>QGSO01000155.1:1230953-1287771 GCA_011037825.1 Carya cathayensis
CTGCATAGTCTTAGCAAAAACTTGGTACATATTTTCATTAGTAGCACCGAATATTATCTCATCAACATAAATATGAATCAAAAGAATATCATCATTTTCGTATTTTAATGAAAAGAGTTGTATCAATTTTTCCTCTTGAAAACCCTTTTTCAATCAATAAACCATTAAGTCTCTCGTACCAAGCTCTAGGAGCTTGTTTGAGTCCATATAATGCTTTTGTGAGTTTGAAAACATGATTTGGAGAAATATGATTTTCAAAACCTGGAGGTTGCTCAACATATACCTCTTCATTTATAAAACCGTTTAAGAAAGCACTTTTAACATCCATTTGAAAAGATTTGAAATCTTTATAACAAGCATATGCAAGTAGCATTCGAATAGCTTCTAATCTTGCGACTGGTGCATATGTCTCATCATAATCGATTCCTTCTTCTTGATTGAAACCTTGGGTTACAAGTCAAGCTTTATTTCTAGTTATGACTCCGGACTCATTTTTCTTATTTCTAAAAACTCATTTTATTTTTACTTGTAGAGGACTTCATGCATACCTATAAAAACAATTAAAAAGATTTTTCTTGGTACCTAAATTCTTTGGGTCCTTTATTTATTAGTATTAGAAGAAACAAGATTTTTAGGTACCCATATGGCCCTAATAGTCATTGTATGCTTTCTTCTAATAGGACAAGCATGATAATTATGACCATTTCTATTACAAAAATTGCAAATAGCATGTGGCATATATGAAGAACTTGAGTGATTATAATAGTATCCTTTTTTGACAAAATTATTATGAAAAGAATTTTGAATATTAGACTTTGATGTAGAAGGATTATCAAAGAAGTTTTTATAAGGTTTGAATTTTTGTTTTGGCATA
Organism: Carya cathayensis; assembly: GCA_011037825.1. NCBI lineage: Eukaryota > Viridiplantae > Streptophyta > Magnoliopsida > Fagales > Juglandaceae > Carya > Carya cathayensis. The sequence continues at coordinate 1,231,828 of QGSO01000155.1, forward strand.
TATCCCAAGCCTGCCTTGTCAAAAACACATCTTTGACTACCAAGAAGTTTTTCAAAATTTCTTTTTCCATTCGTAAAGTTTTCAACAATATTTTCTAAATCAGTTTTCTTCTTCTTCAACTCAAGATTTTCATCTTTCAAAACAATATTTTCTTTTCTTAAAATATCAATTTCGTTTGTTAAAGAAGAATTTTTCTTTTTCAAAGCAGTATATTTGATACCCAATTTTTCAAATTCCTCATATACCTCCTCTAAAACATTTTGCAATTCTTCATATGAAGGATTTTCAATATTATCAAAATTTGTTACCTCAATGTCATCTTTAGCCATAAGACAGAGATTTGCTGATTCTTCATTGCTTGCTTCACTATCTGAGCTACTTGAATCATCATCCCATGTAGCTTTCATTGCTTTCTTGCCTTTGTTTCGATTCTTTGTCGTCATTTTCCTCATCTTCATCACTTTCACTTTCATGAGGAACAGCTTTAAGTGCCAAGCTCTTCTTTGGCTTTCCTTCTTCTTCTCCTCTTTTTAATGTGTACTCATGGGTGATAAGTGACCCGATGAGTTCATTCACTTCGAGCTTCTTGAGGTCTCTAGCTTCAAGAATCGCTGTCACTTTTGATTCCCAACGTTTTGGTAGAGAGTTGAGAATTTTTCTTACTATCTCCACTTTGGAATAAACTTTGCCAAGAGCTGTCAAGCTGTTTATGATGTTAGTAAAACGAGTATGCATACTAGAAATAGATTCATCATCATTCATCTTAAACATTTCATATTCATGAGTAAGAATATAAATTTTTGATTCCTTGATTTGAGAAGTTCCTTCATAAGTAACTTCCAAGTTATCCCAAATTTCCTTTGCCGTAGCACAAGTCATTACTCTATTAAACTCATTACCATTGAGAGCATTATATAATAGATTCATAGCAGTTAAATTCAAAGTATAAAGTCTATCGTCTTCACGATTAAACTCATCTTCTTCCTTTTTGACCTTTACTCCATCAACCACTTTTGTTGGAATATAAGGTCCATTTACAATGCATTTCCAGATTTCTCGACCTTGAGCCTGAAGAAATATTCTCATTCTAACTTTCCAGAATGAGTAATTGTCTCCACAAAAAAGTGGAGGCCGACTGCTAGATTGACCTTCACCAAATGAAACTGCAATGTTAGCCATAAGATCTTAACTCAAAAGATAGTTAATCTTATAACAGAGCTTTAGCTCTGATACCAATTGTTGCCCAGATGACTAACACAAGGGGGGGTGAATTGAGTTGTATTTTAAAAAAAATAACAATTATAAATCAAATATACAATATAAAATATAAACAAAATATGAAACAACAATAAATATAAAGAGTAAGGGTAAGAGAGAAGCAAACTCAGTATGTTAACGAGGTTCGGCCCCACTGCCTACGTCCTCGCCTCAAGCTACCCCTTGAGGATCCCCGAATTCACTATTCAATCTCCTTCAGGTGGAGATAGAAACCTATTACACCTTTGAACAACACCGCTACAAAGGATCCGTGTAGAACACCCTCTACACTTGCAATCACCTTACACGTGGTGATTCAACGATTCCCTGTGTAGAACACTTTCTACACGCACAAGGGTTGTACACACCCTTTTACTAATACAAGAATTGATATGGGTAGGATATCAGAAAACACTCCTCAATGAGTGAAATAAGAACAATACAAGCACAAACTATATCTCTCAAAATGAATAAGAGTTAAGGCTCAATGTTTAGAGAAGAGAGAATGAAAGCTTTGAATGAATTTGTATGCTCTTGGTGTTGTGAATGTGAAGCTCTCAAATGATCTATTTATAGGCATATGAGACTTCATATTCAAATTTAAAAAGATTCACATGTCAAAGACATCATCATTCATTTTTCAAAAATTTCAAATCTAATCTTTTTACTTTTTGCATATGACAAAAGGAGCACACTTTACTTTTCAAAAATTTCAAACCTAATCTTTTACTTTTTGCATATGACAAAAGGAGCACACTTTACTTTTCAAAAAATTCAAACCTAATATTTTACTTTTTGCATATGACAAAAGGAGCACACTTTACTTTTCAAATTTTTCAAACAAAGACATCTTCCTTTTGCATAAGTCAAGAAAAGCATCAATCACTTTTGAAAATATTCAAATAAAACATGCACATGTGAAAGATGACAATCAATCATCTTTAATATTTTCAAAGTTCAAACCTTTAATCATGGCATGCACATGTGAAAGATGACAATCAATTATCTTTCAAAATTTTCAAATTTAATTTTCAAAATATTCATGCACATGTGGAAAATGTATTTTAATACTTTATGATAAAATATTAATTTTTGAGCCTTAATCCTAATTTCGAATTTTAAGAGATTTACAACATTACTCTATTATTTTAATGTGAATTTGTTTCCTTCTTGCCCATGCTTAGTTCCTTGATGTGCTTGACTCCATTGTGTGGACAACTTGAGCTTGATACTCCTTTATTCTTTGAATTCATTTGTTATCATCAAAATCCATGTGTAGATTTATAATCACATGAAACTTGAAACCTTGGGTTCAACAATCTCCCCATTTTCGATGATGACAAATACTTGATAGAACTTGAAACCTGTATTAGTACTTAACCTCCCCCTGAGAATATGCGTTAGTTTTTCAAGCAAAAGTATAAATATAATTCCAAGTATATATAACAAGTTTAGCAATTTAAACAATGTTAATGTTCTAGTCTAAAACTTCTCCCCCTTTTGGCATCATTAAAAAGGATCGGCAGCAAATAAATAGACTGAAGAAAACGGTACGTTAATAAACACTGTAGATAGTTGAAAAAGGGAGCCGTCCGTGACTCGACAAATGGATACTGTAGATAGTTGAAAAAGGAGCCGTCCGTGACCCGACAAGTGTGGCTCGAGATTTGAAAAAAAACGCCTGATGTTGTTGACAAACGAGATTGAAGGCTCCGAGTTTCCAAAAAAAAATGTCACTTTCACCGATCGGGAAAAAAAATCACATTGCTCTTTGACTTGGATGATAGCTCGTCTTGTTCTTTATACTATCTCTATAAAATCAGTCTTAAAGTTCATCCAACCTGCATCAAGTTTTCTTCTTATCTCTATAACTCATCTGCATTCCTTCTACATTCTCGCTTTAAGTTTTCAATTCTTTTATCAATGGCCAATTCTTCTAACATTCCTCTAGATCCATCCATGAGGTATTCAGTACCTCAACCTCCTGTCCTTTCTGCAGCTACCATTGGTGCCATGTTGCAGCAAGAAAATAATAGTATGGCTAATAAGTCAGACTCCGATGCTATCTACGACTTGGTGAGTCTCGGAACTCGCTACTCATCCTCTATTGTTGCTTTTTCCTAGCGGATTCAAGCCAAAAACCATGAGATTGAACAGCTTAAGGAACAAATTGTTGTACTTCAACGAATTGTTCAAGAGTCTCACACAAGGGAAGGAATCCTTCGGCAGAAGAATAAAAAGTTGAAATCTCTATTGGATTCTTCATTCCGCTTGCCAGTTCCCATGAATAGGGATGACATGATATTGTATGAAGAGAATGAGCGTCTCAAACATGAGGCTAAGAATCTCAAGTTTATGTAAAAGTATTTAAAAAAAAATATCTCTCTATTTTTATGAATTCTGATCTCTCTTTTAAAAGATATTCATAATATGCATCATACCTATTTCTCTTCTAATCATCATAATCTATCTTCTGGTAAAGGTTTTGTGAATATATCTGCTAACTGATCGTGTGTGTTTGTGAACTCTAGTACTATATCGCCTTTCTGCACATGATCTCGAAGAAAATGATATCTTATTTCAATATGCTTAGTTCTAGAATGTTGTATTGGGTTTTTTGAAAGATTTATAGCACTTGTATTATCACATTTGATTGGAATATGATTATACATGAGTTTATAATCTTAAAGTTGTTGCTTCATGTAAAGAATTTGAGCACAATAACTACCCGCAGCAACATATTCTGCCTCAGCAGTAGATAGTGCAACAGAATTTTATTTTTTATTTTTTTACTAAACCAGGAAACAAGTGCATGTCCTAAGAAATGGCATGCTCCACTAGTGCTTTTTCGATCTATTTTACAACCAACATAATCTGCATCAGTGTAGCTGATTAGATAGAAAGATGTGTGTTTAGGGTACCATAACTCTAGGTTAATTGTACCACTAAGATATCTAAGAATGCGCTTAACTACAATTAAATGAGATTCTTTTGGAGATGATTGAAAGCGTGCACATAAGCACACACTGAACATAATATCTGGTCTACTGGCTGTCAAATATAATAAGTTAGCAATCATACCTCAATATATCTTCGAGTCAACTGGCAATCAATCACATGTGAAAGATGACAATCAATCATCTTTAATATTTTCAAAGTTCAAACCTTTAATCATGGCATGCACATGTGAAAGATGACAATCAATTATCTTTCAAAATTTTCAAATTTAATTTTCAAAATATTCATGCACATGTGGAAAATGTATTTTAATGATTTATGATAAAATATTAATTTTTGAGCCTTAATCCTAATTTCGAATTTTAAGAGATTTACAACATTACTCTATATTTTAATGTGAATTTGTTTCCTTCTTTGCTCATGCTTGGTTCCTTGATATGCTTGACTCCATTGTGTGGACAACTTGAGCTTGAAACTCCTTTATTCTTTGAATTCATTTGTTATCATCAAAATCCATGTGTAGATTTATAATCACATGAAACTTGAAACCTTGGGTTCAACATTAAGCATTGCCACGAGCAAGTGAGTCACGTGCACCCCAGGTACTATCCCGAGAAAGACCCATGCATCCGAGGGGCTATCCAAAGTAGGTGGGGGTGTGTTTGTCTGAGGAGGTTGACCTGTGCATGGCTCATGCATGGTGACGCAGGGAAGGGCACTAGCCGAGCTACTTGTTTGCTAGCACGTGCATGATGTTTTTGGGCTGAGTAGTGCGCATCTGGGCAGTAGGTGACCGAGATGGTGATCAAGATGGGTGACCGAGTTATTCACCACATGGAAGAGGAAGCCACTACATGGCCGAGCAATGTGCTCGCCGCTAGGTGGCCGAGCAAACACTGTAAGACTTGCTCGCCACTAAATGGCTGGTAACACTTCATGTGATGGAGAAGTAGCTGGGCGAATGCTTGGCTTTGACAGAGATGTCTGCTAGTAGGTGGCTGGGCGACACATGTTGCTGTTAAGGGGTACCCCACCAGTGACAAATATCATCGATGATTTACTCAACGCCTGTCAGTGACCTCGCCAACATGTGGGCATCGTGGGAGCTGAGGCAGCTAGGTGCACGACATTGTACCCTCATTTTCTCCTTGTAGCGCATGGCATTCACATCTCCCATCGACAGGGAATGTTCAAACCAAGACAGAAATTGTCAGCGGGCCACATGGTGGCCACAAGCAGTGGCAATAGGCTCCAGGCTATCAGTCGAGAGCCCTACGTTTCTAGCCATGGTGAGCACAGCGCGATACTGTGCTCGGTGTGCTCCTTATTCATGGGAGATGCCCTGTCAGGCACATAAACCTCTTGCAGCCCAAGTGGTGGCTGTCAGAGGGTCAACGAGCTCACGGCTAGCTGCCATGAGCCTCTCTGGTGCATAGGGAAATGTTTGGCCGTCGCACATCATGCATGTCATGCACAACCATTATCCCCGGTGACCATAGAATAGAACGCCAACGGCCATAGAGGTGGCTGGGAGTTCCCTCCGGCAGGCCCTCACAATGGGCCCAAGGGGATCTCGCGTACACCAGCTTGTACGCGCATGGCATAAGTGCACATTGTCGTGCGTGACACGTGTTGTGCATGCAAAGCACCGTGTTTTGTGTCGTACTGTGCATTTAAACGCACAACATTTGGCCGCTAGTGCATGTGCTATGCGTACATGTCCCATTAATAAACTACACTTGTTGAGTGGGGAAGATGAGTGGCCTAGTCACTTGAGCTGCAAGTGCCATATGCAGGCACTTACGTGTCCAGTAGTATCGACTACATAGTCGAGGAAGAGTTTACTCGCCTGATTTTTGCAATGGAGCCATTAATAAAAATAAAAGCAAAAAATCTGGGAGTACTTATCTAGAGGAAGCTTCATTTATTCATTCGGAGACTATCTAGTGCACCAGAATATCATCCTTCTCTCACCTCCAGTGTAGAAAGTGAATCAGATCCCACAGATGGCGCCACTATAGATGTATGAAAAATCACACAAGAGGCCAGGAGGGAAGAAAGAGTCATTATCGACCCACTATGATGATTTGGACCTCGATCAGTGTGGTCTGGTGCCCCCGACAGTGGTCCAATGTAGATGAATAGTGTCGCTTGTACATACATGCCAAACCAAGTAAATCTATGCATTCATCTCTCTTTCTGCATGCCCCCTTGGAGTGGTGAGGCATGGTCCGCTTTGGGTGTTTGAGCACCTCTCCCTTTCCCATTTTCTCCAGACATTGTCCCCTTTGCCTCCTGACACACTCTTCTACCTTGATTGTTGCTTTTCTTCTTCTCTCCTAGTAGTGGCCTGGGACTGGATATTTCACCCCTCAAAACTATCATCTTACACTTATCAAAATTTTATAAATGCGGCATTTCTTTTTATCATATTAGGATCATCTTTATTTTTTAAAAAAAAAATCAAAAGGATGAGCAATGCATGTCACCTCATCGAATTAGAATATAATGATATGATTATGCTACTCAGCATCCCACACCACACACCATACATATTTTAACTTTTTTTATTTTATTTATGCTAAACTAATTGAATTGTTCTACTTATCATTCATGCACCACATACTTGTTCTGAAAAAAGAAGAAGAAAAAAGATAATGAGAATAATTTTTCATGTTGTAATATGCATAATTTGTTTTACTCAATTCTCTTGTTTGGTTTGTTTATGACTTGTTAGACATTTTTTTATACAAGATTGTGAGAGTTTTCAAGCAGATTCTTCATTTGGAGAACCGGATCATATGCCATCAGACCATCAAACTCTTAGTTTGTAGACGTTTATTTAAGCTAGCTTGCTTGATATCATTATTGATAAGATTGAGATTGAAATCATTATTAATTTATCAATCAAATACTAATTGTATATCATTTTGAGTAATGATAGAAACAGTAGTCCTAAAAGGTGCAAGTCTTGTGTATTTCATTTGAAAAATAGTGGAATTCACTACTAAAAAATAATTTTTTAATGTGAGTTTCATATTTATTTATTTTTTTCAAATGGAATGCACAAGACTTACACTTCCAGTAGGATTAATTTCAAGAATTTCCCTACCACCTGGGAGGTCAATGATTCCTCGAAATATTCTGCCGATTGATAGTCCAATGTTCTTGGTAAGATTTATAATCTGTTACGTTTATGTACATAACACAGTTACTACTTCTTAGAAACCACCAGATTAATGACCATTTGGGGACCAATAATATTGTTTGTTGCCTTCACTATTCTCTATAGTCAACAATCCTATTTCTAACATATTGATACTTTACATCTCGAAGCGGCCAAACTAATTCAATCTTCCAGTCCTTTACCATTTCTCTAAGCAACTTAGAGTTTTCATGTTCCTTAATTGGTTTGATATTTTCCAGAGATATTCTGTGTGGAAGTAAAGCATGTGATCTATGGCAGAGATGGCATGCAAAACAGTGGGTTAATTTTGGAGATATTGGACTAGGCACGAGAAAAAATTAATGCATGGTATGCTGCTAAATGCCGGCCCAAAATTTCTCAGCCTATTGGAAGTGAGTGCTAGATGATGTTTGATATATCGAAATGACTAGCTTCTTATTGCTCTTGAAAATGATGACTCACGTGTTTGGTTATACAGATCAAATAATCTCATATAATTTTAATTTATATAATCATTATAAATTTTTTAAAACTTCACACAAAATATAATAAAAAATTTAATCTTTTCAAATTTTAAAATAAAAAATTATATTCTAATAATATTTTATTTAATTTTTAACTTTTATCTAATCTCATATCTCTCGTTTGTATAACCAAGTGAGAACTGAAAATCTAATAGAGCGGGCCTCGATCTCCAACTTGGGGGGGACGTAGGAGGAAGGTGGGATATCGATCCATATATTAACTTCGGGACTCTTCAATCTAGCAATATATATAATTATTTGTAAAGAAAATATTTGAAAGTATTTGTTGTAATTCAAGTACTGCTACAAGTAAAATAGAAATAAAAAGATGGGAGCAGGCATTACAGAATCTATGCTATAGATTATTTTTAAGAATATTAAATATATAATAAATATTATAGAAGGAAGTAATTTCACGTCCTTTTAACTTTGACTTTCAAATTATTCAAGTTAAAACTTAAAGCGATATTGATTCACAATTATCTAGATATAACAAATGGCTGTAGCTTCATAGTTAAAACTTCTCTATCGCCAACCGGGTGTTAAGGTTGGATGCCCAGTCGCTGAGATTTTGAATTGCCACTGCTTAAAGTCACGAGTTTTATTGGTGTAAAATAATGATAAAAACAACTATTTTGTAAAGCTATTTTAAAATTATATGCTTTAGAATGCGGATTTTTTTATTATAAAATATAGTCATAAAAATAATATTATTTTACAAAAATAACTTTGAGATAAAAAAAAAATAGTTGTTAAAAATTTATAAAAGAGTAGTATTGTTTTACACTCATGTACGGTCCTATTTCAAGCCGAGCAGAAGGTATCGATGGGCCATGCATGGTTACAAACAAAACAAATAAGAAAGTGCCATAAAATATATTTTATACAACAAGCATCCAGCTAATTATATATATAACTAGATATTTTTCTCCAACTAAAAAAAAAATACTATTTATTTTTATTTAAAAAAAATACTATTTATTTTTATTTAAAAAAATACTATTTATTTTTATTTAAAAAAAATACTATTTATTTTTATTTAAAAAAAAATACTATTTATTTTTATTTAAGATCTATAACGCGTGTCGTCTATATGTTGAGGTGCATTTCCATCTCTCCTTACTTTAAGAACAAAAGTTAATGTACATAAGAAAGCTGATCATTACATCAAATGTCACTCACAAAATTAATACATCAAAACACATAAAATTTATCTTTTATATATATAGACATGCACACGAAATATATATAAACTTCTAGAAAATTATACATATAATATATATTGCACACCTTAGGAACACAAGAGTGACATATGGAGGAGTCTTCTCTCTGAGGTCTCCTGTTGCAAAGCGATTTCGGAGGTGAAGTAAGAGTTAGCCTTAGTTTAATTGTGCGAGTGTGGGTTGCGCCATGGATGAGATTGAACAGAGGTGGAAACAACTGCGGCTTTCTGAGGAGGAGGAAGTGGTGTTGGAGTACCCGGAAGGGGATGATGAAGATATTAAGCGAAAGGGTCAATGGAGTCTTATAGGAAAAATATTTCTAGATCGTGTAGTGGGGAAGGAAATTGTGAGTAATGCTATGGGAAAAATATGGAGGATTAGCAAGAGGGCGGAATTCCTGAAAGTTGCAAAAAATACTTTTGTGATCACTTTTGCAACCCATGCTGATAAAGAGAGAATCTTGGATGGAAGACCGTGGCTCTTTGACAGTGGGTTATTTGCACTGCAACAGTATGATAGTGTTATTCAACCTTCGCAGATTGTATTTGAAGTCGAGACTTTCTAGGTTCAAATTCACAACCTACCGCTAGGTTAGATGACGAGGGATTACGGTATGCTTATTGGGGCGTCAGTAGGGAGAGTTGTGGATGTTGATATGGTAGAAGATGGTATAGGGTGGGGGAAGTACTTGAGGGTTAAACTTGAACTGCCCCTGAAAAAGCCTCTTGCTCGAGGTCGTTTTGTCAATTCTTTTGGTAGAAAATTATGGGTGCAGTTCCAGTATGAAAAATTACCAAAATTATGTTTCAAGTGTGGTTGTTTGACTCATGAAGCTTTAGGGTGTCAAATTGACACTTTACACATGGAGTTGGAGGGGGAAAAAATCATGCAGCTTGGAGCATGGCTTCATGCAGAGCCTGGCTTCAGAAGGAAATCATCCTTTGCTTCTAGAACTGATAGTGCAGGGGATAAGGATTAACATTCTCCAACTACTCGCAGGGAGGAAGGGTCTATCGGTAGTACAGATAATGGTGGAAGGGTGGTGGTGCCGGAGGAAGAACATGCACCGGTAGTGGAGAAAGGAAGCAGTTCCGATTATAGCGAAATTGGTAGGACTTTTTCAAAAAAAGGGGATAAGATAGGAATCGTTTTGAATAAGGCAGGGGAGGGTAGTGAGAAGAGTAAGGAGCGTGATTTGGGGAGTGAGGGTGCAAAAGATGTGGAATTTCAATTTTCAAAAGTATCGAATATTGATGATAATACTTATCTTAATATAACTGATAAGGAGGATAGTGAAAAGCTGCTGGGCTCAAATGGGCTTTTTTTGTCTACTTTGGATGAGCTTAGACCTGACCCAGTGAAAAGGCCTATTATGCATGTGCAGACACAGCCTAAGTCTTCAATACGTACAACTCTGGTGTTGCAAGAGGAAGCAGCTTTGTTTGCTGGACAGAATAGTATGAAGGACTCAGAACAAGTCAAGCATCAAGCTGCCCAGAGGGGACCCTAGAAGTGGAAGAGAAGAGCCTATTCACAAAGGCGACTTGCTGCTGGTTTAGATATTTTGTCTAGACAAAAAAGTTGATTGATGAGGATGATCTGTTGAATGAAGTGGTGGTTACAAAGAAAGGGAACTGTGATACTTTTAACCATAAGGTATTAGCAGAGGCTGGATCCCAGCCCCACCAATCATTATGAAAATATTAAGTTGGAACTGTCGGGGGCTTGGGAACCCCCGGACAGTTCAAAGTCTTAGCTTTTTAGTTAAGGCAAAAGTTCCTGAGGTGGTTTTCATCATGGAAACCAAGCTGTGTTCAAAATGTGCTAATATGGTTGCAAGGAAACTCAAATATGAATGTTGTATTGCAGTTGATGCTATTGGCAGAAGTGGAGGGCTACTGTGTTGTGGAAGCAAGATGTTAAGGTAGAATTGCTCAATTTTTCTCAAAGGCATATTAATGCTTTTATTACTAATGATATGGGAGATGCCCAATGGTTGCTTACATGCTTTTTTGGCCACCCTGAGGTTAGTCAAAGAAAGTTTGGTTTTGATTTACTAAACTCTTTTGAACCTGTTGAGTTGGGTTAGTGTGTCATTGGTGATTTTAATGAAATTTTAACTAATGATGAAAAGGTGGGGGGGAGAGAAAGGAGTGAGGTCAGATGAACCTATTCAGAAATGTTTTAGATAAAGGCTCCTTATTTGATTTGGGCTGGAGAGGGGATAAGTTTACATGGTCTAATCGCCATAAAGATGCTTCATTTACAAAAGTCAAGCTTGATCGTGTACTGGCAAATCAACCATGGATGAATATGTCAATAAATTATTATGTAGATAGTCTTATTGCTATTTGTTCAGATCATAGACCTTTTTTGCTCACTTGCATGTTCAGAAATCATTCACGGGTTTTTATTCCTAGTTGCTTCAAGTATGAGGCATCTTGGGGTCGAGAGGAGGGCTGTAGGAGGTTAGTGAGTATGGCATGGCAGAAACAAATGGGAAGTCTGAATCAATTGATGAATGTACAATGCAAGCTAGCACAATGCAGTAAGGATTTAATGAAGTGGAGTAGAAACATTGACAAGGATAGACTAAGGGCCATTAAGGAGAAATCAGCAACTATTAATTTATTGCAAAGAGAGGAGGGCCCCAATAATATGGTGGTGCTGAAACAATTGCATAAGGAGGTTGAAGTACTTTGGAGTAGGAGGATATCAAATGGAAACTGTAACAGCCCGCTAGAAATTCAATGGTAGAATTTCTATAGACTTGAGAAATCTCGTGAAAACTCCGTAAGTTTTCACGAATCAGCTAATTGTAAAGGTTTTAATCTGTCAACATAATTAGTGTTATCACTCACTATGGTGCCAGAAATACAATTTTAATTGTTTGAGATAGTTAGAAGTGTTAGAATACGTTATAGTCTACACCACTAGACTCAGTTAAATATTTAAGATTTTATAGCGCAATAACCTATTTTCATAATTTCGAACGAAACGGCTGTTCGAAACTGTGAATTTATTTATAGGGGCACTTTGGGGTTGAGTTTTGGTAAACAGTTTTCACTGTAGATTAATATGAATATTTATGATTGTTTAGTACTAAGTTTATTACGCTTTTTTTGGGAGTGAATAGTAACTTGGTAAGCGTACTAAGTGCAGTGTTTTCAAAATTACAGTGTAGAATGTCCAAATTAGGTTAGAAAAGTTTTATTTGGACACTTAGCAAGATCTTAACCACACATAGTGAATATTATTAGACACTTAGCATAAAGAGGAACCATTAGATAGATTTGTGAAGGAAATCAAGGTGTGAGATCATGCCACCTAAGCAAAACCCTTTTCATCTGATCAACCATTTGAGCCGAATCAAAGAGGGTTTCAACCCTAGTGAAATCCTAAATGGTTGGAATCCAATTGAAATCCCAAAAACTTGGTTGAAACCGAAAAGGCTTCTTGGAGAAGTTTCCTCCCCCACATGGCAGACCATCCACGTCCCTTGGCTGCACCCAACAGTGCCTTAATGAGATGGAGAAACCAACCCCATCAACCTCCATACCTCAGAGCTTCTGCAGGCAGTCCTTTGCCCCCCCCCCAACTATTCTCCACTTTATGTCACATAGCCACCTCCAATCAAGGGTCATTCAGGTCCATATCTTCCTCCTACAGAAGTCTTGAGTCGTGCAAGTCACACTTACTTCCCTTTCATCACTTCTTCACCCCGTTCTTAGAGAGAAATCCAAAAGAGCTCTCTCGGGAAGATTTCTGGGTCTTTTTGTGTGGAGCTTTTTGACCATTTTTAAGTATTTTCACACGATGAATCCTTCATAAAAGTTGTTCCCCTTTGAGTATAGGTTCCTTAGATATATTATTCATATCATTCCATGGTCATTTGGTTGGTCAAAAGTATTTTTAACCATGGAAAGGTCATTCGGGGCGTGAATCTGGAGAGTATGTTATGTTTTGGAGTTTTTGACCAAGCTAATGGACATATCTTGGTCCGAAAATTTTATGAAGTGTTTTTAGCATGCTTTTAAGAGTTTTCATTGAGGTTTTGTTGCATGACTAAAGCTTTTGATGATAGATTTTCTTAGATCTAGAAACTTGAAAACTGGAACTGGCAAAACAATTTTTATTTGGAGAAAGTTTGAATATTTCGAGATTTGATCTTACTCTAAAGGCTTTGATATTTTTATATGATGATCTTAAGTCTCTTATTTTCATGTTAGGATGTTATTTTGAAGATATTTAGTATTAGTTTCAAAGATATGATTTTTCTATGCAAGAGGATTTCGATTAGGCCTAAGATTTGATATTTTTGGATTAGATCCATATTTTATTAATTTTTAGCCATGTGATTTTAAGTTTGATGGTTGGATCTTATTTAAGACACATTCTTAAACCATGTGATGCTTTATTTTAAAGATCTCACCTTCTTAAACCATTGATCAAGAGATTTATCAAAGTTAGTTGAGGAAAAAGTTTATGTTTTTGGACTAAGTGTAAAACCAAAAACTCCAAGTGTTATTTTGTGATTATGGTGACTTTAGTTTGATGATTTAGAGCAAGATTGATCTTAGAATTATGTTATGAATATGTTAGAAGTAAGATTTGATTTTTGGAATTCTTGGAGATGTTTTGATTTAGGGTCAAAGCTTGTGATTAAGTATTTGTATCTTTTTACAAAAAGTTTGGTGTTGATTATTAACTTTTTCTAAATGGATGTTTTAAGTATGGTTGTAAACTTAGAATATGAAGATCTTTGTTGTAAAATTTTGGTTTAAGCATGAGTTTTGAAGTTGGAAGGAATTGCAGCAAAAATCAAGAGAAATGGCCTATGGATGTTTCGGCCATAGTATGTTTTCCATAGTTGTGTTTTGTTTTAAATTTTTCTAAATTGATATTTGAGTTTAGGACAAAATTTGCATGAGGAATGTAAATTTTGGAGTTAGGATGTGAAATTCTTAAGTTATGGGTAAAATAGTCATTTTCCCACATGTAGAGGGTAAAATGGTAATTTTACTCTAAGTTAGCTTGTTTTCATGTTTCTAATTGTTAGTAATTAAATTTTTAACTTTTAGAATACCCTCTTAAGTTCCTCATGTTTCGCGCTTTATTCTCATAAAACACGACGATCAAGGTAAGTTAGATTCTAACTTACTATCAGTTTACTATGTATGTATGATGAGTAAGGGAATTACAATTTATGTATGTATGTTATCATATATGCCATGTCATGCCATGTCATGTCATTACATGTTTATCTGTTACGCATGATTTATTCTTTCATGAATATTTATCTGTTACACAATCTATTCTGTCATGTAATGTTGTATGTTATAAGTATGTCATATGTTACATGTATGTCATATCATATAATATTCACTGTTGCAAGTATGTCATGTCAAGTATGACATCTGTTACATGTTCGGTCATGTTACGAAGTGTTTCCATCTCAAGTAAGTCAAGTCTTGTAAATTATGTTTAAATCAGTTATGTCTAGCATACTCGTGATGTAATCATTATGATTGTCCGAGCATCTCCACTTGTAATTCACACGATGTACTTTTGGCGAAATCATTTTAATTGTCAGAATGCCGTTCAAGTTCAGTTATGCAGATACTCCTAGCGTAATCATTCTGATTTTTAGGGTATCTTATTTAAAATACTTGTAATGGAATCATTCTGATTGTCAGAGTATTACTGGGTACTCCTGGTGTAATCATTCTGATTACTAGGGTACGTATTTTAAGATACTCGTGATGGAATCATTCTGATTGTCATAGTATTATTAGGTACTCCTGGTGTAACCATTGTGATTGCTAGGGTACGTGTTTTAAGATACTCATGATGAAATCATTCTGATTGTCTGAGTATCTCTGATGGAATATGTTGGGCGGAATCATTCTGATTGTTCACTATTCCTGACGAAACGACTGGCAAAATCATTTTTGATTGTCAGAATTCAAGTCCAAGTTCGTGTTAAGTAAAGAAGCAAGATTCAAAGTTTATGTTAAGTCAAGTTTCAAATCAAGTGCATGTTAAGTTAAGTTTCAAATCAAATTCATATTATGTTATGTTATGCTCACGTACATGTTATGTTCATGTTCATGTTAAGTTTCAAGTTCATGTTCATATCATGTTATGTTCACGTTTATGATATGTTCAAGCTCACGTTCATGTTATGTTATGTTCATGTTCACGTTATGTTTCAAGTTCATGATTATGTCATGTTATGTTCACGTATATGTTATTTTCAAGTTTACGTTCATGTTATGTTATGTTCACGTTCACATTATGTCTTAAGTTCATGTTTATGTCATGTTATGCTCAGGTTTATGTTAAGTTCAAGTTCATATTTATGTTATGCATGTTCACGTTTATGCTATGCTTCAAATCCATGTTATATTTCAAGTTCACGTTCATGTTATGTTGCTAGTCCATGTTATGTTTTAAGCTCAAGTTCATGTCATGTTAAGTCAAGTTCAGTTCACGTTTAAGTTCAAGTTATGTTATTTATGTCGTGCTATATGTCAAGTTATGCTATGCTTACTTACGACTTTAATTATGCATTCATGTTTTTACTGCCATGCATGCATCATTAACCTGTGTGGAGGTTTTATGTTAACTTGCTGAGATTTGTAATCAAATATCACTATGGTAGTCCCAACTACCATTCCCCCCCAAATGGTAGATCTTGTTACAGGACCCGAATGAAAATTGGAATTCGACCAACTGAACATGGTCGACTAAGCTACAATGCGATGTCGATGATGACATAGTATTTAACTTAGGTTACCACTTATACTTTTGGAGTTGTATCTCAAGTACTCTTTTGATCACAACCATTTTGGACTAGTGTGGTGATCATAGCTATTTAATATGCCTTTATGTATGAAGTATATTTTAACTATTTGGGATATTATAAGTTTGATGTATAGTATTGCTAAAGAAAAAAAATTATCCGCTGCAAATATTGCATAATACTAGATACATATTAGGAACATTGCATCTTATATGTCATGAATGGGGGCATGTAACCATGTGTTGCATGTCCCGACGCTTCAGATGTCTGTTCAATCCCAAGCAGAATTTGGGGGCGTCACAGAAACAAAGGGCTAAAAGGCATTTTCACCATGCTTATGTTAACCAGAGAAGGAAGAAGAATACTATTAAACAGATAAAAGATGAAAATGGTATGGTATTGACAGAAAAGGAAGATATTTCTTCTGGTTTTTGGCAGCATTTCTCAAAAGTTTTCCTTTCAACTTTCCCTACACAAAAGAAGATTGATCAGTGCTTATGTGGTGTAGAGCAAAAGATGTCAGAGGATATGAGACTAAATCTGAATAGGGTTTTTTTGAAAGAGGAAGTTGAGTTGGCTTTGAAGGAAATGTCCCCTTTTAAAGCTCCTCGACCTGATGGTTTTAGTGCTGGGTTTTATCAAGATCATTGGGACATAGTGGAGATGAAGTCTCTAATGCTGTTTTGGCCTTTTTGCACAGTGGTATCATGCCCACCGATCTTAATCACACTCTTATCGCTCTGGTCCCTAAGGTAAATTCTCCTACTTCTATGCATGATTTTAGACCTATTAGCTTATGCAATGTTTTGTATAAACTAATTTCTAAAGTCTTAGCAAATAGAATGAAATGGGTGTTGTCTAAGGTTATCTCTTGGAATCAAAGTGCTTTTATTCTAGGTAGGCTTACAACGGATAATGTTATGGTTGCCTATGAATTACTACACACCATGAGTCAAGACAGCAAAGTAAGGTGGGGAGTATGGCTATTAAATTAGATATGTCTAAGGCCTATGATAGGGTGGAATGAGATTATTTGGAGGCTATGTTACTAAAGTTGGGGTTTGGTTCAAGATGGACTGGGTTAATTATGGCTTGTGTGAAATTTGTTAGCTATGCTGTTAAGCTTAATGGGGTACCTGGAGATACTATTTTTCCTTCACGAGGAATATGTCAGGGTGACCCTTTGTCTCCTTACTTGTTTCTTATTTGTGCTGAGGGGCTCACTTCATTACTGTAACAAGCTGAAAATAGAGGTGTTTTGAGAGGGGTGGCAGCTTCAAGAGGAGGAATTAGAATTAACCATCTTCTTTTTGCTGATGATTGTGTTATCTTTTGTAAAGCAAAACAAGAAGAATGGTTCATAGTGGAGCAACTCTTGAGGAAGTATGAATGTGCTTCGGGTCAATCTTTGAATAAATAGAAAACCTCTATTTGTTTCAGTAACAATACAAACCCATCAGCAAAAGAGTTGATAATTCAGTCAACAAATGGGGTGGTGTGTGGGGATTATAATAAGTATTTGGGTCTACCAACCATGACAGGAAGATCTAAGTACAATTCTTTTCGAGGTTTAAAAGAGAAGATATGGAGAAGAATGTGTAGTTGGAAATCAGTGTTGTTATCTACAGCAGGAAAAGAGGTTCTTATTAAGAGTGTTTTGCAAGCCATCCCGGCTTATTCTATGAGTGTTTTCAAATTACCAGGTGGGCTGGTAAAGGAGATAGAAGCTTTATTCTCTAAGTTTTGGTGGAATCATAACAAGTCTTTGAAAGGCATTCATTAGCAAAGTTGGGAGAAGCTAGGCCAAGACTAAGGGAAGTTTGGGGTTTAGAAGTCTAACCAGCTTTAATAAGGCTCTCTTATCAAAGCAATTGTGGAGACTTTTACAGGATCCTTCATCTTTGGTGGCCCGAGTTTTCAAACATAAGTACTATAATTCCTGCAATGTATTAGAGTCAAAGATTGGGTCCTCTCTATCTCTTATTTGGAGGAGTATCTGGTCTACAATAGATGTAGTCAAAGCAGGGTCTGTATGGAGGGTGGGGAATGGTGAATCTATAAAGATATGGCAGGATAGATGGTCATCGAGGCACTCTACTTATATGGTGCAAACTCCTGTAAATTCATTAGACATGGATGCTAGAGTTGCTGAGTTGATTAACTCTGAGACTCATGAGTGGAGAACAGACCTTATAGAAGCTGTTTTTAATGCAGAAGATGGAAAATTAATCTCAAGCCTGTCAATCAGTATTCGGGGTGTAAGGGATAAGCTAATATGGGTGGTGGCTTCAAATGGTAAATTTTCAATTAAGAGTGCATATTTTGTAGATTATGAGTTAAAGAGAATTAATAGGGGGCAATCCTCAAATGCTACTGGGGTGGAGGTTCAATGGAAGAAAATCTGGTCTTTGCAGGTCACAAGGAAAGTAAAACAAGTTTTATGGAAAGCCCTCAATGATATTTTGCCTACAAAGTATCCTTTGGCAAAAAAATAGATTATTCAAGATGGCTTGTGTCCTATATGCAAAAAAGAGGAGGAATCAATATTGCATGTGATGTGGACATGCCCTGCTTCAACTGATGTATGGGGTGAATTGACTAGTCCTGTGAAGAAATGACATTCAGATTTTGTGGACTTTACTAATTTATGGGGTCAGTTGAGTTTAAAACTTGAGGGACAGCAATTGGAACTAGTTGCAGTGGTCTGTCATAAGTTGTGGCCAAGAAGGAATAGATGGGTGTTTGAGCAATTATTTCAAAATCCAGCATCTATTTTTATGTCTACATTGAATGAGCTTGAAATATTTGAGTCTGCAGGATTTCTTCAGTATTAGCAACTTTCTGCAGCAACAGTTCAACAACAAACAGATGGTAGAACCGAGTGGTCATCAGTAGTGGAACCTTTTTATAAAGTGAATTTTGATGCTTCCTATACAGCAGCTACTAAAAGCATGGGGATTGGGAATGTTTTGAGAGATGGCAGGGGTGATGTAGAGGTGGCACTGGCTGCACCAAAAGCCCATGTTCCCTCAGCTTTTCATGCAGAATGCTATGCTTTGTTAAGAGCTATGCAATTGTGTCAAGAGTTGGAATTCTCACATATGGTTTTTGAAGGTGATGCAAAAAAAGTAATTGATATTATTACTGGCAATAGTTTGGATTGTTCTTGGAAGGGGCAATTAGTGGAAGACATTCAATTCCTCCTGGAAAGGCAGGCCAACTGCAAGGTTTTATTTACCAAAAGAGGGGGCAATCAGGCAGCTCACGCTACTGTTGCTAAGAATCTAAATTCTGAATATGTGTGGATTAAAGAGGGACCCTGTGAGGTTATGGAAGTTGTATTGAGGGATAAAAGTTGTATTGTTCTTTGATGGATTAATGAAATTCTTTTTTCATTCAATATATATATATATATTTTTTGCACACCTCACTCCAACAAAAACACGTAAAATATTATTTAGTAAAACACGTAAAATATTATTTAGTTTCACCTGTGGATGCATGCGTCTCCAATTCATTCCCCCCCAATTAGTTTAATTCCATCTTTATTATTGCTCAGTGCTCAGAAGAGCACAGTCGAACACGTCAACCTTCACTTTATTACCCGGCCAGGTCTTTTCATCCCTACAAAGATTCCTTAATTTGGGAAGGTACTGCAATTTCAATTTCTGTAGTTTTGGAGTAATAGGATCTGGATCAGCCATATTGATCTGCATTAGAAGATGATTGAGGAGCTCTTCTAAATTGGGACAATGGGATACCTCGATTTCTTCTAGGTTTGGCATTGTGTGAATATTGGAGTTCCCAAGGGAGAGAACATCTTTCATGTCCCCATAGTCAAACACATTTATTGTTTTCAGTTTTTGAAATCTCAGCCCGAGAAGGTTGGCTAGTTCTGAAATACTTTCAATGCCTGTCATGCATATCAGACTAAGTTCCTCCAAATTGGGTAGTAGGTCATACTGTGCTGTAGGTCCTCCAGTCCGAAAACTACCATTAGGGTCCCAAATCTCAAGCTTTTTTAAATATATAAAGCTTCTGCCAATACTGTTAATGACCAAGTCTTGTAACATCCCATTCAGTCCTTGACACCTTTTTAAGTATAGATAACTTGCATTGCTCAACAACCAACCAATTTGTCCTCCCGAGTGACCAATCCCAAACATAGTCACGCGTTTTTGCACATCTGAGAGTCGACATAGCTCTCGCACTGGTAGATATTCAAAGTGTCGCTTAGAATAGTTCATATGGAGCATAAATGTGTCACAAAATAGTTTGTAAATATTAAATAAATATATTTTATTTAATTTTGAAAGAGTAGAAAGAAATTGTTGAATAAAATTATTATAAAATTAAAAAATTATTTAAATATAATTTTTACTTTAAATTTTTTTAAAAAAATACGATTTTTTATGTTTTATTTAAAAATTTTAAAAAATAATATTTAGATAAAACAATTAAAAATTAAAAATTAATTTTATGTGAATGATACTTAAAATTAAAAGATCTTAGAAAATACCTGAAAGAGAGAGCCCCGATCGTCCGACGTTAATTTCGAATGCTTTTAATCCATTTATCCAGGAAGTAATTGTATCTTGAAGAGTGTAACACGGGTTCCATTTCAAACTGATGCATAAAACTTGTAACCGCTCCAGGCATTGGAGCTCTTCAAAACATGCTTCCTCCTCTCGTACCGCTCCCTTCAAATTCCACATGTAGCCATTGTCTGACAGGTCCAGAACTTCTAATCTGGACAACTTGGATATGACTCCAGCTTGAACCACTTTCAGTCGGCGAGTCTTGCTTAAGTTTAGATGCCTTAAGTTGCTGAGTTGCTCTAACCCTTTTGGCAATTCTCTGATACCAGTCCTAGAGAGATCAAGCACTTGAAGTCTACTGAGCCTTTCCAGCGGGGGCAATTCTTCGAGATCCTTGCAATTACTCAAAAGAAGAGCACGGAGGTCATCCAGTTGAAGAAGAGAATCAGGCAATGACTTGATGCAGGTGTGACTGAAATTCAAGACTCTCAGTGCTTTAAATCGTTCCAAAAATCTCGCAGGAACTCGGTCAAGGCGACGATTATTTTGTAGTAGCAAAGTTGATGCCTCTGAACATGGAATCCCATAATCATCAGGTAGTCTTTCTAAATCGTTATCCATAAAAGAAACTCTTTTAAGAGAATTTGATAGCTCAATAGCTGAAATCTCTTTCAACCCTTTCCCTGTACGAACGAGGGATTTACTTCCATCCTCGCTGCAGGTTGATGNAGACACTTAAAACAGCTTGCCATCATGCAAAAATCTGTTTTGATGCAATGTTTTTAACATCTTTTTCTAAAATTTCCTTTGCGGATTTGCAATCAATCCTCAGAAGGAATTTTTGGTTAAGTAAATCAGACTGAAATTTAGATATGCACAAAACAACAAATAGTAGTTCTTTCTTAATAGTACTATAGTTATGTTGTGCATGATTCCAAGTTCCTGAGTGGAAAAGAACGATTTGTTCGGAGGAACCTGGTGAAACAACTTGTTTCAAGATGCCACCATAGCCTGTGTCACTGGCGTCAGTCTGGACAATCTTGAAACTATTTAAGACAGGAATACCAAGACACGGAAGGGTTTTGACATGTGCCTTGATTTTCTGGATAAGTTTGGTGTGAACCTCAATCCATGGAGCAAGATTAGATTTTAGTCTCGCGAACAAAGGGCGACACTGTTTTCTCATATCCTGGTAGAAATCAAAGATGTAATTCAAAGAACCAAGAAATTTTTGGAGTTGGTTCTTGTCAAGAATAACATCTGGGAATTTGTCAGCAAACTCAATAGCTCGCTGGATAGGTTTGATTTGTCCTTCAAAGATGTCGAAACCAAGGAATCTGTTCTTGGTTTGGAATAGTTTCATTTTCGAAGCAGATAAAACAAGTCCATTTCTTTTGATGACTGCAAAAAATGTTTCAAGATGTTTCCAGTGTTCATCAATAGATTTGGAGAATACAAGCACATCATCTATGTAGACGATGGTGAATAGGGTGAATGACAAAAAAATGTCATTCATGATATTTTGGAATTCACTAGGAGCGTTCTTCAACCCAAATGGCATGACGTTCCACTCGTAGTGTCCCAGAGGGGTGGTGAAACCAGTCTTGTAGCGGTCTGACTTCCTAATTTAGATTTGCCAAAATCCAGACTTAAGGTCAAACTTTGAGAACACGACCGCACCTTCTAATCTTTGAATCAAGTCTTGTTTATTGGGAATAGGGTACCTAATCCACTCTAAGACTTCATTCAGGGGTTTGTAGTTTATGACCAGACGGGGAGTCCCTCGCTCAATCTCAGCTTTTTTCTGGACATAAAACGATGCACACGACCAAGGTGACTTGCTATGCCTAATGATACGTTTAGCAAGAAAATCCTCAATCTCAGTTTTGCAAAACTCAAGGGTTTCCCTATTCATCTGAATAGGTCTTGCCTTGGTGGGTATTTTGGATTCTGAAAATCCTTTAATGTAAGGCAAAGAAACTTCATGTTTCTTCCTATGCCAAAATGCAGTAGGAAGGTTTGAACAAACAGAAGAAATCAAAACCTTTTGAAAATCTGCAATCCTTGCCTAGAACAGAGGATCTTTCAGATTCTCGGATACTCGTTTGAACTTAATTTCTTGTTTTAGAAAATCAAGATGTTTTGTTTTAGCAGAAAACAAAGACAAAGATTTTCTATAACAATCACGTTCATATTTAGAAGCAAATTTAAACTTAACTTTCTGTCCAAATGGGTCAGTGGTGATCCCGTCATATTCAGAAAGAAAAGGGTAAATTATGTTAAGGAATGGCATTCCCAAAATTACATCATGGGAGATGTTCTTGACCAAAACAGATGGAATTTTAAAACAGATATTGTCCTGGTAGACATGAGCATTATTTAGCTCATAGCGAATCTTCATCTTAGATCCGTTTGCCGAGAATAAATTCTCTTCGAACTTTTCAAAGTACTGGGTAGGAACCAATCCTTCACGGATACAGTTCAAATCAGCACCTGAGTCAATTAGACCAATAGCAGAGAATTTGTAATCATGAGCAACAATAATCTCTACCAAACAAAACCATTTCTACGGGGCAGAATGGCGAAGCAAACAAATATCCTTATTAAGGTCAGATAGTTCAGCATGGTCTGAATCATTTGATTCATCGCCTGAAGGATTTTGATCAAATTCATTTTGAATTTTTAATTTAAGTAAGTCTTGTTTAAAATATGCATTCTCAGATTTAAGAGTTTTCACCTCTTCTCTGAGTTCTGAAATCTCCTTTTTAACAAGAGAAACTTCATTTTGTAAATCTTTTATAGAAATTTCTTTGGGTTTTTGTTTCTGAAAACGTCCCAAAGTTTCTTCAAAAGAAATTTGCCCTGAAGACGTAGACTCCTTGCGAGTCATGTTCTTCTTAAGCTGTTTGAGATACTTTTCTTTCATCTCAGGGTTTTCGATTTGTGCAATAAGAGATAAGAGCATATTTTCATGTTCTTCCTCTTTTGTTAAAATCTTTTTCCCGTCGGGTTCCCGATCTAAAACATGAACTGTTTTCTTTTCAGGTTTACAACAGGAATCATTACAACCAAACTTAATATTTGGTGAGTTGGAATGATCAAAGTCTGAATGATAACTTGAATCATCAGAACTTAGTTCATTCTTATTCGAAGATGTAGGAGATCCATTTTCGAGGAGTAGAAACAGATCTTCTTGATCAGCGGCATTTATATGCAACTCATTAAGTTTTTTCTTGATCTTGGGCTTCTTAGGGCACTTATCTGCAAAGTGTCCTTTCTTGTCACAAGTAAAACATATTCCCTTAGAGGAAGTTTTAGAAAACCATTTTTGAAAGGGTTTCTTCTTTGAAACTAGTTTTGAAACAGGTTTTTGATAAAATTCATCGCGGGGTATTCTCCTGTGACTCCCACGAGGTTTAGAAAACCTTTTAATAGTTTTCTTATGTTGCCTAGATGGAGCAATAGGAGGAAGGCCAAATTGTTCACAAAAATTTCCCTTTTCATATTTGGCTTTCTTTCTATCATTCATTTGTTGGGCAATCATTATTTGATCATTACACATACTAATACCAAGTTTCTGAATCAGACTTATGATATCACCATAAGTGTGATCATTATAATTCAGTAAACCCGAGGCATCAGTAAGTGAATCCTTAACCTTAATAGCAAACAAACGAGGCAATTCATCGATGAATTTCTCTTTCCAATAAGGCATGTTAGAGTCATCCCGAAGCATAACTCTGGACATAAAGACATCTTTATACCAACGGTAATCAGACATCTTATTACATCTCAAATTGTTCAAATAATCAGAGATACGATTGGTTATGTTGGATGGTGTTCCAACAAAATGTTTAATAAGGGTATAAATCAGGGTGTTGACTGCATCGGACTCTCCTTGTCCTATGCTTTCATCAAACACAGGGAAACCTTCTTCAGTCTTTTTGACTGCAGAACGTATTTCACCTCTAGCTACGTCAGTGAGATGTTTGTCCCACCAAGCACGAAGCATGCCTGAAAATCCGCTGGTCAGGATATCAACAATATTAGACTGGCTAAGATTGTTGTTGACATAAGCACTAGCAACCATAGACATATGCTGGACAGTATTGAGGATTTCTTGTTCAGATAATCCATCAATATTCCATTCATACATTTGGTCAGGAGAAACGGAGAATTGAGATTGGAAACCTCTTTCTTCGAACTGCAAGTCAGGTGGTGTGGGTCTTGAGTACCAGTTTTTCGTAAGACCAATGGGAGTAGGTCCTTTTGAATAAAGTCTGGCAACAGTAGGTCTTTCCAAAGAAAGATCTTGAAAACCACTTTGAATTAAATCTATTTTCTGTACTAAGGAATTATCAAACAAAGTGTCATCAGACAAACCATCATCATCCAAAGTTTTCATAGAAAATGAATCATCAAAATTAACCCATTTGCCGTCTTTGTTCAGAACACTGACAGAGGGTTTTTCTTGCTTAACATCAGCAAGCATTCGATTAATCTTATCTAGAGTACTGTCGGCCGGTGTAAAAGCAATTTTAGGCATTTTCTTAGGTAAGATAACCAAAGGTTTTTCAACCATTTTGGCAGGTTTTTGAAAAATAGGTGTTTCAACTATGTTCTCTATACGGTCTAGTTGTTGACCTATTGTATGGAGAGATTAGTTGACAAAATTGTTTTGTTCGATAATCTTTCGAGTTTCCAACAAAACATTTTCTCCTGGTTTTGAAATCTTAAAAGGAGAAGCTTTCGCTTCAGTTCCTTAATGAGATATCAGGAGGGTTTCCAAAGGAGGGTGGCTGGTTTTTACAACAGTCCTGCCTTCTTCTTTAATAAAATTTGATTTTAAAACATTTAAAGCTTTCTTTGGGTCATCCTTCTTTGAAGCATAATGATTTTCAAGAAAATCAAAAAATAAGATATGCTTGTTAAGAGCAATCATCTTATTCATCCATTTTCTCTGAATCTTCTGTTTCTCAGGAGTTGAGTAAATCTCGCAATAAGATTTTCTCTTATCACGGTTTTCGGCAGATTTAAACTCAGCATGCAAAGAAGTCATATCAATAGAATCAAGGGTTAATATTTCATTATCAAGATAAGATGCTCTATTCATCATCATTAATTGAGGATGGATTGGAGCAACCATATCAGAAGCAGTAGGAGATAACGAATCATTGTCTATCAGAAGCAGTAGGAGATAACGAATCGTTGTCTTCCTTTTGTACTTCTTCCTGTACGGATTTATCCTAGGCAGAGTACATGGTAGATGTAACCTGGGACAGAGTTGAAATTCCTTTCAACTTTAGATCCTTTAGATCTGGGATTATAGGAGTGTCATCTGGTTGATACTCCTTGATAAGGACCGGACGAGAAGATCTCTGTTGATCTTCCAAGAATCTGTTGAGATTAGCATCTCTAAGACCTTGGTCCGAGCTGATAGAAGATCTAGATCCAGCAAAAGAATTTCTTCTTTCATTAGAACTAGATGGCTCAAAAGATATCTTTATAATACCATCAAGATACTGCTTGATATAACTCAGGTCTTGTTCTTTAGGTTGAATTTCCACAGGTGGAAGTTCTTCCTTAAGAACCCATTCTTGTGGAAGTTGTATATCCTTCCAGTAGAGTCTTTTGGGTACTTTGATGTTGGCATTCTCTGTAGAACTGCACATCAGTAAGGTCTCATTCTTCGGAGACTTGATCTTAGCCTTTAGCTCAAGGCTATAGCTCAAGACTCTATAATATATACGATAAACTAGTGCCACTGGTCTGCTGCCTTCTTTCATGTTAAAACCAGAGGTTAGAACATTCAAAGTTAGTACAGACAAAACATGTTTATCATATAAGTCAATGGTTAAATCGGGATAGCAATCAAAGTGAACTGGACCATCTATTTGAGAAGTTTGAACTACTCCTAAGGTACTGTCCTCAAAATTTTTGAATCGGCCATCACACAAACATAAAAGTACCGAAGCATTAATACCTTTTCTAATCAAAGGTTTTACTGCTACTTGTACGAATGCAATATGCATGAATTTAAAACCTTTTTCTTTAAAAGATTTTATCAATTCTTTTTTAAATAATACACATTGTTCTTGTGTATTAGATATCGGAAAAGTCTGTTCCACGGTTTTCACCTTGGACATACTCTTCGATTTAAAATTAAACCAAGGTTGGTGATATAAGGAATTAACCTTGATCTTTGGCATATGCCATTGATCTATATCATCAATCCCAGTCTCAGTTTCTGAGATTTCACAATCTTCTTCGTTAACAATATCATGAGGCAAAGCCGACTTGGAACTAACTGATGAACTAGATCTAAACATCTTACTCATCTTGGTCACAACTGAAGCAAAACTCAAGGTCCTTCCTAGACCTAGGTCAGTTTATACTACCCTTAGCAGCAATCTCCGCACATATCGGAGGGCCACTGACTATGTTTAGAATGTGCTTCCAAGTGCAGAAGTGTCAAGTTGTATCAAGGATAAGTCCAGGATCGTATTCCACAGGGACAATGGGTTATCAAAGCGTATAAAGGATTTGTGAGGAACAAATGAATCGAGTATGTGAGATGAAATTAAAATGCTATGCCAAAAAAATAATTGAAATTGAATTTAGAGTTTCTAAAGAAAGGCAAATTAACAAACACTTGGGTTGGGTTTAAGATTCTTTTTATCTCGGATTCTAGATAATTTCTCGATTAACAATCCAGTCAAGGAATTGATATTCGGAACATAAAAATTAAGCTCAAGTATTTGCAATATTTTTTTCAAGAAATTCTCTAATTTACTAGCCAAATTTATATTCATAAACAATCGAAAGAGACCTTGATAAATTCAAGCTTTTGTTGTGCCTTACGTCAACAACAAAACAAGAGCAAGAGCCGCAATCTATTTTCCTTTTGAATCCGACTAGTAATTTAGTGAAATCAACATTAAACAATAATATATTGCATCAAACTAGAATCTAAAATAAATTAAATCTCATTCCACAACCCAAGCTTTAGTAATTAGTTACACATGATATTTTTAGTAACAAAAATAAATCTAAGTGGAACCATATCAAAAACTAAGAAAATATAAATAAAAAAATCTTTAATATCAACTCGAAGAAATAAGACAAACTAAATTAAAGAAATAAAATTGAAACCATAACAAGGTAATAAACTTGAAACTCTAACAAGGTAATAAAATTGAAACTATTACAAAGTAATAAAAACATGAAAACTGAAACTTATAACAAAGTAATATAAACTGAAAACCTTAACAAAGAAAACTAAAAACTAACTCTTAACAAAGTAAAAAAACTGAAGCTCTTAACAAAGTAATAAACTGAAATTCTTCACAAAGTAATAAACTCAAAACTCCAAAACTAATAACTTAAAAACTAACCCCGTAAATAACTTGCAAAATAACAAAGGAAATAACTTGCAAAATACAAAGGAAATAACTTGCAAAATAACTCCCTCGGTCGTCTCCACTGCCTTGATGCCCTTTCTCTTCTGAGCTCTCTCCTATTTATAGGAGAAAGCATCCTACCATTTCTCAAGAGTGGGTGGCCAAACTTTGAAGAATGGTGGAGTGGGTGGCCTAACTTGGGAGTGGGTGGCCTAACTTTGAAGAATGGTGGAGTGAGTTGCATTTCTATCTTTCTGCATGTGCTGATTTTCTGCTTGCTCCCTTGAGTTCCAGCCGTGAGTTCTATTCTCTTTTAGTATTTTCATAAATGCCCTGCAGTACATAAAAAATGTATTTCTTTCAAAGGCAAATATAGAACTTTATGTATATAAAATATTGACATCAATTAATTTGCATTCAATATTAGAATTTGATGCATAATTAAGTGTTCAATCTTTATTTGATAAAATAAATCACCCATTTAAACAACTTAATTATGCAATTCTAACCTTTTATCAGCCACAACTTTAACCCAACCTCACTCCACATTCCAAACACGCCTAAACGCCTGTCCCTCGACTAAACAGCGATCCTCAAGGAAATCTAGAAGCCCTTCTGGACGCTAATGTATTCAGCTGCGGTGGCGGACGCAAACTAAATGCTTAGTACGTCGACCTAGAAAAGAGGAGAGACAGAGTGTCTCCAATATGATCAAGAAAAACAAGATAAAGAGATATGAATTCAGCAGTTAATATCCAGAACCGAAGATGGCTCTGATACCAGATATATATATATCTATATATTAATAAGAGCCAATACGCACAACATTTTTTCCAATTTTATCCTTACTTTTCAATTTGTTTTTCCCTTCTCTCGGTTTTGTTATCTTATATTCCCATATTGACAATTTTAACCTTTTTTTTTTTTGTTAACTTTTTTTTATCCCTAAGTTTGTTTTGTTTTATTCATGTTTTTACGTTTCTGTCGCTCAGTTTATCTTTATATTAATAAGTGGCAATAAGCAACCACTTATCGTCTAACTCTTTTATACTAATTCTATCCATGTTTTTATATTTATTTTACGTTTCTATCCCTCTAATTTTTTTCCCCGTCTTCTAAT
Source organism: Carya cathayensis (assembly GCA_011037825.1). NCBI lineage: Eukaryota > Viridiplantae > Streptophyta > Magnoliopsida > Fagales > Juglandaceae > Carya > Carya cathayensis. Next base: position 1,260,840 of record QGSO01000155.1, read on the forward strand.
ATATTTTTTTTCAAATTTGCCCTTGGTTTGTTTTCCAAATTTTCGTCCACTGTTTTTTTCCCAATTGTCCTTTTTTATGAGGAATTTACATTTTGTTTTGTTTCTTTTATTTCTCCACTGATAGTGGCTATATTGTGCCTTCGAGCTTTCATTAAATTATAAATTTAAGCATCTTTGTTTGGATCATAAATTTCAAATAGATCTAGATATTTGTTAAATCTTGATCTTTCACGTAAGATTATTTATCTGGATTTCGAATCGAGTACCCAAGTATACCTAACCCAAAACTCAAATTTCAAACTTGGATATACCCAAGTTTTGACCTAGGCCAAAATATAGATGAATCTGAGTTTATACAACCAGAAAATCCAGGTTCCAGTTTGTAACCCGGGGTTTTTTTCTTTTTTTTTCTTTTTTTTTTTTTACAAAAGCATATATTATTAAATTCTTTTCAAGGAAAATATAATGCTGAAAAACACTTCTTCTTTTTTTAATCTAAAAGCCTATATTCTATTACAATTTTTAAAATTAAAATTTTGTAAAACATAATTTTTTAATATATATAATAGAATTAATTACCTTGTTAACTAAATGCATATAAAAAGAAAAAGAAATTCAATATTTATTATGCAAAATGCTTGCAACATATAAAGTAATTCACTATATATTACATTATTTGGTATTTATACATTACATTACAATTACAAAATTATAATATATAAAAATTACATATCTAATGGTCCTATTTTATTATATGACCCATGAAAATTAAATATCTATAGTCTTTTTGCAAGTTATTGCAATTGTTAAAATATAGATGAAACTCTATCCGTTTATAGCTAAACTGAAAAATTTTAAAGTTATGAAACCTAAGAAAAATATCAACTGGGCACACGTGCTGCTTGCTTTACTAGTATATATAAAAAGTAGTGCAAAGAATGAAAATGACCGAAAACGGTCCATACGGAGGTTAGAAAAATTATATGTACATATATACTTGCACCACCTACGCTACGCGTAGTAGAATCAGAATGTTTATGCTCTGTCTGTCTATCCAGTAGCAAAAGTCGGAAAAAACAAGCAAAGAGATCGGAGGAGAAGATGGAAACAGGCAAATGCCTGTGGAGCCATTCTAATGTGCCAAGTCAGACCAATTTATGCCCATTTGCCACGTCCCTCCATGGCCGCATGCCGATCAACCGTCTCCCCATACCATTCATTCATGCACATTTATGAGCAAGGCATAAGCTACACACGAGACTGGAACAGTTGAGGGCTCTTCCCCTCCTCCAAACTTGATTTTCCGTCACCTTTAGACTACAACAATGCTCTCTTTTATCAACATTTATATTTCTATCAATCCTTATCTAACACTACATCGGCTCTGGACCGATTTGGGTGTCAGAGTCGATGTAGTGTTGAAACAAATTCAATGTCAATGAGAGATCGGGAAAGGGGAGAGGCATGGGGAGGGGGGAGGAGAGAGGGAAAAAAAAAAAAAGTGATACCACATCAGAGTATGGAATCCCTTTATGAGATCTCTTTTATCTCTAGCAATTTTCTTCTCTTACCTTAAGCAATCTAATTTCTTTGGCTTACACATTTGTGGTGTGTGAATAACAAGTCAAAATTCCCAGGAGAAACCAAAAAAAGAAGAAGGGAGGGGTGGTAAGAGAATAAAATAGTAAAAATATATTTATCGCCAAATTTACAAGCTCATAAGTCCTATGTTACACAATAAAAAAAAATCTATTATTACAATTGAGCATTATAACCACAAAAACTGTAAATTATAAATTAACACCCATAACTATAACTTATAAGGGAAAAAATGAAAGGGAAAAAGAATCAGCTGCCAACTCGCAAGCTACAATTAACATGACATTGCGGGAGGAGCTCATTTTTCTTTGTATGAGAGCAACTGACTGAACGACTTGAACTGTTGTTGCTCATAGTCTTTGGTGGCTGAGATCTCTAAAAAAACTTATTACACACAGTGGCAAAAGTGATCCAGACACATGCATTGCCACACTTCGGCTCATATCTATCGCTGTCAACAGCCAAAACAGTCCCGTTTTGGCACAGATAAAGAATTTGTAGGAAAACACTTTCTGCATACAATGTGCATCTCAGATCTCTTGCTGGATGTACATGATTATTTTACTTTACACTGACCACAGTATCTGAGTTTCAGGCATCCCCTTCCCTCTTGTCCCCATTTTCTTCCTGACCGGACGCAGCATTTAGCTGCCATTGCAACTGTTGAGCGATAAAATCATCAACATAAGCTTAAAATTACTTTGACAATTTATTCCTACATACCCTTTATTTATCAATGGGTAAAAGAACAAAAGTAAGATGAGGCACATGGAGCAAGGCTGAGAGGAACATATCTAAGGTTTATGTTATTAATCTAATGGTAATCCTATGTCAACAGCCAAAGAACAACTAAAACCAACCAGTTTTCAGAGTTTTCATGTTTAAACAACTCCTCAATAGGCCCAACCACAAGACACGGAGACAGGTAACTCGAAACAGTAAGAACTAAATATAAACACCCTTGAGCTACTCACTTGGGTATATTTCAACTTTTCAGCTGTCAGCTCATCATTCAAATTGATCATCCTGCCAGGCATGAGGGGTGGGGGGAAGAGAGAGAGAGAGAGTAAGAGAAACAACCATACACGAGGAAAACAGAGAAAGAAAAACACATCAGAAGTACTCATGATGACAAACCTAGCTTGAAGCTCTGAGATCTTGATAAGTAGTAAACGCTCCCTCTCAGAAGCCGCTAGTTCATTCTGTCGAACAGATACAGAGAAGAAGGACAAGAATACCCAGCAAACCATTAATCACGACAGGCAAGCCAAACTGTTTTCAGGTGACAAGCAAAGAAAAAAAAGTTGTTATTCAGAAAACACTGGATTTTTCTCTAGACTTGATAAGGTAGGAAACAAGGTTCCATAAAGGTGCTCTCATGGGCCTTGTATCCACCTCTGCATTCACATTGATAAATTTTGGTACCTAATACCATGCATGCCAAGTCATCAAAATCTATAATCTTAAAGTGATTGAACGGGCTAAATAATTGGAAAAAACAAAATCCAGATCTGATTACATGCTCTACATTTGATGGAATCATGTCCGCCAACACACAATGAAAGGATAGAAAGTGCCAGCTTTGATCCACTTACTTGCTTTCATCTCAATTTCAACCTTGGCCAAGGGATCCTCATGCAATAATTTTGGTTAGTTTGATTTTCATGCTAAATTGCCTGGAGAGAACTCATGGAAACTCTTCATAAGGAAAACTCCCATTGCTCTAGATAACATTAATCAATTACATAAATATTTTTTTTGATAAATATGTCGATTACATAAATATATTGACAATAATCAAACATCTCTTATCTGAACATGTTTAAAAGATCAATTATCAGGGATCTTCAATTTGCTAAAGTCAGTCTCAGAACCTACACATTTATTTTTCCTGTGTCCAAAACTAAAAAGTGAACCCTACACATTTTTTACAAGTTATAAGAATTTCCTTAAAAATCGTCAAAGGCACAATTGAAGTACAATGAGATGTGTATAAGAAAGTCATCTAGCAAGAACCCTACGCGGGTGAAATCTAATCAAATAGCCTGTAACAATAACTTTGAAGTCTACAAACTTCCAAAGCTTAAAAAAGCTAAGAGCTTATTACAGTCATGACAACCACATTCTCTGCAAATTCCAATGATCCTTTTAGAAAATGAAAAGGATTTCAGGAAAGTCTCCAACTAGACAGGAAAACTCACAATTCCATTATTCTCTGAACCGCGAGGCAGTGGGGGCAATTTTCCATTTTGAGAAGCTGAAAAAAAATATAGGAGTTCCTCATAAACTTCTTTGATACCTCATTTTCCAATACAATCACATACAACTGTATGAAGTATCATACTCACCATCCGCTACCTCAGGTGGTTGCAAACTATTCAACAAGTTCATAATAAGTTCCTGTTATACAAGTAAAATTTTTAATAAAAGAATTTGTTGATAAGAGGTTTTAAGTTCATCAAGGAAAAGAAAATTTTCATTGTCAAAATCAAACCAAAAATCATAAACTCATTCTAAGATTGCTTTTTTTACTTGTTGAATTGCAGTCTGTTGAAATAGATTCTGAAGGTGAGGCATGAGAAGTGATCCAGGTAAATTGCCGTTGCTAAACTCCTTTGGCAACTGATTAACAGGCTGAAAACACAGAATATCACAATGTACTAATTAAAGAGGAAATAAACACTATCAAACTGACATAATAATTGATATGAGGTTTTTATCTTCCAAATTTTGGCTGCTTGGAATCTAGAATTAATTTTGCAACATAATTTGCTATACGAAAAAAAATGATTTTTTTTACCTATTAAAAAAGTGCGATGTATAAAACGTGAACATTTCAAATGATAAAATCATACTTATGTGGCCGTGTGTGTGTAAATATATGGATCTAATAATTCAGTAATTAAACCATGTGACAAATCTGAAAAACTGCTTAGAAAAAAAAAAAACTGAAAACCATTCGTAAAATGAAGAAAAGTTCAAAAAATAAAAAAATATTCATCACTCTTTATCAGAAGTTAAAACGAGTTTGTCGAAATCTCTTTTTTTTTTTTTAAGAAAAAAATATATATTTATATAGATGAGGGTAGTTTAAGACAGTTTTTGAGCACATACTTCACTTTTGGCAAGTGGATTGTTTTGGGACTCTCAAAAGGAAAATAAGTCATAAATTAGGACAGAGAAACACAGCCATCAAACATTGTCTTCTTTTGAGAATCTACCATATTCATAGAGCTTTTAAGAGGCTGTACCAACAAGATCATGGTGGTGATAAACAAAACAACTGTTTAATAAAAACTTCAAGTATGTTAGAGCAATAGGTCAGTATACAAACCATCTGTTTGGATTCAAAAATCCATTCACCAACGCTAGCCGACTTTCTAAGTGGAGATCCCTAAAACCAACAAAAGCAGAACACCAAGTAAGAAGAAAAGCAAATTAGTTAGTTGAACAAAATTTGTAAATCAAAACTGGCCAACTACCTGAGAGGACCGACGTGGAACTGTACTTAATGGAATATCCTAGCACACACATTCAAGTTAGCGACACTCATTTAATTGGGGGAGAGCGAGAGAGAGAGAGAGAGAGAGAAAGGGGGGGGGGGGGGGGGGGGGGGGGGGGGAAAAAGGGAGAGACACAAAATGTCATCATTATAAACATTACCTTTACAAGATCTAAATTCTCTGATGTTACTGAAAACCGTCCTTTAATTTGCACCAAATTAGCCTTTGACTTGTCATCTAAAGATTCTCTAAACCCTATTAAGAGAAAAACAATTAGTGCCACATTTAATCTTCCAGCCTGTATTATATCAATATTAATAGCAATAGTAACATTGATGACAACAATAAAGATCTTTAGTGGACATTGAATAACTTAATTACCTCCAGTAGGCTTTATTGGAGCTGATAAACTGTTTGCTGAAGCTCGGTTTGGAAGCATCAAAGGACCACTAAAGTTTGGTGCCCACCGTACTTCACGGTAAGCTTTCTCGGTACATTGTTGAATTTCACTCTCATTCCTGGTAATTAATTGACCATGAGCCAGTTATCCACAGAAAAATAAAAGAAAACATCCAAAATGACTAAAGCATACAGCAAATAAAGAAACAGAGGTTAATTTGTCTTCATGGAATACATCGCACTGGACCTTACAAACCTTTCAGAGCTTTGTCCCCTCTCTGATAATGAATGATTAAGCACAGCACCAGGTATGAGTGGGCCACTCTGAGTACGACGACTTTTCACCATTTGAGCTTTAGTCTTGGCCTGTAACATTTCCTTTTCTGTCATAGATGACGATGCCTCAGGGCTTGAAACATCTTTCTTACAACCATCTTTCTCTTGGTATCCAGATTCCAGTAAATCACTTTCCAGATTCTTTCCCTTTCTATTCAAGCAGTCAACCTGTGGTAATTCTTCACCACTAGTTCGTTCCCCACACTCAGGCTGCACTAATTTGTTGTTTAAATTCAATTTCGCCAAACTGGATTGGCAATCAGGTGAATACTGCCAATGAAAGACGAGAAACCAAAAGTTCACTAGGATCCAAACTTTCAAAAGAACTTACCCAAATTCAAAATCAGAATGATATGCACACTCTGATTTTAAAAACTAATACCTTCTCACCAACCAAAGACTTTCTGCCTTCATCTTCTTCGCTCATCTCTGGCATATCATCATCATCTTGCACCTAATAAAAAAATTACTTAAGGTAGCTGACAAATATATCTAGCAAACAACGTCCACTGGGAAGATACGATATCAATATTCAATATCATGATAATTGATAAATAATAAAAAACCTGTTTCTTACCAGTGATGCTTGCGCTTTTAAATCCTCAATATCAAAGTTCCAAGCACTAACTCCTCGTTGGTACTCACTCTGGTGGGTTAAACAAGAAATAACAACTAAGGATAATAAATAATCAAAGGACATATGCATAAATTAGAAAGTTCAGATATCTCCGACAGCTGAATGGAAGATCTTAGAAACTTGTCTATATTGAAAAGTAACATTTTCCCAACTTATTTATATTAATTCTAGTTGGAGGAATAACTCATGACATAATAGAGATTAAGTCTCTAGTATATGAATGACAAACTCCACCAAGAAAGAAAAAGAAAAAAGGTACCTATATTGTTGATCCTTATTAGCAGCTGGCAGAAATTGTAATAAAACAGATCTAAGCAGGATGAAAGAGTAAATTCACAATAAGAGAACGACATTCTAACATACATCAACCACAGGAAATCTCTCCTTTGAAAACCCTACCCTCTAATACAGGCGTTATTCTTTGTTAATTTATTGTTACTCCTTTTAACGGCTCATATGTAACGGGTTCTCATTGATTGGGAATTTAGGATGGAAGGGATGGTCTGGGAAACTCCAGATTAAAGAACAAGATTGTAATTTCAGATTAACAATAATAAGGCAGTATGAATATTCTTCAAAACGGGAGGCACTTGTCACTGATAATTACTGGATCATGTTTATTGATGTTTCCACAAATGGACATATTATGAAAGAAAACAAACTAAAAGTATTCTTATGACCTGTGATATTGCCTCTTGTTCAGCTGAAGGCATTTTCTTTAGAGCTAGTTGTGCTGCATCTTTAAGCTGCCAAATTTGAAGACATCCTTCAGATAAGCATACCAGAGCATGTCAAAGAGTGAAAGCTGCATCACAGCAGTATAGTGGCTAACCTGGAGGGCTTTTACACGATTCCAGAGGGGTGGCAGGTCAGCAAATAATTTCTTCACAGAAAGTTCTGGAGGCTTCGCATTCTTGAAGAAGGAGTGTTTCAATAATTTATCTGCCGTCGGTCTCTTTGTCTGATCTTTCACCAGACACATTGCAACCATTTCTTTAAACGACTGATCACAACTGGAAATCCTCCAATTAGAATATCATTCTATAGTAGGAAGAGATTTAAAGATAGCAACTACCTAAGTGCAAAGCACATATTTGTGTATTTTTCTACTTTAGCCAGAAAGAACATCAGTACCTTAGAGAACCGTTTATCACGATCATAATCAAGTCCAGGAGGGGCATTCTGTATGGTCATCAGGAGAACCTATCAGAACAAGAATAGGTCAGATATATTTGAGATGTTTTACGAAAGCACTTCCAAGGAAGCCTTCTCAAGCGCCTGCCTGATCTGTGTATAATGTCTTATTGAACTGTTAAAATGTGGTACCTTCATTGGAGGATATTTTGAAAATGGTGCATGACCATGAGCCAACTCAAGTGCCGTTATCCCAAATGACCAAATATCAGCCCTGTACAAGAGTGATAAACAAACAACCAAGTGTTAAAGACATTTTCTAATTACACTTTATGCAAAGAAGACACTTGACAGCTATCATAAGAAGGTGATCTGCTTCTGGTCAATAAAAGGAGGCACAGAAGAAGAAATGTAGTTTAAAGAACTATCTATTACTGGGGTTAGACATATACATACGAACACATAATGGCAGCCTGCCTTATGTCCCAAGCCAAGCACAAATCCTATTCTTGCCCAAGTCAAATGACCTAGAAAAGGACATGCCCAAACTACCATAGCCAGCTTTTAAACATATAAGTAGGAAGTGCCAAATATATTACATAATGACAATCATTAAAGTGCTATAATAAATAAAAAAACAGTTCGCTCCCTCCTTTTAAGATTTGATTGTCAAGACGTGCCGTGTCACCTATTTTCATCTACCTTAAAAGCCAGAATTGGATGAGCACACTATTTTTCAAGTGCTGGTAATTGGAGGGCACAGGGTATGTGTCAGTTTTGGTAGTTTAGGATACAAAGTGTAAAACACCTAGTAATTGGAGGGTGCAAAGTATATTTCCTCATACGATAAGTTCAAGTGCTCAAATTGAATTCAATTTGGGGCTGTAATCAACAGTAGTGACACCATACATGTACAAACTCCAACCCCAACCCCTCAGAGTCCCTTAATGTTTCTATGAAGTTACAAGATGGAATGAAACTCACTTGGAGTTGTATCCACTTCCTGGCTGCAATACCTCTGGTGCCATCCTAGAAAGAAAAGAAAAGTCGAAATATCAGACAAATGGATAGTGAAAATTAGCATAAGATACAATCATAAACCCAAAAAATATTAAAAATATCAATTACCTATCAATAAGATATTAAAAAAAGGAGTTAGCCTATTGACACAATGTCTTACCAGCATGGAGTCCCTACAAAAGTATTTCGGGAACGCTGTCTATCACCGGTATCAAACAAGCAAGCCGAAACACCAAAGTCAGCAAGCTTTACCACCCCATTGTCATCAAGTAATATGTTTCCAGCCTGTAAACACAAATATCAAAATAAACTCCCTTGAAACCCTCCCAGCATATCTTTAAAACAAAAGAACAAAAACAAACTATATGATGAGATAATGTTGAAGTTCCAGATTCAACGGACCTTCACATCCCTATGAATATGTCCTTGTCGATGTAGGTACTCCAAAGCCTTCAAAGTTTCCTTCAGTATAGAACCAATGGCAGCTTCTTCAAACCCATCTGGATAAGCTATCTTCATGAGGTGCAAACAAGAACCTTCTGCCATGAATGGCATGACCACCCAAAGGCTCTGTTCAACAACAAATGAACAATATGCCCTAACAACATTTTGATGATCTATCAAACTCATCGTTTGAGCCTCCCTACGTATATCATCCTGCAAAACAATAAAATCAATAGCAAGTAAACACCATTTAGAGGAACAAGTAATTGACCGAAAAAGGAACCAAATAGACAAACAATTTTTTAAGTTACACAAAAAGGCAACCAAGTAAAATTATAGACGTCAGAGAGAACAAGAAGAAGACAGGGAAGCTGAGTTTGAAAATGCATTTCTATTTGTACTGCTGGAGATTATTAGAAATGAATAAATGGAATGTTTGCAATTGTTTTAAGAGTTCTTACACAGCCCCTGAACAACTAAAAGCTTCTCCCCCTACCCTGACATTTACAGGTTGACTGTTTCATGTAACATCTTTTTCTTGTAAAAAAAAAAATGACCACCCAGTTCAGCAAATTCTAGGTCCAAGAATTTTTTACACGACCTATGACCTGACACAAAAATAACAGTAAGGGTTTAGGAATTTAATCCGTTAATTAAATCGATCGGGTTATATTGACTCACATATGATCTAACTCAATTTGAGATGACCCAAACCCAATATATGACATCAAGAACTAACAATTTTTTTCATTATCCACAGCTCAACATGAAATTAGCAGATTAGGTTTGGGATTTAGCCCCTTTAATTAATGGGTAGGGTTAGGGTTGACTCATATGCAAGCTGAGTCCGACTTGACATGAGCCAAACTTGACACGGCAACATGAATTGCCAGCCCTAGGATATTCACTCTAGACGAGTCATTGCATCAAGGTGAAACCTCATAAAAGCCCGTACTTTCCCTAGCGTGTAGCCACCAAATATCTCATCAAAACACATTTTGAAACACAACCAGGCACTGTTAAGAATTTGCTACGGGCACAATTTTCAATTTTCTGAAATATTCATCCAACCTATTAGACCTTTATTAATTATCTCCTTGACAGCCAAACACAACACAGGCGCCCATATGAAAATGGACCCATAAAATCACCCTTGCTCCTTTGTTAATAGAGATAAGAGATGTCTTTTGGTCCCAAGACCATTGGAAAACTCCCAGCAATTTCCAGAAATAGTACTAAACCTTGGGGACCCATACTCAAAACTACAAGCCAAACCAGTAACCCAAATCCTACAATCACAATCTTCCCAAAATTCATCCCACCACTAAACTACATAGACAGATCTCTAAGCAATGCTCATGGATCGAATTTCATTCTATAAAAGCATCCAATCTCAACATCCAAAAAATTCACATAGGCATGCATTGATGAAGTTCTTAAGAGCACACATAAGTGGAAAATTAAAAGTAGATATTACTTTTGAGGGCTCGGTGCGTGAGCATGATACAAAAGCAACAAGGCAATTATCCTACTACTATAATTTCGAGAACAATTTTAAATGCACTTTCCTCCTTGATAACATCATAACACACAAAAGATGTGCTATTCTTCTACCCAAAACCAAATAAAAAAAAAAGCTTTGAAAATATTAGCAATCCGTAGGTTTACTTGCCAAACCGAATCATCTTTTCTATTTTATAGTGTAATCTTCCTTGTACACTCCGTGCACACATCATGGATTGTGCACGGACCAGGATACAATCAAAATTCAAGAGAAAAACAAAAGAGAAGAAAAAAATCGATTACCTCGACTCAAGGGCCAAAATAACAGCTTCTAAGCTGAAAACAAGTTTATTAGCTTACTCAATACCCCCGCCTAATTAAACCAACCCAGGGTCTGAGACATAAATACTCTAAAAAAAATCGCTCTCGATGAATTCTAAGCAGACGAACAGTAAATTCAAATGAGCCATTTCGATAAAGTGTAATAATATTTCCTCAAACCTCAATCGCTCGCTATTTTCATCTCAAAAATATCCACGTCACCTCCAAGCTTCAACTTCACAGACAAAACCAAATCGCAGTAACTAAGCACGATCTCATATAAAACCCAATGCTCTAAAAACTAATGAAACCAAACGGTAAAGAAATATTCCAAAAGGGAAAACCCGAGCAAACTATGAGAAAGTGAACGAAGAAGCTAACCAGATTGCTATTGCAGCGATCGAGATCCAAGCACTTGACTGCCACGACTTCATTGAGAGGAAGATAGATTGCTCTGTAGACCGTGGCCGTTGCACCGTACCCTACCTCTTCCAGAAGCTTGTAGTCACCGGGATTCGCCGAGTATGTCCTCTGATTACCTCCCGTCCTCGCCATGCCCCTAAAATACAGCTCGTGAACCCGCCCAAACAGATCGAAAGCCGCTCTCCACAGCTATCTGGATTCAGTAATTCAGTATTCACGGAGTGTGTTGGAATATCGAGTTGTTGACCGTCATGAAAAGGTCTGTACTGTAAAGATGGAGAGAGATTGGACTACTTGCTTCAGATGGGAGAGAGTGAGGCAGCAAGCGCGAGAGAGGTGCGGTTGCTGACGTGTCGGGGTCTTGCTGGGTGTTTTGGGATGTTAACACGTGGGTACATCGTCACAATGGACGACTGGGATATCGTTTTCCGAGCACACTCGAAGAATTGCAACTACTGTTTTAGGTGAATGGATCAAGATATTACGTAATTACAGAAGTGATAATATTAGATACAATTTTTAAATGGATAAATTTTTTTATAAAAATGCCACTTATTTCTCCATCACAGCACACCAGCTGAGCTGATTTTTGTATTTTTTTTTCATCAAAACGATTCGTTTAGAAGAAAGAAGAACCCCACGTTTTGCAATTTCAATTTTCCCCGAATCTTCCATTTGAATTCTCCTCCCACGTTCTTATCCCTCCACACTTCGAATTTCTTCCATCCACCGTGTTGCAGTACGTATGCTTCCGATCGACCAAAGAACGCTGGATTCGGCAGGCTGTCGTGCTGCTCTGCTCTAAAGTTCCTCTCTTTCCACTCCTCTCTCTATGGCAATCTCTCTCTCTCTCTCTCTCTAAAAAGTAATACACAGAACACCCACATTTGTCTGCATACCTGCGTACAGTATTTGGAATTCTTATTCTTTTGGTGCCTTTTTTCTCCTACGCAGATTGGGGACACAGGCACAGATCGGGCAGTAAATTCCTCCAGCTTACTATCACTCACAGATTGGGGAAGCAGGCACAGATTGGGGCTACGAGAAGGAAGTTCTTGTCGCGAGGGAGGGATGGCTATTGGCTATGGTAGTGAGAAAGGGTAGTCAAACGATAGGGAAGTGACGAATGAGAAGAGATTTCTGGCGTAGGAGTGGACGAAGGAGATTTCGAGAGAGAAAGGGATCGTGGGTTTTTGTGTGTAGGAGAAGACGAGAGACATGGATCGTGGGTTTCTGCGTGTAGAAACCGATCTGAGAAGAAATTAATCGGGCAACTGAAAAGAAACCGATTTGAGAAGAATCGGGCACTGTGTTTCTGAGAAGAGATTAGTAGAAAGAAAAAGGAGAAGACGAGAGAGTGAGAGAGGGAGATCGTGGGGTTTTCTGCGTGGGGGTTTTCGAGCACCATGGAGTTTGAGCGTAAAACCGTGACGTGACGATCAGACCGGATTTACCACGTCATAGCGTGTGTTGTTGTAAAGATGAACCGGCTTAGAGACTTTTTCAAGAGTAGAATTACTCAATTACTCAATCCGTTCGATAAAAATTACATTCTAATAAGAGTATTTGCGTTCGGTTACTCATCCTCATTCCTATAATTTAATTTAAAATTATATTTTTTTAAATTTATCTATAAATTTTATTCATCTTTTAAAAAACTCCTACATCTCATTTCTCATCCCTATCTCTATTATATTAAATAATATTTCTTTATTCTTTTTTTATTTCTTTTTTCTCTCTTTTTTATTTACAATCTTAACTACTAACTCTTCTGTCTTATTATCTTTTTTTCAAATATTACTTTCTATTAAATATTTATATGATTTTAACTATCCAATATAGTATTTTTTTTTCAAACCTACATGATCTGGAAATTGCTAACATCTTCAACAATAATCAAAATATATACACAGCTCAAGATATAAAATGAGACAAGAAATATAAACGAAATCAACAGGGAAAAATAAGATAGCCAAGCATAATCACAACCCCACCTAAATTGAATAACTAATTCTGTTCCCAGGTAATAAATCAAATCACACTTAAAGATCTCAAAATGCCCCAAATAAACGAATAAAAATAATTTTCTAGAAAATCCCCATATTTGAAACCAAACGATACCTTCATTCGTAGGTTTTTTTTCCAACCCAAAATCCTTTGAAATATTCCTAATTTATCCAAAAACAAGGAAAAGAACAACCTTTCATTCTCTAATTTTTGATATAGGATGAAAGAAAAAGACAGTAAATTTCTGAAACCAAAATTTCAGTCACGTCTATGATCGTAGAAAGTACAATCTAAATTACAAAAATCTGGAATGGGCATACCAATAAATTCGAGATTCAAGAAAGTCAGAGAAAAAATAAATGGCAGCCAACCGTCGCGAGGAAGAAGACGCGGGATGTTGAAGAGAGAGAGGGAACCAAAATCACATTTGGGGATATACAGTGGTTCCCCATATATGGGGACCTACTGTAGCAACCGTAAACTTCATCCCCATTTTAGGGATCCGGATGGAGTAAGGTTTTTACATCAAGCCCTAAAAATGTATTCAAAATATAAGGATGAGGAAGAGATGCGGTACCAAATGCGAGTGCTCTAAGACTATCAATCTAATATCATTCAATCAATTTTTTCGATATGTCTTACACCCCTAGACCTCAAGCAAGCTCGCCATTGATAATATTGACCGAAAATGGAAATGTCGTGAACACCTCAAACTGTTTGTGGGAGTAAAATATTGTGGATATTTTTAAAACTTTAGAGATTTTAGCTTTTGTTAGGATTTTGTGAAAATTTTGAGATTTGTTTAAATAAAATATTGTTATAATATAATTTGTACAAATTCGGCCACTCTCATGTGCCCGAGCTCAAGCAACTTTGTGGTGGCTTAGATTTGGTCACCACATAAATCTACCCATTCACACCGTGGCTCAATCTAATCTAATTTTCCCTTAAAAATCTTATATCTATTCTTTTATTTTGTCTTTTTATTTATTTTTAAATAAGTAAAACAATTTTGTTAATTAGAGTAAACAAAATTTCTAATGAGGGAGTCTGATGTAAAACTTGTCCTATTTATTCATGATAAAAATGTACAATGAGCTAATCTCAATCTAGCCAAAGCACAAAGAATTACCGATCAAAGTTTTCTTGCTCAACCCAAGATTTTTTTTATTGATTAGGACTAACGTCCCACCTAATTTTGGAAGTTTACAATTTGAATGTCTAAGAGCTAAGAGCATTGGCAATGGTTTATGTATCTTCATATGTAAACTCACATCTTTTGAAGATTGATTTTGCATATTAAGAAAAATTCCTACATTAGTTTATGCATTTTTTAACCAAATAATAATAAAATATTAAAAAAAATTTCCTATAAAATAAACCATGGAAATCACTCACGACAACTCGTCGATGATTAAAGGCCAAGGAAGAAACTTGTTCAGCTTCAATATGTAATATTCAGATAAATTGCTCAATAGGACGCAACTGGAAGAAGAAAAGGAAGATTACTAACAGGCATTCGCTCAAAAACATGAGAGGCAATGAGAACGATAAGGAGAAAAGGGCATACCCAGAACAGAAAAAAAAAGGGCAGATAAAAAAGGAAAACGATATAAAAGAAAAAAAAAAAGCCAAATGGAAGCGAATATAGGAAGAAAAGAAGCTTACTTTAATCAGAAAAAAACTACTGACACTGTTAGAAGGAACGAAAAGAGAAGGGAGAGCAACGAGAGAGATGAGTTTCTGAAATGAGTGTTGAAGAGAGAAGAGAGAGCCATGATAGAGAGAGAAAAAGCATAAAAATATTGTCTGAAGAAGAAAAAAGGATATCTTCAAAGATGAATAATGACTGTTCATGGCTAGCTATAATTTTCTATATGCATAAACCAATACTAACGATTTTAAGGGCAGTTTCTTCAAATTTAAAGATAGAAATAAAGATAACTAAGTCATTGCTAGTACTTTAACAAATGACTGTATAGAGTGCATAAAGAGTACACAAAAATAACCTACAAAGTTTTTCAAGATTGATCTTCCAACTATAAGCTCACTACTATCTTGTTGGCTTCTTTATAGTAGAGTTTTTCAAAATTGACCTTCCAACTATAAGCTTTCTATAAGTGAAAGGGTAAACAAAAGCCTCGAAAAAATATTTTCCTGGGTCTCAACCTCCTCACTGAAGCTTTAGAAATCAAGAAGCCAACCCCCAAACACATGGCCCATATCCCCACATCAATGGCCCATCTCACTCCTTCCATTTCCATCTCCATTCCCACCACCTTACTACTATCTTCTTCGTCCCACTTCTCCCCTACTTCTCCACCGTCCCATCCACTGATCTCCTCTTCCCCACAAGAACACCAGCAGCCGTCCGATTCATGAGTGGTATCCTCCTCCTCTCTCTCTTCCGGAATCTCCTCCAACCATCCACAACCCCTACTTTTATTCATCCTCCTCCTCACCACCATCTGGTCCATCTCCACCCTCTCATTCATCGCCACGTGACCCTCCACGGCCACGCAAACTTCTGCCTCCGAAACCTCAACCTCGCCTACCTCCACCGCGCATTTACACTCCAGTTTCCACTCGTCGCCCTCGTCTTTTCTGAAAATCCCCTTCAATACCTTCTCTCTCAGGTACACCTCGAACCGCACCCCTTCGCTGGCCCGAACCCGCTCTCTGCTCCCGAACACTGCCTCTCCCTCCCTCGTCTTCGCTGTCACGACCCGGTGCAGAGTAACAAACACTNGATCTTCCAACTATAAGCTTCCTACAAGTGAAGGGGTAAACAAAAGCCTCAAAATATTTTCCTGGGTCTCAACCTCCTCACTGAAGCTTTAGAAATCAAGAAGCCAACCCCCAAACACATGGCCCATATCCCCACATCAACGGCCCATCTCACTCCTTCCATTTCCATCTCCATTCCCACCACCTTACTACTATCTTCTTCGTCCCACTTCTCCCCTACTTCTCCACCGTCCCATCCACTGATCTCCTCTTCCCCACAAGAACACCAGCAGCCGTCCGATTCATGAGTGGTATCCTCCTCCTCTCTCTCTTCCGGAATCTCCTCCAACCATCCACAACCTCTACTTTTATTCATCCTCCTCCTCACCACCATCTGGTCCATCTCCACCCTCTCATTCATCGCCACGTGACCCTCCACGGCCACGCAAACTTCTGCCTCCGAAACCTCAACCTCGCCTACCTCCACCGCGCATTTACACTCCAGTTTCCACTCGTCGCCCTCGTCTTTTCTGAAAATCCCCTTCAATACCTTCTCTCTCAGGTACACCTCGAACCGCACCCCTTCGCTGGCCCGAACCCGCTCTCTGCTCCCGAACACTGCCTCTCCCTCCCTCGTCTTCGCTGTCACGACCCGGTGCAGAGTAACAAACACTGGTGAGCCCGGTCTGATACTTGCCCCGTCGACATCGAGCGCGTTCTCGTTGATTCGTGGGAGGTAGAGGAGAGTGACCGATGCCGGCAACGGTATCCGGGCATTCAGACAGGAAAACTGGACGAAGAACGCTCTGATTCCCAGGCGGCAATCTCGACTGTAAGACAGGTATCGGTGATAGTCCGTCGACCTCCGCATCTTCTGAATGAACAAGAAAGATACGGAACGGCTTATATATATATATATATATATATATAGAGAGAGAGAGAGAGAGAGAGAGAGAGGGGGGGGGGGGNCCCCCGCTGAACACAATCAACACTGTTAAAAGAAAAAATGTACTCATCTTTTTTTATTATTTTCTCATCGTTTTCAATATTGATAAAAAGACAATAAAAATATAAATAAGAAATAGCTTATCGCATTACTCGTCTTGACATCTTCATATAATTAACTGATTATGATAATTTATAAAAAAAACAAGTTGAAGTTATTCCAAGTCGTGATTCCTACCACACCCGTACTACCGAAATCCCCGGCCCACAGATACGGTCAAAGCCTCAAATCCACGTACTCCCCCCCCCCCCCCCCCAAAACAGAATCCCATAGAAAGTGTCCTCGCTCCCGCCCCTACAATCCTTGAAAAAAACACTTTCTTCGGCGTATAGTCCACGATGGCATAAAATAGGCCAAAAACCGTGTGCTCCTCCACCCCCATTTCCGACGACGAATTCAAAACCGACGGCCCAGCTGGCCATAGCCACCATACACAGACAATTCCCTACCTGTCTAGCGGGGGGATCGGAAATTCTCAATATCTTTTTAAGAGCATTAGATGAATTATTTGAAAATAAGAATTTTGCTACATACAACTATTTTTATATATTTTTTTGTATATTTTAATGATGTAATTGGTCAAATCAATTATTTTATATTAACAAAAGAGATGCAACCAATCACATTAATAAAGTGTGCAAGGAGTAAGCAACAGTGACTGCATATAGAATTTTTGATAAAATAAATACTTTGGCAAGTAATGCTAGATATAATCGTTGAGTGCTCAAGTATCACGTAATCCTTTTAAAAAAGAGTTGAAGTCTGTTATTAAAAAATTAATTTTTTTTATGTAAGTCTTGTATTTACTTATTTTTTTNTCTTTTGTTAATATAAAATAATTGATTTGACCAATTACATCATTAAAATATACAAAAAAATATATAAAAATAGTTGTATGTAGCAAAATTCTTATTTTCAAATAATTCATCTAATGCTCTTAAAAAGATATTGAGAATTTCCGATCCCCCCCCCCGCTGAACACAATCAACACTGTTAAAAGAAAAAATGTACTCATCTTTTTTTATTATTTTCTCACTGTTTTCAATATTGATAAAAAGAAATAAAAATATAAATAAAAAATAGCATTAAAGGTGTAAAAAAAAACCGATAAACCGGTAAATCGGACCGGACCGGACCAAACCGGTGGCATCGGTCCAGTCCCGAGGTTGGTTCGGTCCGGTACCGTTTTAGTTTTCTTAAAACCGGTCAAAATCGGTCCGGTTTCAATTTTTCTTTTTCTAAAACCGGACCGGACCGATTTATATATATATTTTAATTTTTTATATTGTATATAATATTTATATATAATATATAACTATATATAAAATAGTTTTGTATTATATGATAAATTACTAATTAATATAATATTAAATTTTAAAATCTTATATCATTTTGTCTTATTTATTAATAGTTAGATGCAACCAATCACATTAATGAAGTGCGTAATGAGTAAGCAACAGTGATTGCATATAGAATTTTTGATAAAATAAATACTTTGGCAAGTAATGCTAGATATAATCGTTGAGTGCGCAAATATCACGTAATCCTTTTAAAAAAGAGTTGAAGTCTGTTATTAAAAAATTAGTTTTTTTATGTAAGTCTTGTATTTACTTATTTTTCTCAAAAAGGACTGCATAGGACATGCAAACTCAATGTCTGCGAATGTCATTTGTCTATTATTATTGTTATCAATTTAGAAATAACAAAAAATTTTCTCTAACTTGGAAGTTTCGTCCAAATTCTATATATCTTTATATATATAAATTAGTTATCTAACGAAATTTTGTTGGTTTAATAGTTTTTATTATTTTATAGTTAAAATTGACGTCGTTAGTTGCATAAATCATAATAAAGTTAATTGCCTTCCTGCGTGATTTCAATAATCATAGACCCACCCATCTCTCTTCTTAAAAGTTCTTATTTTTTTAATCTCTCTCTTCTCAAACACTTATAAATAAATTCATAGTTATCAAAGTTCATGCATCATGCATTGATCCTGGAATCCATGCATTGATAATCATTTATTTAGGAAGTATATTATATATATATATATATAATAGATTATATATATAAATTATATAAATATATTCTATATTCTATTATATATATATATATAATATTTTATATAAATTATAATTTATATTATATATAAATTTATAGATGTGATTTAAAATTTCTATTCATTCCTTATATAAATAAAGAGAAATGTAAAATAATTAAGTTTAAATTTATTTACCAACTATATTTACGAATATAATTATTTCAACAAAATATTATTTATTTGTCAATTTAAATTCATTATGAAATATTAAAATCTAATAATAATATCTTGTAAAAATCTTAGTATTTTATTTCTTTATAAAAATTATATCACTTTTTAAAAATAATCGTTTTATTAAACTAAGAAAATGTACTCTGCATGTTGCTTTATTGTTAACAGTTTGTCTCTTGCGCTACACAGTTTTAATTTAAGATTCGTTTTTTTTTTTCATTTCTTTTTCATGTATTTGTTGTTTCCAGCCATACCCAGGAGCATATGCAGTAGTAAATAATAAGATTTTAATTCTAAATATTTTAAAACCGATTTAAGTTTATCTTACTATTTGATGTTAGAAATTATATTTTTTTTTTCTAAAAGCATTACATTATTAATTAAAAATTTTTTCTTAATAAAAACATTATTAATTCTTAAAAATAATATTTCTATACACTGGTTGAACGTCCCTTGGACGTTGCCTAACTACTAATGTATATATATACTAGGTCAAAGCAACGTGCAAAACACGTTTACCTAGTTGGTTCAAACAGTTGTTTTGCAAAAATAATATGTTTTTTTACAAAACTTGTAAAAATAGTTGATGGCATAAATAGCTTAGAAGACATTGTCTCAACTTTTATACAGATAATATAATTAATAGAATATTGCAAATGAATTTTAACAAACAAATTAACTATTAAGATCAATACTTTAATTTTTGTCAGCACACGTGCAACAAGAATTTGCTGGGAAACCATAAGGAAAAATGTGGCGCCCCCCAAAATCCCCACGTACGAAAAACGGGGAATTCGAGGCGCCCGGATGGTGACATCACGGGTCACCACCCTATCGAAGAGTGCCAAGTGTGTGCAAGCGACAAATGTGCACAAGAAGATACGCAGCGGATAGCAAAGTCAAATACTAAGTACCAGAATTTTTTTTTCTTAAAATACAAAGCGTTTCAAAGATACATAATAAAATATTACATGATATAAATATTGTTTTAAAACTAAGTACAAAGCATAACTTCAAATCAGAACTCCGGCGGAGCCGTATCCTCGGGCTCAGCCTCCTCCTCCTCCTCGAACGCTGCATCAAAATCTACGGTACCAAAATGGTGCCGCAGGTAAGTAAAATCCAAACACCACTAGATAAAAAAAAACATATTAAACTCAAACAATATACATGAAAGAATGTAATACACATAACCCATAAAACACATTTCCACGCACGCCAAAATCCCATTTTGGCCCAAAACATATCCTTTAAACACAACCTCGCCATTATCCCCGATAATGGCCCAAAAACCAAACCGTCAGAGCACTGTAGGCGGGAATCGCAGGTGGGATTCTACCACCGTCCCTACTTACCACCATCCCTACACGTGCACCGTAGGCAGGAATCACAGGCGGGATTCTACCACCGTCCTTGCTTACCACCGTCCCTACTCACCACCGTAGGTGGGAATCACAGGCAGGATTATACCACCGTCTCTGCTTACCACCATCCCTACTCATGCCTCTGACTCAAACAAGTCAATCCAATCATTCACATATACCATAAATCATTTCTCGCTTACAAGCCCAGTTTTCATTTACAAACGCATGTACATGAATGCAACTACACGAAAATCCGATTTTCCCTTTTTAAACATGAAAATGTGTGCACTATACAATGCAAACATCAAGGCACAAATATCTCAAACAAATATCAACATCAACCAATCAACTTCGTCCTCAATCCATCCAACCCCCGAACTCCTCGGACTCAGTTCGGAATCAACCAACCAACCAGATAATTTATTGTAAGAGCAAAATATATTTAGATCTAAAAGTAGAGTTTGGAAAATACTTACAGTGCTATAAGGTATTTTTTGGAAGCTTTCGACGTTGCAAACGGCGGAGAAAAAGCAACGTAATAGTGTATTTTACACTGTGGCCGTGGGTAGTAAATTATCCACTTTCGAACGGGGACAAACCAAGACACGAAATTGATAGGGAATGGCCTTGAGATATTTATGAAGCTAAAGGAAGTGAGCTTTGGCCGTGAGTGGCGATGGAAACGGCGGTGGAAGTGCAAAAAGGGGTTGAACGGAGTTGAGCTCGTGGGAGCTGCTCCGGCAACGGATCGGGGCCAAAATTGGGTGGGTTAGGACGGCAAGAGGTAGGGGAAGAAGTGGTGAAGAGGTGGTGGCCGGAGGTGGAGCGACAGCACCGGAAACGGCAAAAAGCCGTGCGGCTTAGATGGGCTGTATGAGGTTAACGGCGGCTCGGATGGGGCTGGGATTCGGTGGGGTGGTGCACCGGCCGGAGGGGAGTCGACCGGTGGGGGTGGTGTTGACCACGGCGGCCGGATGGTAGTGTGTCGGGGCTGGAAGTTGGACGGCGATGGGAGGGAAGAAGGGAGCTGTAGTGCGCGGGAAGAAGGAGGAAAAAAGAAGAAGAAGGAAGAAAAAGGAGGAAAAAGGAAAAAGGGAAAGAAAAAGAAAGAAAAAAAAAAGAAAAAAGGGGAAAAAGAAAAAAGAGAAAGAAAAAGAAATGAGGTCCAATCCTCACTCCGGAAACCAAAAACTGATCCGCCGAAAACGATTTTAAAAACATAAAACGACTAAAATAACTTAAACACCATATCAAATAAAATAAAACCAATTAAAATACATTAATTTAAAATAAATAAACTAATATATTAATTAAATTAAAACAAGCCTTCAGTGAAAACACACGTAAAAGCGGGTCATCACATCACCCATCTCTTTGAACACCATAGAATGTTTTGGCTTCCACACCTTTATTATCATTGTCTTGAAAGCATCCCTATTGACTAATCTCTCAGATACAACCAAACCAACCAAACATTTCTAACCCCTCCTTTGCACCACAGCATCACCATTAATATTAATTGAGATCTCCTTCTGTTCAACCTCAATCAATCGAATTTACTCAATTTCTCCACAATTTCATCTACCATCGCACTCCAGAATTGTAAAAACAAGACAATTGCACCACTACTTCTAAGTCAGAAGACTAGAAGACAAACTTGCCTACAGCAAGAGAAACTCATCAGCAGTGCTAGGAACCCTCTCTAACCAAATATTACTTTAAAATTTTTCCTCTATAATATATATATACTAGCAGAGAGAACGTCCTTTGGACGTTTGCCTAGTGGCCATAATTTATACAGTAATTTATATTTAAATATTAACTTTACATACAAGATAATATTTTATTTTATTTAAGTATATAATTATAACAGTGAGAAGTTTATATAAATTTAAAAGTAAATAAGTAAACATAAACTTTATATATAAGTTTTAGTTAGCAAAATTTTTTTTTCTTTTCATTTGATGTATATTGGCTTGCAAGTTTTTGTTTCTTTCATCTATTTGTGCTAGGATTTATTTATTTGTTAGTTTGTGGTGTGATTTTTTTGTTTCTTATTTGGTTTGATATTCATTTTTTTGTTTATTTTTTTTCTACGTTCAGATCTGTGTTCTTAATCTTTTTATCTTTTCCAGTCATGTTTATTTTTAGTTTCTTTTTTTAACTAATTTTGTTGTTGGGCATATGCATGACCACATTCGCTTTTCATCTCCCTCATTTTGTTTGTTCTTACATATCTTCACAAATCTAAACAGATCTATCTCATCTCAAAAAAGTTAAAATTATCTCATCACACTTTCAATTCAAACACACCAAAATTTCATATGCCATCTCAATTAATCTTATATCAACTTAACAATCTCATTATTTTTTACAAATTATCTCAACTCATCTCATCTCTCAATCCAAACGAGGCCTTAATGATTTTGGTAGCCCAAAAACTCACTGAACCAACTAAAAAAATTTTATTTTTGATTTTTTTTCATTCATTTTTTTTATATTCCTAAATATTTTTAAAAAAATTAAAAAAATTCACAACATCACTAAAAAACACTTCCTTAATCGCTAAGTAAAAAAAAATATATATATATATTTGAAACATTACTTCAAGACCCAAATTTGGGTCCCAAAGCATTTCTCTTGTTTTATAGTACAATAATTTTAAATTAAAAAAAAATGGACATCTTGATAAACTCTAATTATTTTATTTGCAAACAGATAAGCATTCTGAGCATCGGTCAATAAATGAAAAAGTGATGCATGCACATATGATTGTTACTTCGGTAGATCACTTTAAAGCAACCAACAAAGGACAAAAATATCTTGTTAAATATATTACAAATACTTGGACGATGCATGATGGATACTTTCATCGTGATTTGTTTACAAATAAAATAATCAAATCAGCAGTTTAATAGATTTTTTTCTTATTTTTTAAAATACATTATTAAATTTTTTTATTTATTTTATATATTAATTTTTACGATATAGTATATAGTAAAAAAAAATTCGTATCATTTAAACATTATATTTTTTAACCTTTTTTTAATAAAAAAATCCACAACGAAAGAGAAAATTTAATTTAAAATATTTATAATAATGAATACTTTCTATAACAAAATGCAAAATAAGAATCAAATATATATAATAAAAAAAAAGGTTACATTTGAAAGAATCCCTATATATTTTTAAAAAAATTATATTATAAAGGAGTGCTAAACTACACATCATCTATTACTTTATTAGATCCATTTTTTTGGTTTCCCATTTTATCGAATGGTGAGTTCAAGGCCTAGAGCCATTGGAATAATTTTCCTATTTTAGTTTTTAGTTTTTAAAAAAGAAGAAATATTTGCTCCAAATCTTATATTCTTGGTTTCGATTTTAATTCAATCGAAATGATGCATGCCCACATTGATTGTTTCTTGCACTTAATTCATTTCAACGTATATTAGAAACCTTTGTGATTTTGCTTTTTTTTAAAAAATAAAATAAAATAAAGAAAAATGTAATATAGATATCTTGTAATTGTATTCAATAATTCATAAAGCAATCAGATATGACGAAAACGAGAAATTTTTGCGCTATAATTGCAAAAACATGAGCATCTTATAGTCACGACAAATCATTTTATCTTATCATTTTAAATGATCATTCCTTACATGATAAATATAGCATAGTAATTGTTAAAATTATGCAATTACTAATATTGCTGAATAACCCTTGCTTCTTCTGTAATTGTAGCAAATTTCACTGCAGGTAATTGTCTTGTACTATGACAACAATTCTTTACAAAAAACAGAGCTCGGTCAATTTAAATTAATCATTTTTTAAGATTTTTTATTTTTTAATTTAAATTTTTTCGGGTACTCTAAAATTGAAGAAAATAAAATATTTGAAAACAATTTAAAAAGAAATCATGAGATTTGGACACTTCATTCAAATGCTGATCATTAGCTTTTAAAAGTCAATTACGTGTTATGTTTGGGATTTTGGCTTGGCTTTACTAACCCATGAAGTAAATTACTCAATCACAAGACTGATCGTTTTTTTTTTTGGTATTATTTTATAATTACTAAACTGTAAAGTTTATTTTAATGTGTTTTTCTTGATATTGAGTATTGTCTATTATTTAAATTGTTCTCTATTTTAAATTATTTTATTGTTGAGTTTTATTATTTTGTTTTATTAATATTTGGTTGTAGTATTTTATTTGTTTTTTATTTATTTTATTGTGCAATTTTATTTTGTTGGATTTTTTTTTGGGACTATGCTTATTTTAGTGTGTTTATTTTTGTTTTGGACCCAACCCGTTTAGCTTCGTAAAGCCCAGCCCGTGGGCTAGCATTCAGCCGTATCCTTTCAGCCCTAAGCCCCCGCAACCCCTTTCCCTCGGTTTCTCTCCGCCAGCTACGCCACGACACCACGGGCGGCTCCCTTGCCGTCGAGCCATCTTGGCCTTCCTCCCAGTCGAGCCTTCCTCACCACTTCTCTCTCTCTCCCTCTTATAGATCTCCCTCTCTTCTCCCTTGAATTTCTTCTCTCAGGTTCCCTCCGCTGCAGCTTCCTCAGCCGTCGCACCACCTCTAATCGACGGCGGAGCCATCCCCCAACAGTCCCCAGTCCCCTCCACCGAAGCTTCCCATCTCTCTTCACCATTGATCGGCCTTCTCCCTCTCACGTATTTCACCCAAAATCCATCTACCCACACCGCGATGCCGCCGCCTTCAGCAGTAGCCCCTCCACGAGCCCACCATCATCAATCGAGAAAACTCCTCTAGCCCTCTCAGCCTTCCCTCCCCATGGACCTCTCTCACTCAGGTCTCTCTAGATCCTCACACCGATGTCGTGCCTCTGTCTCTCTCTCTCTCTCTCCGATTTCTCTGAAGCAAGTAATGAGATAGACGAAAATGGCAACTCGGCAAAAATGTAGAAACAACAGGGCTAAAATGGGAAAAAAAAGTATTAGACGAAAACACTGTTCTTAACAGATTCGCACTTTATATATAAGTATAGATATGTACGTAGGGGACATACTACTTTTTCAAGACTTGGGTGGTTTCATACATTGCCCAGATATTCTTCGGGAGGAAATATTACACATTTGGATTTAAAATTAAGTAGTTAGTTTTTATTAGTTATTTATTATATTTTAGCTTTACGTTGTGTTTAAAATATTTTTTTGGTTTTATTGCTTTTAAAGTTGTTTTCGTTGGATCAGTTGCTGGACTCCAGAGGTGAGGATTGGACCTCATTTTTTTTCCCCATCTTTTCTTTTTCTCTTTTTCTCTTTTTCCTTTCTCTTTCTTCTCTTTTTCTTTCTTTCTTCTTTCTTTCTCCCACTGGTTTCCCCCCCCGTGCGAATTCTCTCTTTCTCTCTCCTCTCCCTCACGTCGTTCGGCCAACCACCCAGACCCGCCGCCTGCCGGCGCCGTGAGCCACACCACCACCACCAATCTCTTCCCCTCCCTCCGGTGAACCACCCCACAAATTTCCACCGCTAACGGAGCCGCCGTTTAGCCAGAATACCTCCTCCAAGCCAAACGACTTTTGCTCCGATTTGCTGCCGTCGCTCCACCTCCGGCCACCACCTCTTCACCACTTCATCACCGACTCCTTGCCGTCCTAGCCCACCTATTTCCGGCGTCGATCCATTGCCGGAGCAGCTCCCATGAGCTAGTTTCCGATTTGGGTGTTTAAGCCTTTCTACCGCCATTTTTGCCACCACCCATAGCCAAACTCCACTTCCACTAGCTTCATAAACACCCCTAAGCCATTCCCTATCAATCCCGAGTCTTGGTTTGTCCCCGTTCAAAAGTGGGTATTTTACAACCCACGGCCACAGTGAATTTGCACTGTTACGTTGCTTTTTCTTCGTCGTTTGCCGCTCGCTGATCCTTCAAAAATTAATATATAGCGCTATAAGTATTTTTCCAAACTTCATTTTAGATTTAAATATATTTTTGCTCTTACAATAATTATTTGTGATCTGGTTGGTTATTCCGGACTGAGTCCGAGGAGTCAGGGGTCAGTTGGATTTGAGGACGGAGTTGTTTGTTTGGTTGTTTTGGATGTTTGGAAAGTATTGGTGAATTTGTGTAATGCTCTCGTACCGACTCTGTGGCCCCTCTGCTCGCAGGGGCTAGAGGATGCTTGGCTACAAACACGCGGGGCGTGGAATTAGGCATTGCTCGTTACAAAGTCACACGCATGGTCGTTACCCATGGTGTGACGATG
>QGSO01000155.1:1289040-1654182 GCA_011037825.1 Carya cathayensis
AAAAAAAGAAAAAGAAAAAGAAAAAAGAGAAAAAGAAAAAGAAGAGGAAAAGAAAAGATGAAGGAAAATTAATGAGGTCCAGTCCTCACGTCGGAAGTCCAAAAACTGATCAGCCGAAAACGGTAAAAACATAAAACGATTAAAATAAATTAACACTACATCAAATAAATAAATAAACACCAATAAAATATTTTAAACACATCAATAAGCTAAAATAAAATAAATAACTAGTAAAACCAATTATTTAAATTTTTAAAACCAAAAACAAGCCAAAATAAATTAAATCACAATTTAAATCCGACAGTCTAAAAAATCCATTTAAAACTCGATAATTTAAAATAAAAGCACCATAAAATATTTAATTAAATTAAAATATTCCTTCAGTGAAAATACACATAAAAGCGGGTCATCACAAAAAATATACAATTTCTAACATGCCTAGAGAACCATTCATAGAATTTGAGTTGCCCATCAAAGAAAACCCTACGGGCAGACATGGTCATCCATCCCTGCCCCAACATAGTACGGTTCAAGGAAAACTGTACCAACGGGTTGGGCTAGTGCTTCCTTGTTGCCCACAACATAATCGCTTCTTTTGTGATACCTTGTATATTCGTGTGTTTTAATTAAATAATTATTTTATTTATTAGTAATATTGGTTCTCTTGTTTTCAATTTAACGTGATTTTCGTTATATTATTTTGTGATTGCTAAGTTGTAAAATTTATTTTGACGTGCTTTCTTGATTTTAATTATTGTTTAGTACTTAAATTGCTCTCTATTTTAATTTATTTCATTGTTGGGCTTTATTGTTTTATTTTATTAATTTTTAGTTGTAGTGTTTTTATTTACCTTTTTTCTATTTTATTATGTCTTTTTATTTTATTGGACCTCTTCCTTTCTGATTGGGCTTGTTTAGTGTGCTTTATTTTCTGTTTTGGGCCTAGCCCATTCTATGTGTGAAGCCCAACTCCTTGTTGCATTTCAGCCCCTTCTCTATGCGGTGTCGTTTTGGCTTATGCCCTTAGGGATTATTTGTTTTCCTTCTTCTCCTCTGCTACACCACTGCCTCCTACTTCTTTTTTTTTTTCTTTTTGGTTTCTTCTTCATTTGCAAATCTATGTGCAGCTGCTGCTTCTTCCCATTTCTTTTTCTTTTCTTTCATCTCATTCTATTTCTTTTCCTTTCTTCCATTTATTTTCTTTTGCTGGTTTCTCTTCCCTAGCTGCAACATTGGTGATGATAAAACGCACTGTGAGTGTAGCTTTTGCTTTGTTTTTATTGAGCAAGAACAGAGGTGTTACGCACTATGAGTGGAGCTTTGCTCTATTTTTACTGAGCAAGAACAGATGTGTTCTCGTTGATAACCCAACCATGGAGAAGGTAGAGTGTGGGCACGACTGGTCTACGTTGAACTTGGATGAAGGCTACGGCTGGCGTACGGCATGGCTGGAAGAGACGTTGTGGGTGACTGGATTTAGACAGAAAATAGTGTAGTGAAGGCTTACCCAAGGAAGAACAAGAAATAGAAACTCCATTGGAGGTGGGCGACGGAATTGGTGGCTATACGGCTAGAGTTTCACGATGGTGGGAGTGGCGGAAGAACACTCGGATGGCTGGCTCGACTGGACGGGCGTTCAGGGGAGGAACACGAGAGCAAAACGACGAACGGCGTTGCAACATTGGTGATGATCAAATGCATTGTGAGTGGAGCTTTTGCTCTATTTTTTATTGAGCAAGAATAGAGGTGTTCTCATTGATGATCTGACCATGGAGAAGGTAGAGTGTGGGCACGGTTGGTCTACGTTGAACTCGAATGAAGGCTACGGTTGGCTTACGGCATGGCTAGAAGAGACAAATAGATTTATATGAACGACGTTAATTTTAACAGAAAAATAATAAAAAAGAGTTAAAACAACAAATTTTCGTTACATACCCTCTTTTTATATATAAAGATATATATAAAAGATATATAGATGCACATAGATTGAGAATTATCCTAGGATTGATAGAAAATAAATAGCGTGTGGGTTGTTGGGGATAGGACTGTTCATCCGGGCCTGATTTTTTTCTGGCCTGGTCCGGAACCCGGTTATCCGGGTTCTGGTTTCAAGTTTCGGCCCGGATCAAATCTGGGCCGAAACCCGCATTACAAAAATCCAGACCAAGCCGATCCCGGCGGGTTATGAAACTTGGGTATCGGATTTAAAATCCAGTACCCGGGTTCTATATATATTAAAAAAAAAAACCATTACAAGCCCTCTCTCTCTCTCTCTCTCTCTCTCTCTCTCATTTCTCGCCTTCTCTGTCTCTCTCGATTGAGCACCAAAACCACAACCATCGTCGCCGGTGTTATCTGAGGCCACCGTCCACGACTCTATAGAAGCGTTTTCACAACTCTAGGTACGTTCCTCTCTCTCTCTCTCTCTCTCTCTCTCTCTCTCTCTCTCTCTCTGTTTTGAGCATTTAGATCTCTTCTCCATGGGGGAGGTTTCTTTCGTATCAAGAGTGTGTTGGGGAAGCCGAAACCCTAGCCATCGTCGCCGGTGACTAGCAGAGGCTGCCGTTTGGCTAGATCTGCTCTTTTCTTTTTGGGTTTTATTTTTTCGCCCAGATCTATAACCTGTTATGTTGTGGTAGTGCGTGAGTAGTGTTTTGGTTGGCTAGATCGGCTCTTTTCTTTTTGGGTTTTATTTGTTAGAGTTTTGTTTAGCTTAGATTCTTTGTTGTTATTATTTTGTTAGTTGTAATTGGTTGGCTAGATCTGCTTTACGTGTTTGAGGGGTTGGGAGATGGGGGAAGGTTTGTATTTAATGGGGGAGATGGGAGTCCTACTACTATCTTAGAGATTTAAGATGACTCAGAAGGGTGTAAATGGAGGTTAAAAAAATTCTAAGCTGGCAGGGATGGCCCTGACTTGGCACACTTTCTTCTCAAAATGTGGAACAAGAAGCGCGGGACATGGACACAACCTGACTAGGACTGCTCATTTGGCTTCCTTACATCCTAACCATTCTAATCTTACAATAACTATATATTAATTGTGAAATGCATTGGTGTAGAATTAGACTGGTAGGTATAAAAGATGGAAAAACAAGTGATGTAATTTGTTCCAATTAAATTATGCAATTGGAAGATAGTATGCATAGAATTATTAATCTTACATATACTTTTTAATTTTCAATCACACATAATGTGATACATTTAAAGTAGGGAAAATGCTAAGTGTCCCCCTAGTTCTGCCCCCTCATTTTGAATGGTCGTGTATTTTATTTTTTATTTTACTATTTATTTTTTGAATATTTTTATTTTTTTCTTAACTGTTAAATTAGTGAGTAGTAGTGAATTTGTATATTTCTTTCAAAAAAAGGTTTGAAACAGAGAAATTAAGTATGAGATTGTTTTTCTTTCTTTGTTCTGTAGCATTTGTGCCGTCTGTGAGGGAGAGAAACAGAGAAATTAATTGTGGGGTTATTTTTCTTTCTTGGTTCTGTAGCATTTGTGCTGTCTGTGAGGGAGAGAAATAGAGAAATTAATTATGGACTAGTCCTACAGCAAGTATTGGTTACTGTTGTAAATTTATAGGGGGTAACTTTGAGGTAGTTCTAATCAACTTGTGAAATTTATTCTTATAACAGATTCATAGATTGGGAATATGTTAAACAAGGGGCATTCTTTAAGGAGGCACATATATATGGACCCAAGTTCAAAACATCACGAATTTTTATACCTTGACCAACTGATGCATAGCCCTGTTCAAAACCAGATGCAGTTTTATGCTTCCTTATTATGAGGAGTATATATATGTTGTATGGAATATGGATCCATGGGTTTGTTTGTTTGCTTTGCAGAGGTGTATTGAGAATGCACCCTCGTGTCTGTAGCATGTGTATAGCTTTAGATAGCAGAGCATAGCTCTTTGTTTCTTTTACTTGCATTGTTGTGTCTGTCTTTGTGGTTATGCTTTGTGCAAGCAACAAGTTACAGCCTTTGCTCTGTACTTCTAATCCTTTATTAAATAATGAGTTTCTCTTTTGATGAACTGCAGGTGGATTTGTGAGTGAATTGCTTGCTAGTGGACTTGAAGGACCCGTTCCATCATCTATTTTCCCTCTTGAGTTTTCTTCATTTTCATGGGTCCTGCAATAAAATAGGACCATTAGATATGTAATTTTCATAAATTGTAATTTTGTGTTTTGTAATGTAATGTATAAATACCAAATAATGTAATATATAGGGAATTGCATTATATGTTGCATGCATTTTACATGATAAATATCGATTTTTTTTCATGCATGGTAATTAGTTGTTTCTAACTTTAGTTATTTTTTACATAAAATTTAGTTTTCCATTTTGATATATTTAATTATATTTTGGCTTTATATATTAAAAAAATTATGCTTTTCAATATTTATTTTTGAAAAAATTGTGGTAGATTATAGGCTTTTAGATTAAAATATATATATGCCTTTTACGTTTTCAACATTATCCATTTCTTAAAAAAAATTAAAAATATGCGTTTTTGTTAAAAAAAAAGGGGGGGTTGTTTCCGGAACCCGATTTCCAGGTTGTAAAAATCCTGATTCACCTGGGTTTCGGCCCAGGTCATAACCCAGGCTAATCTGGTCTGAAATTCGGCCTGGATTTAAAACCCGGGTTCTCGGTCCGGTACCCAGTTGAACACCCCTAGTTGGGGAGGTACGTGAATTGAGCTCACTTTCAATTTTTATTTTTATTTTTTTTGGTACTTGAATGAAGGTATATTTTTGTCTATTTGCTCTTTATTTTTAAAGGAAACTTGAGTCGATAGTATGATACTTCAATACTTTGGCATATTTTGTAACTCCCATGATATGGCATGGGATGTACTTGTTTTCAGTTCAATGTATTTTGATTGGAAAATATAAAATAAGAACATAAAAGGAAGCAAAAATAATTCATTCAATGTTTCAACGTCTTGGAAGAGACTCCAAATTCCCTATAGTCATGGCGTATCCTCTCATCTACATGATCTGTTGCATCTTGGTATGGCGTATCCCCAAACCAGCGTAACCCGTCAAGTTTGGGTGTTGAGAAATGTTGAAATAACAGAATCCATTTTCCCCTTTGCCTCCCTCTTGAAATTGATCCATATAGTATTTATAATTTATATATTATTTATAAATATATAATATAAATTATATTTAAAAGTTATCTTCAATTATTATAAATGCTATGCAATAATTAGTGTAAGCCATCAGTATCAAATCCCAAAAAAATATAAATCCAAACACAACTTTTGAAAATCAATTCATCTCAACTCATTATATATCCAAATCAAGCCTTAGTATATATGTTAATAGTAACAAAATGGTTTGAGTTAAAATATTTTATTGGATTTTGATAAATAAGAGAGAAAATATTGAAAAAAAAAATATTACAAAGTTAAAAAATTATTTGAACATAATCTTTGAATATAATTTTTGTTTTAAAATTTGAAAATATAGTATTATTTTTTTATTTTTTTTAAGTTTGAAAATTGTAATGATTAGATAAAAATGTTTAAAATTTGAAATTGATAAGCATTTTGTGTTTGAATTATATTTAAAAAACATTTCCAAAAATATATGAAAATATTGCGAATATTTAAAAATAATAATGTTAAACGGACTCTTGATACTTTGTATGAATGAGAGTTTTTTTTTTTTTTTTTAAGCAAGCAAACTTCATTAAAATAAAAGATGACATAAGTTAGAGAATGTGGGGTTCCCTTACAAAACACCCCAAAACAACAATTACAATGTAAATGAGGTGGAAAAAAGAAAAAAAAGAAGAAAAAAAAAAGGGTTTGGAGACTAATTTCTTGGTCTCCACTCAAACCCTACAAAGAATGTACTATCTTAAAAGACGTTTTGAATGTATGCCACCGCTGGAGGCGGTGCAAATGGAAGTACTGTAATTGAAAGTCTTGAGATATTTGTTGGTGTGGTCCTTAGTCTCTTTCACGAGATAATTGGTTAGGGAAAGCAATAGCTCGGATAGATTGGCATCGGAATTCGGAAAGGCAAATATGCAGTGGCGGAATAGCCAACCCGCCCCTTGGAGTAGCACATGAGGATCACGTGCTAATGGAATGGAGGTGAGATCAAGCCGATCTAAAGGATCGGAGGGTGGAGAGTTTGCTGGTACAGTATGTGTAGCCGGCAGAGCTGTTGGAGCGCGACGATGCGTGAAAGCCACTCGCGGAAACAAGCCGCACGTGATGTTCACACGCAATACTTTGGGCACGGTTCCGAGTCGTCCCTGTAGATTTGCGGGAGGGGAACGTCATAGTGGGGTGCGTGTCGACTGTTCATAGCCAGAAAATTGCATATCTGATAAAATCTGAACCGGTGAAAAAACACTACCGTATAAGCATATTCACATATAGGCCGCGGAAAAGGAAAGTGAGATTGAGAGGAAGGTGGAACCGAGACTCACACCTTCCTCTCCGGTGAAGCTGAATGGAAGGATTGGTTTTTCCTAGAGAGAAGTCAGAGCTTCTCATTTTTAAAAAAATTGAATAGGCACAGGAAAAAAAATTCGAGTAGGTTAGACATTAATGGACAGTCATACAACTTTATTTCTTTGCGTTAGAAAGTTTGAATGAGAGCTCATTTACTCGCTGGTGGAAGTTCTTCTTTTTCTTCTTCTTCTTTTTTTAATAATCAATATTAATTAGATAAATATTTTTTTTTTCATATTGCTATGTCCACACAGGATTACTAAGAATCTTAACCGATTATCTTCTTTTTTTAATATTTTTTTTTCAAAAATTTTTTAAACTATTTAAACATTTTTTTTTTAAAAAATCACATATTTATTTAAAAATATTAAATAAAAAAATAAATTTTGATAGAAGATTTCGGTGGATATCGAAGTAGAGTTTTCCTTATTTTCTTAGCAACATGGTACAACTAGTGCAAATATTAATCATTAATGCTTTGAATGAACCAAATCATTCATGAAAAGTTTGAAGTTCTGCTCAATGATTTTCTTTTTTCATTTTATATTTTAACTGTGCGTGACACCTAAGTCCTTGGAATCGGATGCAAGTTGCAAGCAAGAAAAGTTATATATATTCATTATTTTTACATTACATATTAATAATTTTTTTCTTATTAAATGTGTAATATAAGAATAATAAGTAGAAGAATTCTTTTAATTTAGCAATAATAAAATAAAAAATAAAAAATAAAAATAATCATATATAATATATGGTATAAGAATGATGAGTAGAATGACTCTACAATCAAAGATTCGATAATGATCTCGACTCAACTTCAATATGAACAAAAACTCATGAAGTTGTTTTAGTATAGTAATCAAATCCATATAAATTCCATCCGAATAGTATAATACTTTGTATGTAATATGTTCATAATATTTTCCAACCTTAATAAAATATAGGTCATACGTTATTTTGTGATAAAAATTCATATATTTTTTTATTACAAACTTTTAGATTTATCAATTATTTTATAAATTCATCGCATATTAACATGAATTATATATGTAGTTTTAACATAAATGCTCACAAAATTTTCATCGTCGATCAACCATATTTTATCCTAAATTTATAGTATTTTTATTGAATTTTTATCTATTATATTATGAATATTGTTTGAAGACCCAAATGGGCATATCCATGTTTTGCCTTTTGATTTTTTCCTATAGTTGACCATATCATGTGTAACACATTGTGGAGCCAATCTTTATGGCCATTATTGGTTTTAGTCCATTAAGAACAAATTGTCAACCACAACTTTAGAGATGATGTTCTAGATTCCAATTATATTATCACCACCACTACTTTTATCACCTCATTACCGATCAATCAATGGATATGAATGTAGACTTAAGTTTTAAACTCAAAATTTTAAATTCTTTAATTTGAGTTCGAGGGAATGCTAGAGATAATAATCAAATCAATAGTATTATCCTGATTTAATTTTTATTATTATCAAATCAAGTGATTTGATTTTCGTAATGATCAAGATATTTACTAGCTGATCTCTATGTTATTTTCCTATAAACAATAACCATTGTTTTGCATTCAATTACAATTGAACATGATAAAAATGTATCCATCAAAGTCTCTCTCATTTTGTTTTCCTTTATATCAATATTTATTATATTTTATATTTTATGTTGGTTGGGATATTGGATTTTTTAAGTTTTGTTTTTAATTAGCGTTGAAAGTTTTTGCGAACAGTTTCTTTAAGAGCCATGGTCATGAAAGAAAAGAAAGAGAATGAGAGAGGAGATTTCGAAAGACTACCAACTGATGAGCCTGTAGAAAGGTCGTATTAGTCAACTTTCCTTATTTACGTAAAAGCTCTACTAGGGTTTGCGATTTGGTTTTTGCTTGGGTTTGTTGGCTGCATGGCGGCAAAGGCCTCACCGCCCATGGCAGGCCCTCCTCAATCGTTCGTTGACATCATCTCTGCGATGCCTCAACCACTGCCGAAGATGAAGGTACCTTTTCGTCCACCGAAATACTTAGAGGGGGAATTGTTCTTCTTTTTTACAGTAGAGGAGATTGATACAATGGCTGAGCCGTTTCGTTACTCGATGGTGATTAAGTTCCTACGACAGAGGCCCTTATTAGATGCTGTCCGAGAATTCATTCGCAGCCGTTGGGGTCTCTCTAGCACGCCTGTAGTTTCTGGTATGCAGCGTCCGAGACATGTTTTTGTAAGGATGGCTAATGAGCATAATTTCCATAAGGCTTTGTCTAGAGAATCATGCGAGATTAATGGTGTTCCCTATAGATCCTTTGCATGGACACTGGAATTCGACGAAGACTTTGAACCATTGCATGTGCCAGTATGGGTATTTTTGCCTGGACTCTCCCCGGATTTTTATCATCATTTTGTATTAAAAATGATCATAACATTGATTGGCAAATTCATCCACCGTGACAACTCTATGACCTATGCTACGAGAATAGATGGGGCCAATGTGTGTCTGGAGATAGATTCCTCTAAGCAGCTGATTACACACTTTTGGTTAGCAATACCAGGGATGCCAAGTAGCAGGAGGTAGGAGGTTGTTTTTGAAACACTTCCTGCTTACTGCACTTTTTATAAATATCAGGGACCTAACAAAAGAATCTGTAGGCATGGTCTTGACCAAAAGAGGAAACCAAATGGAGGGCAGATATGGGTTAAGTAGGGAGAAAAACCTACGGAGGATGTGAAGGTAATTGAAGGTACTCTGAATTTGGATCCTTCTTTGTCGATTGCAGAATTGAATGAGAAGGGTTTAGTGCTACAAGACAGTGCTATTGTGAAAGAAAACCATGAGACAATTTTAAAAAATAATCAGGAGAGCTCTAATATGGATCTCGTTGTTAGGGACACTTCAGAGAATGGCTTGGCTGGAACACCGGGCTTAGAACAAGGATAGGGTCTTACCTTGAATGCACATTCGCCATCCATGTAGGTAGTCGTGTCGTAGCAGAAGGCTAGGTTGCCGAACCTGGAAGACACTACTGTATCGAGTGAGTCCACGTTGGAAAAGGATGCCATGGCTATGCATGAAGTGCCTCTTTTACAAGAGGCCATGATACCTGCTATGATACATGAAGAAATAAGGGTGAAGATTGGAGCTCATACTCATCTAGATGGTGCAGGTCCTTCATATAGGCTCAATCATGATGGTGAAAGGTGTGACTTGAACTACTTGGCAATGGGCCTCCCATCCGTGAATGATCTAAATGGGCCTGTGGAGTTGGGTAGAGATATGGGTGAGAGTGGAGGGAGATTGAAGGACCAGATGCTATAGGTTGGAAATGAGGGATCTTTTTATGAAGACATGACAATTGAGGATTTAGAGGTTGAAGGTGTTGCTAGCGATATGAACATAATTATAGTGGACGAAACTCAATCTGAAAATGAAGTTGAAAGAGACAATGTGCGTGCTGATATGTAGAAAGATTATAACACGCATGCACAAGTTCCAAAAAATAATCCTGGTATGTTTCAGAAAATGAGTTTCTCTCGGGCGATGATCCGTCCATCCAAACTTAATTTATGATCAACTCTATTATTTTTTGGAATATCAGGGGAATTGGAACTTCTTATAGGAGAGTGCAAAAAATCATTAGTAAATTCGAGCCTAATATTTTAGCTCTAGCTGAGCCTTTTCTGAAGGAGGATAGAATTCTTGGTCTTTTTGGAAAGTTTAGTTGTGATTATTTTTTGATGAATGAAGCGAATGATGGAAAAATATGGGTCTTGTGGAAATCGGCTATACCTGTGCACAGGGTGACTAGTTCTAGTCAATCTTTGACTGTCAAAGTGGAAGAGAGTGGGCATATTTTTCTCCTTACCATTGTATATGCTAAGTGTAATCAGATTAAGAGGAAATCTCTCTAGGAGGATTTGGAGACTAGTGGCAGTGGTCACCTACCATAGATCATTTGTGGAGATTTTAATATCATTAAAGATGACTCTGAGAGAAGGGGCAGACACTTGCGACAATTCTTGGCAATGGCTAACTTCAACTTATGTATTCAAAACTGTGGATTGATGGATATGCATTTCAAAGGCCCACATATGACTTGGTGTAATGGTCAAGGTGGTTTGGTGAGAAGCTGGGTAAGGTTGGATAGATGTTTTCTTGATACTAATTTTTTTAATTGTTTCCAAAATGTGTTTTATCAGGTATTAGCTCACACTACATCGGATCATTCTCCTTTGGTGATTCAAATGGGATAGGACCCTTTCAGGTATGGACCTAGCCCTTTTCATTTTCAATTTATGTGGACTGATCATATTGCTTTTCTTAGTTTTGTGAAAGGGGTGTGGGAGCAGGAAGAGTTGGGTGTGGGTCTTAATAATTTATCTTTTAAATTTAAAAAAACTAAGGTGGCATTAAAGGATTGGAATTAGCTGTGTTTGGTAGAACTACCAATATTATCCAAGAATTGGAGCAACTTATTGAGAGATCGGAACTCAGTCTCCAAAGTTGTTTTAATTCTAAGGACAATGATGATCTTATGGTGGCTAAGGTAGAATTATCGACATGGATGGGTCTGGAGGATATTCGCTTATCGCATATGGCTAAGAAGACGGTGATCAAAATTCTAAGTTTTTCCATGCTATTTTGAATGTTAAGAATCATAAAAGGGTTAGTGAGATATGCTTGGCGGATGGTACCTATTTACATACTCCTGTTGATATTCACCAAGCTGCTGCTAAGTATTTTCAGGATTTTTTGGGGAATCAGAGTAACTGTGACTTGCCTAACTTAAATCATCTGATTTCGCCTGTGATCACTGTTGAGGAAAATTTATTGTTGTGTAAAGGCCATTCTTTTAAGGAAATTAAGGATGCTCTCTTTAGTATTTCCATTGATAGCAGTCCTGGTCCGAATGGTTTTTGTTTGGATTTCTTTAGAGTTTGTTGGGATTTTGTGAATGATGACCTTTTGGAAGCCACATTTGAGCTTTTTTGTACTAGTTATATTTCCAGGCTTTTCACTGCCTTCTATATTATTTTGATTCCTAAGGTGGATAAACCTAATGGGTTCAATAAATTTAGGCCTATTAGTCCGTGCTCTTTTTTTTACAAGATCTGTGCTAAGATCATTGTTGCCCGTCTGACTAGCATGCTTTCTAAGATGATATCTCAAGAACAATGGGCTTTTATTCCAGGTCGTAGCATTTTTGAGAATATTAGTTTAACTCAAGAGATTGTCCATTGTATTAACAGAAAATCTATTGGGGGTAATGTGTTGATTAAGCTTGATATGTCTAACGCTTACGATAGAATTGATTGGAGGTCTGTATTACATGTTTTGGCAGCTTTTTGGCTTTTTTTGATCAAGTATGTGCTTTAATTAACTCGTGTATCTTTATGACTTGGTATTCTATCATGATGAATGGCACTCCTTTGGGGTTTTTCAAAGAAGAATGTGGTTTGAGACAAGAGGATCCATTATCACCTTAATTGTTTATTATAATGCAGGAGGTTCTCTCTCGTCTGTTGAAGCATGCTTTCAATAATGGTAATATTGGTCAGTATTATCAAGCGAGAGGTACTCCGCTTGTCTCCTACCTTATGTATGCTGATGACATTGTTATTTTTATGAATGGGGGGAAAAGGTCGACGAAAGGATTGATCTAGGTTTTAAATTCTTATGAAGATTGGTCGAGTCAAGTCCTTAATAAAGAGAAAAGTGCTATATTTTTTTAAACATATCTCTATACATAGAAAGAGATCTATTCTTCCTATTACTATTTTTTCTGAGGGTTCTTTTCCTTTCAAGTATTTAGATGTGCCTATTGTGGTAGTAGATTGAAGGCTTCTGATTTTGGTGAGTTATTAGAGAGTCAAAAAGAAAATTGCAGGCTAGAAGATGAAATTACTTTCTGCAAGTGGGAGAAATATTTTGTTGTGTCATGTCCTTTCGAGTATGACCACTCATCTTCTAGCTGTTTTACAAGTTCCCAATGTAGTGATTATGGAGTTGAATAGGCTTCTGAGTACTTTCTTTTAGGGTGAATCCGAAGGGAAAGACAAAAGAAAATGAGTGGCTTGGAATAAGATATGTCGTCATATTGAAGAAGGTTCCTTGGGCATTAGGGATTTTGGAGATATGCAGCAAGCTTTACGCATGAAACTGGCCTGGCATATGATCTCTGGTCCATCTTTATGGGCGGATTTTTTTAGAGGTAAGTATGTTAGGGGAAATCTTCTTTCCTTTTTGCCGCTGAATAAGGGTACTCATCTTTGGAAGTCTATTGTCAACAATATCCCTATTGTGCTTAATAATTCTAAATGGTTAGTGCAAAAGGGTAACCTCTCTTTTTGGTATGACAATTGGCAGGAGGAAGGTAATCTTCATGACCAAGTTCTCATGATTAAGCAACCTTTGATTAATATTAAAGAGTTTTACATTGATAATGGTTGGGATATTCCTCTCTTGGAATGGTTGATGGGTCAACAAAAAGCCACGGAATTGTATAAGGTTTTGGCAAGGAGGAAAGAGAGGTAGGATGTTTTAGTTTGGAGGAAGGAGAACGATGGAAATTTTAGGACTAAAAGTGTCTGGGATTGTATTAGGGTTCAGGCGCCCCCTTTACCTTGGACCTCTTGGATTTGGCACAATATCCTTCCTAAGAAAACCTCCATTATGATGTGGAAGACTTATAATAATTGTTTGAATGTGGATGAAAGATTAAAATGATTGGGATCCCTATGGCTTCAAAATGTAATTGTAGCTCTATGGGCCAGATTGAGGACCTTAATCATGTTCTTTGTACTGGTGATTTTGTTAGACAAATTTAGCACACGGCTTCTGTTCAACTAGGGGAGTATATGGGCGAGTTCCATACCTGGAAGGAGCAAATTAATTTTTGGAGAAGCCATGTTGGCTACTTGTCTCAGGTTAGGACTATCTTTGGCCTTATTCCTGCCATTTTCTATTGGAAATTATGGAATAGGCGTTGTAAAGCCCGATATGAAGGTCAGGTTGAATTGGTTGCGTCTGTCTGGAATTATGCATTTAAATATGAAAGCTACGAAGCTTTTGAATCAGGATTTAGCCATCCTTAAGAGGTTGGATATTTTGATTTCGACCCCTAAAGCAAAGAAAGTTTCTATGGTGAAGTGGCTTCCGCCCAAATTGGGTTAAACTTAATATTGATGGGAGCAATTTGGGAAATCCTGGTCCTGCTGGGACTGGGGTTGTCATTCGTGACGCAGGTGGTAATATGTGTGCGACTTGCTCTATTTCCTTAGGCCAGGGCTCTAATAATTATGCTTAATTGAGAAGCTTGCTGGAAGGTGTTAGGAGGTGTTGTCATTTGGGATTCAGACGAGTTCACATCGAGACAGATTCTCAGATCCTTATTAATTGGATTAAAAAGGGTGAGTGTAATATTTGGTACCTGGAGGATTATTGGGATGAGCTTCAAGTTTGCCTTGATCGTTCTAGAGGATCTAATATGGAGTGGATTGAATATAGATATCTTCTCAATTAGTTAAGAGGTCTGCTCCGGATGGATAGAATTAGTATTCCCTATCTAAGGATATCTTAGTGAGGTATGTTCTCTTTACTTTTATTTTCATTTGTATTTTATATCTATTTGGGTTGTTTTTTTTTCTTTTTTTTTTCTTGCAGGTTGTTGTTTTCGTTTATCTTCCTTGTCCTTTTGTTGTTTTGGAACATTATATTTTTGAACTCGAGTTTATGATTTTATTTTATGAGGCCTGGATTTGGTCTTTTTAGAATATTTATAAACCCCCAGGTTTTTAATTGTAACTACGGTTTTCTTCCGTAAAAAATAAAGGCAATTAATAAAATTGAGATGCCGTTCTTTTCTTAAAAAAAAAAAGAACCTATAGAAAGACCACACAACAATATTCCATCCATAGACAAAGCATATAATAGTAATGGGAATACTAGCGAGTGTTGTGATCGGAGCCATCATGTACATACAAGCCTAATAGCCACGAAGTTGAACCTCACAATGGGGATAACTCCTAAACTGGCTTCGTTTGGTCAGGTGTTGAGGTGAAACACAAAAATCTCAAATACTTTCGTACGATCAACTACACTTGGTATCCAAATGTGTTTCGCGACACAGAAATAGCTCTTATCTTAAGTTTTCTCAAAACTATTCATTGAGAAGACCATACACTAACATATCTTAGACAGATAGTCCAAGGCTTAGTTCGAAAATTGCCCATCTCCCGTCATTGGTTTTTTTAGTGTTGCAACTGATTGAGGAATTAGGTGGAGCTTGGACGTGGGTTGTGGTTGCTAGACTCAATGACACGTGTTTTTTTATAAAGGGGTGGCTCTCGGTTTGTGTGCTGGTGGTGCAACCGGCGGTGTTAGGGCTGATGTTGTGCTTGGATTTGCTTCCATCGGTGACCGGTCCTTGGCGGCAGTTTCTTGGTCTCACGGTGGGGAGAGAGAGAGAGAGAGAGCCTCTAATGAGATCAAGTGAGATATTTTGGAGTGGAAAATAAAAGTAATAGTAAAAGGGTGATAGGATAGAGTAAACGTATCATTTTTCTCTTGGGAGTATAAATCATTGATAACTCATCAGACCGAGAGAGGGAAACCGAGAAACAGACTGAAAATTCTCATTAATAAAAAGTTATTCATCAATATTAATCATTATAAAAACTTTTATGCGATTGACCACTTTTTTTCAAACTCCATCAAAATTAAAATTATCTCATGATTTTATTTTTACATCCAAACATATTTTATAGTAAGATTCTCACATTTTTATAAAACCATTTCAAGTATCTTAACTCAAACTATCTTATTATTATTAACAAAATTATAAAAATGTCTCATCTCATCTTACTTTCCAAGCATACTAATATCTCATTTGCTATTTTTCTTGTTTTTATATTTGAGTAGTGTTACATGTATTTATAATTTAATTTATAATTTTAAGTACAAGACTAATTTTATAAATTTTATTTTGAAATTCAAATTTCATATTTTTTAGCATATGATCATTAACTGAGACATGAAAAAATAAATTTTTTTCTAAATTTTTTTGAAAAAATAAAATTAGCAAATTTTTTTTTTTTTGGGTATTTATCCAGACATGGATAAAATTAGTCATTAAAAAGGCAAGTTTTGTATTAAGGCCATCCACTCGACAAGATAGTACTACCATGCAGACTTGTGCAAGTTTATTCAGAGAATCGGAAGTTAGATTTTAGAGAAAAGGAAGAAATTATACGATATGGAGAGAGGGAAAATGAGGGTGGGTTAGGACTTAGAATCATGCCTCATGCCCAATCATTATCATTCTATAGTCTATACACTTCAGCTTACATTTAGAGTTATAATCCTCTCCCTCGAGTTGGAGCACATATACGTGGTACGCTATAAACTCAGGTTGTGACATATAAACTTCAATCAATTATGATGCATCATAAGGATATAGGCAGTGGTGGAATTAGAATTTGGTGTGTGGGGGCATTAGCAAAGTGTGTCGTAAGAAGGGTTAATAGTAACCGATTTTTAAGATAGCAAAGTGTGTTACATTTAATGTTAACCATATAAAGTAACTATTTAAGGGCAAACTAAATTATTAAAATTGCCAATCTGAACCTTCACTTAAGCTCAATCGGACTCAAGTAAATGATAAAAATTAAGATATAAATAGTTATATATTTGAGATTTGTTGAAACAAATGATAAAAATTAAATAAACAAAAGATCATAAAAATTAGTTATGTGGTTTTATCTTTGCCTTTACTCCTAATTGTTAATCCAACGGTAGTATATATGCACTTACTAACCAATCTAATTCAAATTAATAAGTTAGCTAGTGGAAGATTTGAAAAGAAAAGTGTAAATGAATAGAAAAAATGAGGTTGTAAATTTACCAAATAACTTATAAAAAGAGATCAAGATATTTTCTTACCTCTCATGAGATGTGAAAAAATAAATATAAGAATGTAAGATTTTATGAATGACAAAAAAATAGGTTTAGGTTTAGGTATGAAAAAATTGTTG
Organism: Carya cathayensis; assembly: GCA_011037825.1. NCBI lineage: Eukaryota > Viridiplantae > Streptophyta > Magnoliopsida > Fagales > Juglandaceae > Carya > Carya cathayensis. Next base: position 1,305,560 of record QGSO01000155.1, read on the forward strand.
AAAAACTAAATGAAACGTAGGCAAGTAAGTACTAACTGAAATTTTTTAACCTGTTCTTTGTTTTTTTTTTTTTTTTTTTTAGGGGGGACCATATATATACTAATTCTTGATATAGAAGATACGGGTCTGATGATGCAGATTTGATAGGTTCCACGTTGACAGTGTTGGATTATCTCAAGAAGAAAGATCAATACAAATATGACAAGAAACGATAAAAATTCCTTAGATTGAGGCAACATTGTATACATGTTAGTATTTTAGTCATAAGTTTGGCTACAGATATTAGATTTGAAAAACTCTTTTTGTCGCGTATGTCATGGTCACCACGCTATGCTTGGTGGTGTACATTTCAATATTCAACTCCAAAATCAATCGTTTTCCCATTCAAATCGTCAATTTTAGTTAATCTTTGTCTTTCAAGAAAATATTTCACTTTAACTTTTGAGATTATTTTGATTCCAATTTGAAAATGATTTTTGGCAAGCTTTTTTATTTTATTACATATTTTATTTTTATGATTTAATTATAATTTTGCTTGGAAAAAAATCTCATAATCTCAAATTTTCGTAATTATTTGAATCCGGCTTTTAGTATAAGCTTTAGTATATTTTTAAAAATACTAATATATTCTATGGTTCCCATGTACGAAAGCATGACGGAACTTCCCAAAGCATGCTTGAGAATATGCTTTGGGAACCATATCCTAAAGCATGTTTTTGTTTTTAAAAATGTGTAAAAATATTACCGCTCTATATCATATCTCAAGTTCTTAGTCAATATTTATATTTTGAGTCTTTTCATGAAATATATGTATAAGAGGTTAAAATAGATCTACTATGTCATATTTATCTACATTAATTTGTTAGTTTTATTTTTTAAAAACTTTATGTGAACCTTACACTTCTCGTAAACAATTATGTCATAGGAAAATAATCATTCACAAAAGTTATAACAAAATATTATTCTTCACCTTGTCATCTCCCGTTACACTTGATGATGTGACAAATTTCAATTGACTACTTGGGTTTGATGATGTAGATTTGATAGCTTCTACGTTGACAGTGTCGGCAAGAAGAAAGATCAGTATCAATATGACAAGAAACGATAAAAAATTCCTTGGATTGAGGCAACATTGTATACATGTTAGTATTTTAGTCATTAGTATGGTTATGGGTATTAAAATCATCCAAAAAGATCCAATTCGAGAAAATCTTTTTTTGGCGCGCATGTCATGGCCACCACGCCATGTCTAGTGGTATACATTTCAAGTTTCAACTCTAAAATTAGTCATTTTTTCATTCAAATAGTCAATTTTAGTTAATTTTGTCTTTCAAGGAAATATTTCACTTTCACTTTTGAGATTATTTTTATTCCAATTTGGAAATGATTTTTGGCAAGCTTTTTATTTTATTACATATTTTATTTTTATGATTTAATTATAATTTTATTTTTTGGAAAAAAATCTCATAATCTCGAATTTTCATAACTATTTGAGTCTGACTTGTAGATTTCAGAACAGACCTTCAAATTTTAACTTTTACTTAAGAGTTTTATTTCTAATTTTTATATTTTCTTAATTTCAACTCTTAATTTTAATTTATTGATTAACTAGCCATCAGACTAATTTAAATTATGTCCAGCATCAATTCTTCTATCAACTATTTAATTAGAAGTTATTTAAAATGTGACATATCACCAAGTATGATTTAGTAGAACTGAGGCAGTCAATTGAACTTTGGGTTCCTCTGACTGATAAAGTGACGAACACAATGGCTGACGATAGGGTTCCTGCCTGCGCGCTCTCAATAATTAGATATACCTTTGGAGTCCTACCACACACAACACAACACAATCTTGGCATGGAATCATACTACTAAGAGGTATTTCTCAGTTAAGAGTGCCTATCACCTATGCAAGCAGAGACAAGATTAGAAAAAATGGAAAATTTCAACAGAGGGAGAGCATAGAGAATTGTGGAAGTAAATATGCAAATGCAAACCACAAATGCTGTCAACATATTTATTTGGCATGTATGTCATGATGCTTTACCCACTAAATAAAATTTATGCAAGAGAAAAATTGTATATGATCATTTATGTCCAATCTGTCAATAAGTTGAAAAAACTCCAGGTCATATCCTTTGGACTTGTCCATCTACACAGGATGCATGGATGTTAGGAAGTAAAAAATTTTAAAAAGTTGCAATCACACAAGAAGAGTTTGGAGCCATTTTCATGCAAATGCTTTAGAGAATAGGATCAACTGAAATTTGCTTATTTGCAGAAATAGCAAGATTTTTGTGGACAAGAATGAACGAAATGTTATTTGAAGATTGTTTTCTACCCCCTTCAATTTTGATGAATAGAGCTACATAGGCATATAAGGACTTTCAACATGCACAACAAGCAACTCAATTTGAGATCCTATGATAATCAATTGTGCTCTACTCATTGGGAACCTCCTGGTGCAAATTGGATCAAGATCAAATGGGATGTAGCAGTGAGAGAAAGAGGCAATAGAATTGGAGGTGGGGTGGTAGTTAGAGACTGGGATGGTGATTTATTGGCTTCATTTATGCAACCATTACAATTTTGCTCAGAATCTACCATGGCAGAAGCTAGAGGTTTAATATCAACTGCAAATTTGATTAAAGATCAGTTTAATTTGCAGAATGTAGTATTTAAAGGGGACTTAATTTAGGTTGTGAGGGCAGTAAAACAACATAAACAGCAAAATGGTATTCTTGGATGCCTTGTGGAGGATGTTCACACTATCTTGGCTGATATAAGTTGGGAGATTAACCATTAAAAGAGGAATGAAAATCAAGTGGTTCAACAGTTAGCATAGCAAGCACTCCATCAAAGTTGTGAGATTATTAAAATTGATCTCATCAACCCATGTATAATAGCTCAAGTCATGGCTGAATGCCATAGACAAGGCTTTTGGTCTAATGCAATGGCTGTAGGTCATGCTAATGTAACGGTTGTAGGCCAAAGTAATGTTTGATGCAGGCCATAACAATCTAATGGCTGTAGGCCATGGTAATGTTTGATGCATTAACAAAGGTTTGGAGTTATATATATATATCTATCTATTATAATAAGCGCATATGCGCTGACTACAGTAAAGCACAGTAATATTTGTCGTTCCGTTTCCGTGTGTAATAAACAGTATAAACAGTTATAATAAACAGTAAATATAAACAGTAATAATAAACAGTAAAACTCTCATTCCGTTTCCATGTTTAATAAACAGTAAGAGAGCGGGGAAGAAAGAATGAACGAATTAATCGTGGGGCCCACAAGATAATAAACAATTATGATGAATAGTAAGATAATAATTGAACGCACAGTAATAGATGCACAGTAATATAATAAAAAATTTTAATGAATAGTAAGATAATAATTCAAAATAATAATAAAAAATTTAAAATGCACAGTAAAGATAATAAAAAATTCAAACGAATAATAAGATAATAATAAAAAATTTAAAATGCACAGTAAATATAATAAAAAATTATATAAATCGTCAAAAATTTTTGTGACTACACAGTAATGATGCACAGTAAGATAATAATTCAATTCCTGCACAGTAAAGATAATAAAAAATTCAAACGAATAGTAAGATAATAATAAAAAATTCAAAATGCACAGTAAATATAATAAAAAATTCTATAAATCGTTGAAAATTTCCGTGACTACACAGTAACGATGCACAGTAAGATAATAATTCGTCGAAAATTTCCGTCAATACACAGTAATTATGCACAGTAATATAATAATTCTATTCCTGCACAGTAACGATAATAAAAAATTTGAAATGCACAGTAAAGATAATTATTTCTTCTTCTTTCTTTCTTTTCTCTTCCCGTGCGTTTTTCTTTTCTCTCCCGTTCTTCTTTCTTCTTTTCTCTCTCTCCCCGTGCTCTCCCCTTCTCTTTTCTCCTTCCCGTCGCCCATACTTCAGCCGTCCATTGCATCCCCGTCTGGTGGAGGTGTCGTACACCACCCACCCAGTTTTCTTCCCCTCTCACCGGTGAACATCCCCACCAAGTTTCACCTCCATCCGAGCCACCGTTAGCCACCTACAGTCCATCTAAGCCGCACGGTTTTGAGCTGTTTCCGGCGCCGTCGCACCACCTCCGCCCACCATCTCTTCACAGCTTCTTCCCCTACAAACAGGTCTGAACACATCTACAAAGATATGAAGAGTTCTGTTTTTGGTTGATTTTCTTGCGTTTATTTCAGATCTGTTTGTAAAAAATTCATTCAAGTTTTTTTTTCCTTTCGTTTGATTTCTATTTTTCAGATCCACAGAACAAATTTTTTTTCTATCTGTGTTCATATGTTTTTTTTTTTCTTTTTGATTCAAGTTTTTTTTCTTTCAGACTTTCATCTTCACTTTCTCTTTCCTCTTCTCTCCGAAAGTAAACTTTTTCTCTCTCTTCTTTTCTTTTGTTCATTTTGAGGATCGAGAACAAGATCAACACGCAAGTCACCTTTGCTAAGCGGAGGAAAGCTGTACGAGTTTTGCTGCAATTCAAGATATTCACCAGAACAACAAAACCACTTTTGCACTAGCTCAACTCTGATTTGGCCTTTTTCCGCTTCTATCGCCGTTTCCACCGCCACCCACGGCCAAAGCTCACTTCCCTTAGGTTCATAAACATCTCAAGGCCAAAGTAAACTTCTTCTCTCTCTTCTTTTCTTTTGTTCATGTTGATGATCAAGAACAAGATCAACACGCAGGTGACCTTTGCTAAGCGGAGGAAAACTGTACGAGTTTTGCTGCAATTCAAGGTATTCACCAGAACAACAAAACCACTTTTACACATGTATTTTTTGAAAGAGAAAAAAAAATTAATTTTTTTGGGTGTTGAACATGTATTTTTGTTGTGTATTGACAGATCTATATCTATTCCTTTAGATCTATTAGTTTTCACTTTAAACGTAGAAGTGAATGCAACCTTCATCTGCGCAGAATATGATTTTAGCTACCAAATATAAAATAGAGCACACAGAATATCTACCAGAAGATTTATACACAATATAAATATTTGTGAGATATTATTTTATTATCTCGAAACAAAATTACAGAAATTTGAGGCTCTTCGCCTCATTCTTCAAACGATCTTGCTCCTCTAAAATTTGCGTAGCATCTCTGGCTAAAGCAGTAGGCAATCTAAAAGAAGAATTAAGCAATTATTTTAATTTCCTATTCTCTTGCTTTATTACTTCTATCTTCATGTAAGACTCCTGAAGAAGTCGCTGAAGGATAGAAATTTTCTCATTGAGTTTGTCCAAATCATAAGGTTTGGATTGTAGTCGTTGAGAAAATGCATAAATAGCTTAAGAGTAATGGGTACCGAGATTTACAAACTCGTAGATAGCTTCAACATCTGACTTATTAGCCAGATCATTATTATATTGCACTATAGAACCTACAGCAGAAGCAGAAACAACTGGTGAAAATGGTGTAGAATACCTCACGTATTGGTTACGAGAAGATTGCTGGGCCATTGTAGAGTAAGAATGCAGAGAGAGATTGCAGAGTAAGAATGCAAACTAATTACAAAAAAGTAAAGAAGATGGGATGCGAATGAAGATGCGCTGAATATTTCTTTTATAGAGAAAATTATGACTAAGCACCTCTATTGCTTCACGGCATCTCTCGTGAAGCGTCTCTTTACAAGAGACAAGAAGATGTAGCATCATAGCTCTGCGGCGCCTGACAGCTACAGAGAACCTAAAAAAACTTGCGGTGCTTGTCTGATCTAAAAAACTGGCCACCGTTTTTGTTGAAAAATAAGGTTAGCGGTTTAATATTGATGAATTCTTCACTAACTGTGTTATTTACAAGAACTCCAGAATCGCACAACCACGGTATATATGTTTCCTTCATATTTTGATTTATAACTTCAAGTCTCATATTCTTTATTTTTCTCTCTTTTTTTCCTGGTGGATGACTGATTTCTCTACCTTGCAACCCTCGATTTCTCTTCGTGTTGCTGAAACCCAAAGCATCGAAACTGTGAGACCCAACCCCAGCTTTTGGTTTGTTCGATCTGTGGGAGCGTTGAAGTCTTTGGGTTTTCTGAGCTATTAATTTCTTTGGTTTCAGGTTGATAATGGTAGTGCCTTGGAGAAAACGACCACAGCCGTGGCAAAGAATTCTAAGGAATCTTGTGGGCCTGTGACTTTGGAAAATGCTTTGATCGCCGAGGGTGTGAAACACGTCAGGCACAGACCTTAGAGCTATTTGATTTGGCATTGTTGTGTTTAAAAAGTACTTCCTATATAAATAGATAAAGAAGACCAAAGCTGTGATTTCTCTCTATCTCTCTCTTGCCTATCCCCGCGTTGCCTCTCTGTCCTCTCCGTTGTGTTCTTCAAGTCTCGACCCCCCCGCCCCAAAAGCAAAGCAATACCAAAGTCATGGCGGACATGTGTCTGCATCCAACTGCTACCTGTTAGCACAAGAACAAGAGACGAGCCATATCCTCCTATTCAACATTAATTATTTTTGCAGTAGGTAGAGAGTAATACTCAATCTAGAGTGCCAGCAAAGCGATGAAGTTTGGAAGACAGGTGTTGACCCCACACACACTCAAACATACATGCACATGTTCATTTACAGACTATGGTGCAAGAAACCAAGTCATGATTTTCAGTTTATTGGGGTTATAAATCTTTTGCCTTTCATAAAATCATGGCAATAGAATTGTATCGTCTGCAATTTAAATTTAGAGTGTGATTTAATTTGGTGAAAACTTGGTTAACTAAAATTAAAAATTTCATTTCAACTCATCATTATAATATTTTAAAATTTTTATATAAAATATATTTCTATGTTTTTGGGGGTAACTCATGATCACACCGTTTATGAACCCATAAAACAGATTTTTAATTGTTTAAAAAAAAGATTTTTAATTGGAAGTGAGTAAATAAATATATTAATGTATCTGTAGGATTGATTCTGGACTCAAATTATTAAGCAATAATAATTTATAATTGGCATGACATGTAAAGTTAATAAAGCAAGATATATAATAATTTATTTTTAAGTTATTTTATTCATAAGTTAGGTATAATTAAAGAAAAAGTTGTCTCTTTGTTAGATAACTAAATAAGACCGACGGGTGAGGCTTGAATTTTTGGTCAAAAAGTTGAGTTTTTAGTCATTTGCTTGTATGGACGGTGGAGATTGAGTGTGGAGAGATATTTTTCTCACTTGACATTTTAATGACTAGGATTAAACACAATATTATAATGAAAATAAATATGATATTCATAACACAGGAGAAGGGGAAGAAGAAAGATTAGAAACATAGAGAGGTAGACAGAGCAAGACAAAAAGGAAGAGCGAGAGGGGCAGAGGAGGAGATGGGGAGAAGGGTCTGGAAGGCTTGGAGAGATAAGGATAAATTTATAGTGTCGGTGTAGGGTTAAATAATTCAACATTTTCAAATTTTAAAACAATAATAATATTAAAAAATAATATTATAATAATATTTTACATATTTTTTAATTTTTATCTAAAATTATCTCATTATCCCTCTTGGTGAGGATTCAGGACATCGCTCACTGATTAAGACAGCGACTGCAGATCCGAGCCTGCTTTGTGAGGCAATAATTTAGTTTGTTTCACACTTTTGACAAGTACGTCTTAGACACTTTTCTCTTGTGAAAGAGTTCAACTTACAGCTGGGCTAGGGCTGGGCGTCTCTCTGACCCCTCTACCTCTTCACAGCTCCTCCTCCATCACGAACGTGAATCTCCCTTATTTTGAACATTTCGTCGCTAGCTTACATATCCCTTTCATGTACAAATTAGGTTGGAGTTTTCAAACTAGTTTGGATAGTAACACTTCACCCATCCTTCTTTCCCTGCAGATTTTTCTGGTCCATTCCAAATAAAATTGAACATTCTTTTAACCAACCGTTGATAGGAGGTGAGGGAGTGGTGTGAAAGCACAAAAGAAAAGTTTGAAAAGATGACAAATACGGTCTTCTTTTCTGAATTTTGTAGCCCGGACACGTTATAATTCTGCATCAACGCATTAATTAAATATCTAAACTTGCGTAGTTGAGACATGGCCATGATGCATCCATATAATATATATTTATTTTCTCATGATAAGATGGCCAATCATATTAAACAATAATGTAAATATATATATATATATATACGTGTGGCTCTACAGACATCGCTGGAGCTCCTGTTGGGATTCTATTTATTGTTTATATATATATCTATCTCTATTATATAAATGAACAGATAATAATTCGAGATGAACAGTAAGATAATAAAAAATTCGTAAATAATTTAATTGTGGGACCCACAAATAAAAAAAAACATATTTTTGTTAAATTTTCAGGAATAAACAGTAAATAATTTAATCGTGGAGCCCATAAATAAATAAAAAACCATTTTAATTCACTAACTAAACAATTTTAATTCGGATGATAGTTTTGGACGGCACTCATGAACGAATCTGGAAGATTATGCCAAAATAAACTAATTAATGTATTGTTTGTCAACATCGTGCTGAAAAGGGTAGGATAACTATTTCAGGCCTTTTTTGTTTTTTTAACTTTAAGTTATTGTAATGTATAAATATAAAGTATTTATGTGTAGTTGTAAATATGTTTCATGTGAAAGCTCTATGTTATAGTTATGGATATTTTGATGATAATATGTGTCATGTTTCTTGTAAGTAAGAAGAAAGTGTTAAAATATAGAAGAAAGTCTGCCCGTTTATAGTTAAACTCTGGAATGTTGGAGTTATGAGACGTAGGAAAAACATCAACTAGGCACACGTGCATCGCACGTGATGCTTTACTAATATATATATATATATATATATATATAAAATACAATACAATACAATCTTTCTTGCATGGTGAGAAATAACCGCTACGTGCTTTGGAGGACGTCGGGAAGTACGTTGATTGTATGATACTGTTGGCAATTTTTGCCACGTTCTCCCTTGACAAACGAGCATGCATTAAACCATGACCTTCTTGTTTCGGCTAGTTACATATATATACAGTACCACATATATAGCCAATTGGGCCACTCAGATTTTCGTGCACATGACTATAAAATTGGGCCAACAAACCTTTGCGTTTTGTCATTGATTTGCACGTTATACGTGTCGTTCGGCTCATAAATAGATTGGTATGTAGCTCAAACTTTTGGGTATAACAAGTATTTTTTATCAAGGTAATGTTCCGTATAGTCGTGTATAAGTATTGTATAGTTATTGTAAAAATAAAAAAGAGTGAAATTTATTATTAAAAAATTAATTTTTTATGAATCCTTGTTTACTTTATTTACTTTAAAAAATAAAGATTAATTACGCGACACTTACACATTCTGCGACTATAAATATTATTTATCTTTTTATTAAGTGTGTTCTGTACATCTGTAACTCATAACATTTGTGCATATATGTGTATATATATATATATATATATATATATATGACATGGTCGATGTAATAATAATGTAGTATAATCTTACTATACCTAAAGAAAATGTGAATTTGTTCATGAGAAGGAATTTAAAAGGTTATCTCATAAACTCCCTTGGTTCTCAACCTCCTCGTGGCGATTGACCTTCCCTCAACCGACGAGAATCCTGAACAAGAAGGAGCGGCGCCTGTTCAGCACTATACAACCCCTTTACGCCGTCCCTCAAGGTCATCTCCTTCACACTGCCGGCACAGTGTGTTTCGATGATTGGGCTTCTCAGCCCCTTTACGCCGCTGATGCAATGAGCCACGACCACCACACACACGATGCTAAAACCAGACATAGCAGCTAGAAGGTTTTTTTTTTTTAATTTATTTATGTATTTTAAATGCAATGTAAAAACTCACACAGTAGAGGGAAAAAATTATGAAAATAACACCAAGTTAGATCCACAATTCGACATTAGGAACATTTAAGCAACACGTACATGATATCAAAAATACAAAGTTGATGTTTAAAAAACATCAACATAATTTTACGTGTAAGATCAAAAGGTAATATTTTGCAATATCACAATACATGAAATCATATATATTCACTGTATATTTTATCGAGATCATAAAAAAATCTATAACCATGCTCTGATACCAAATGTTAAATATTTTAACATGAACATTAATAATCGGATCTTTGATTTTACATGATCTACAAAAATAAACAGTGACGAATAAATACGTACATTTTTCCATCAGTTTGATGAAGAATTAGATCTGGCTATGAGGGAAGGATCACCCTAGCAACTTTGCCTCACAAGTGTCTCACGATGGCAAAAGGCACTCTGATATTGTAGGTAAGAACCATTTAACCCCTTAGTGCTATTTATAGATTTCTGACCATCAAAAAATCTCAGAATTTATGTCTGACTATAATTAGAGATATAGAGTTTTAATATTATCTCTTAAGAGTTTTCTTATTCCATTATAACTTATCTTTTAACTGATAAGTTTTGAACTATTTCAAACTTTACTGAGATGGGTGTGTGAGACATAGAGTTTAAATAAAAGCTCTTATAAGGAATGTTATGTACAGTTATGAATAGCGTAAATATCGCATAATCATTTTGAAAAAGAATGAAATTTATGATATTCCATTTTCTATGATATTCCATTTTCTACTTACTTTGATTAAAAAGGAACGCAAATTACGTGCTTGGTTGACTTGTAGTTCTATTTTGATAATAAGATATTCCCATTTCTTTGATCTTTATCTTATTTCATTTTATATTATTCTATCTTATCTTATTATTTCATTTTATCATATCTCAATTCGTCTCATCTTATTTTAATATACAAATATTATAAGTATACATATTTTTCAATTTTCAATTTTCATTTTTTGATATATAGAGTGTATAAATACTATACAATCGTTTTAAAAATAAAGAAGAGTGAAATTTATTAATAAAAAATTAATTTTTTATGAGAGTCCTATTTACTTTATTTACTTTTTTAAAAAAGATTACGCGGCACTTACACATTTTGCGATTGTAAATATCATTTATATTTTTATTAAGTGTGTTCTATACATAAGTAACTCATAACATTTGTGCATGTATATGTGTGTATATATATGACACGGTCGATGTAATAATAATGTAGTATAATCTTGCTATACCTAAAGAAAATGTGAATTTGTTCATGAGAAGGAATTTAAAAGGTTATCTTATAAACTCCCTTAGTGACTCCATAAACATGCATTGACTAAGGCACTACACCTACTCCAAATATGAATCAAAGAATGATGCAATCAAAAACTCTTTTTTGAGGGACTTGTACGTAATAATTTTAATTATGACTTGAAGATCATTGTTCTATTGGACAATATAAATATGAAGAATGTTATGTACAGTTATAAATTATGTAAGTATCGTGTAATCATTTTGAAAAAGAATAAAGTTTATTATTAAAAAATTAGTTTTAAATTATTTGAATCTTATATTTATTTAATTTTTAAAAAAATTATATTGTATTTACACATTTCACAACTATAAATATCATTTTCCTATAAAATATATATCTATAGTCGTGGTGGCTAAAATATAATTTAGTTGACCTACTTTAATTCTGACATTCAAAGTTCTCACAGTTTCTATGATATTATTCCATTTTCTACTTACTTTGATTAAAAAGGCACGCAAATTATGTGCTTGATGGACTTATGGACTTGTAGTTCTGGTTTAGATGATAAGATATTTTCATTTCTTTGATCTTATTTTATCTTATTTTATTATTTCATTTTATCATATCTCAATTCATCTCATTTTATTTTAATATACAAATATTATAAATTTAAATACTTTTTAATTTTTAATTTAATTATTAACATCATTATAATTTTTTTAAAATTTTAAATAAAATATAAAAAATAATTTAACTTTTTTAAATTTTAAAATAAAAATAATATTAAAAAATTATAATATTTTTTATTTAATTTTTTCTATTCGTTTTATTGAAACTCTCTAAAAATTTAAATTTAAATTATTTCAACGTAATTTATAAATTTCACTGTAATTTATAAATTATTTTACGATAAACTGATCTCATCTCACGCCTTAATTGTAGGTTTTGATTTGACATTTGGGTGCACTGCAGGGGATTCAGAAAGAGTGGTGCTACAGGCACCGCTGGTGGCTTCCTCTGGGAGTTAGGCAAAAAAAAAATTTTACTTTTTTGGTTCTTTTTTTTTTTCAAACCAGTTTTTAATACATTTAAATGTTTTAAAAAAAATAAAAAATTTATAATAATATTTAAAAAAAAAATTTAATCATTAAGAAAAAAAAATTTTTATGACCAATGGTGACCCAGCGAGAGCACCAGCGGTGACCTTAGAGTTGGCGTATTGGCGTATTTATAATAATATTAAATAAATTTTTCTTAATTATTAGGAAAAAAAAAATAGGAATAAGAAATAGGAAATGGACATTTCCGAAAGGATAAGGGTTGGCGTATTGGCCGGAAATCATTAAACAATTCACGCACTTTGAAGCATATAAACGTTTTCTGTCTTTTTGTGGTCGACTCTTCTGCATCATCGTCAACAACATCATCTGTCATGTCTACGGTCCATCAACGCGTTGCCAAGTGCCAGCAACCAGCTTCTCCTTTTGAATTTCGATCCATCTTTGCTAGGTCGACAGGACTCGCCAACCAAAGGTCATCATTCTATATTGTTATAAAATTATTATTCTCTTTTATCTTATAGTCATTATTAATAAGTAACGATCGTGATTATTAGTTTTTTTTTTCTGCTTAATTAACATATAAAAGAAAACTGAAAAATTAATAAAAAATGTTTTGTACAAAAGTAGAATCAACATTTTTATAAAATATTATTTGTATAGAACTTATTTACTTGAAATTTATTCCTAACAATATTGCTCAATTTATTGTTCACTTAAATAAAAAATTATTAATATTTTATGCAAAACATGCTTAAGTTCGTGTTACTCTCTTTCTCACTTGAAATCCTAAAATTCAAACAATAATTTGAGTAAATCTTGATCAGCACATGCAACTGATGAAATATAATTCATGATTCATAAGTAAATATTTGTATGTGTTTTGTATGTGTGTATTGAATTTGAGTTGGCCTGTTGGGTGGTCTCACATGCAGTGGCGGAGCCACGTTTTTTTTAGAGGGGGGGGGGGGGCACAATTTGACCAAAAATATATATATATATGTGTGTGTGTGTGTGTGAATTTTTTTATTTAATAAATAATATTAATTTATCATGTATTACCCATCCTCTAAAAATTATTTTGGCCCCTCCATAAAATTTAATCTGATATAAAAATGAAATAAATAAAACACATCTCATATAAAATAAAATACATAATTTTTATTATAAATAAAAAAATTCTAATTATAACTAGTAGTATTTCTAACATCTTTCCATTGTCTATATTAAAAGAGAAATAGTTAAGAATTTTGATTTAGATTCAATACTTGATGATTTTGTTTGTTTAAAAGAACGCAAGTTACAATTTTAGACGCTCTGTATTTTTTTTGTTTAATATATTTGTATGAATGTTTTTATATTATTTCAATGATATATGTTATTGACATATCAAATATTTTTTTAATACATAAGTTGTATTAAACGTATTTTATTTTTACTTTAAATTTTCCTATCAGATTATTATATATCTTAAAAAAGAAAATTATATAAAAATAGAATCAAAAATATTTTATGTATAATGTTATAGTTGTATTTGGCCTCTGCCTAACATAAATGCCTGGCTCCGCCACTGCTCACGTGCATTGTTCATTTATGTATGAAAGGTGAGATTTGGAAATTCCTTATTTTGATGGCAACGCGCATTGTTCAAGGTTGCTTTAAACCTTTATACATGATAAAACCTACAAAAGAAAAAAATTTCTATGTTCACCCGAGACTTGCTCGATCTTTTCAATATCCAAGATCTCGTATATCTTGTTTGTTCATGTGGTGCTTTGTGGAGATCATAGGGTGTGCAATTAGGTCTGATTTTATTTTTTTATTCCAATTCGGAACTCGAAAGTTTGGATGAATTTAAGCAGTTATCCTTCCGGATTAAATTTGTACATATAAGATAAAATCAGATCTGGATATAATATATACAAATGCATAAGACATGCATATCAGGGTAGAAAATTAACCCCTGGAAGATGATTTTTTTTTTCTTTTTTTAATGCACAAATCGATTCACGGACGCCGGGCTGGATGAGGAAATATTGGAGGATCTGCAGGTGTTGTTTTCCAGGAGAAAAGCAGAGGCATTTCGCATGAAAAGGGAGCTGTTTGTGCTGCATGAAATGAGAAGGAAGATCATCCAAGCAGATAACCGTGAAGATTGGGACAGCCGCCTTGGGATTTCTCTCTCTCTCTCTCTCAAACTTTCAACCCATCAACATGAGTAGCTAGCACCTATGTCCTTTCAAATTTTTTTTTGGGATATATTTTCCTTATTTTTTCGACTCTGTGGTTTTGTGCTCAAAATGTGGAGCCGGTGTATTTCCTTGGACGTACAGTTAAAGTGTGTTGATCCTCAAATAATTTAGATAAATTAAAATAAGTCATGCATAATATAAACATAAGTACGAACTATTATTATTATTTTTATTCTCTCACGCATGGAAAGTTTTATAAAAAATCTTATGCTTATATTTAAGTTGTGATGAAAAATCTTCAACTTGTTTTAGTTTTATTTTTTATTTTTAACCATACAAGTGAAGATGATGAGGAGCACTAGCAGGCAGGCCATACATAGAAAAATCAAGCTGATGAAGTTAGTTCCAGGCTTTCTAGTTGATTTTACCATCATTTCCTTTGGTATAGTCATTTGGAAAACTTGATTATGTTTTATTTCAAACATCCTTTTATTTTATCAACTCTTTTATAAGTTGACCAGTTGTTTTATTATTGATGCAAATATCTTGCTTGGCTTTATTTACATATGTATACGATATTCCTATTAAGGAAGAGTGTGTTACAAGTAAAGAATCAGCTAGGCCAATTCCAGTCGGTCTGGTCGGTTCTATGTTTATTTGTTTAGGCTTATGACTTGCCCCTAGACTTGTGCAAAAGGGCACTGGACCTGATCCAACTGAAAGACTTGATTGGACCCTCCCAAAAAAAATCGAGTTAAGCTAAAAGTCGGGTTTAATAACTCTCAAATTTGGTTAAAACCGATCATCCGACCGTAAGGTTATTCTCTTTTCCTCAAACCCTAGTTGTTGTTCTTTAGCTGCGCCATTGTCTTTGTTTTTCATCTTCGTTCATCTTCACCTGTTGCTTCGTCTTCATCTCCATTCGATTCTGGTACTCTCTCTCTCTCTCTCAATTTCCATTTCCAATTTTAGTCCTTTGGTTATGGTGGTATATTGGGATAGACTGTTTGTTGTTGGGTCTTGAAGTCCATAGATGACTGTTCTAAAAAATATTTAAAGCAATCAATTTCTTACCAAGAGAATAGAGCTAGTTTACCTAGTTCTTAAATCTTCAGGCATGACTTAGATTAGATTGGTGATGATTCCCATAATGGTCATGCCAATTTTATCTCACCCTTGTGTATATTGAGGAGTCCCACATGATTTAGGAACAAACTAATCCTGGGTTTTATAAGGAGTTACCTTACTCCTCCTATCAGACATTTTAAGGGGAGAAATGAGTGTTTCTATATGGTATCAGAGCAGGCTAACTTATGATCAATTATGGGCTCCTGAGATCTACTCACAATGATGGTATCGGAAATACCGGCCCACACGTGAGGGGCCATATTGAGGAGTCCCACATGACTTAGGAATAAACTAATCCTGGACTTTATAAGGAGTTACCTTACTCCTCCTATCAGGCCTTTTAAGGGGAGAAATGAGTGTTTCTATAGTGTACATGTTAGAAGTTCCCCGCACGAATACTTACTAACTTGAGTAATTGGGGCTAAGAAACCACTTGATGAGCCTATAGTGCAGGGCAAGGGTAAATCTTCAAAAGCTTAGGATAAATACCAGCTAAGGAAGATGTTTCTTCGGCATATATATTTGCTGGGTTTGAAACAAAAGGTTAATGATGGCAACAGTCCTTAGAATGATGTTTTATATCCAACATAAATTTCTGAGGCTTATGAGGATGTTAGCCTCAGAAAATATTATGATGGTTTTGCTTTATATTCACTGTATTTATAAGTTTATTGAAGACAACTTTTTCAACGGTTTAAAATGGAAAAAGACAATTGCAAAGTGGAAAAAGTATAAAAAAAAGGTATATGAAAAGAAAATTAACATTTTAAAATATTTTAATTGCCTTTCATTTTTTCGACTAACAATAATATCCTATTGAGGATTAATAGGTAAGGAAACCATAGAAATTTTAGAAGTTTAATTCTTAAAACTTCGCATGATTTTAAATTGATAAATCGATATTGTTTTGATTCAGTTTTTAATATAACATGGTTAATTGCTTTGTTAGATGCGTGGAACAAGAGCAGAGGAGTTCTTACTGAAATCAATTCAATTATTTGATGTGAATAAGCAAAAATGCCATTTGTTGAAGTGTAAAACTCATAGATTTGTTGTTTGTAAAATTGATGTTTTGTATTGTGATGTAAATTAACAATGTAACACATAGTAGTATTGTGTATGTTGATGTTTATTATTATTTATTTTGTTTTATAAAAATTTGAGTGGGCAATAAAAATTTTAAAATGCCTATAAAAATGTTTATTATATAAAAAAATTTCTTTTAGAAAGTGTTAAGAAAGTTCAAAAATTTTTTTTTTAAAAAACTAATTGGGTATAAAATCCTTGTATTTGGTTACAACCCGAATATTCGGTTTTAAAATCGACTGAAATTTATATATCTATTCGGATTTTAATCGAGTCTATTCGGACAGATATCCGCCTGCTTTTAAAAATTCAGATTCGATCTGGACACTTCTAGTGGAGACTTTATATAGGTATTGATGATAGAAAAAATCTATTCGTCATCTTATTTTTTATCTTTCTTTTGTTATTTCATGATTATGTGTATTAAATGATAGGTATATAAGTGAAATATAATAAATAATCTATAATCATTTAATATTATCTCATGAAAAAATGAATTGTTATGATAAGGAATAATGTAACTAAAAGTGTGTTTTTTTTTTTTTTTTGGGGGGGGGGGGGGGGGGGGGGGGGGGGGGGGGGGGCTGTGTGTGTGTGTTGGTTTTGCGGTGGGTGGATGGTGTTTTCGGTTTTAAATTTTGGTGAAGGACGTCCCTTCATTTTCTATCATCGAGAGTGGGAAATGAAAAGCAAGCAAAGTCTACCGAGAGGAGTGGTGGAGGGAAGCCATCCCATCAAATCCGAAGGAAGCAAGCAAGCAATAATCCTCAAAAGGAAAAAGTGGAAGGATCCATGATCTTGCCGGGATTGTTTGTATGTGATGCCAAACAAACAAACGAGGCAGCTTTGAAAGTGGCACATATGGTGGCCTAAAAATCTGCATATCATGAGAACTGTCAGACTATAAAGTGTTAATTGTGTAGCTTTAGAGTATCAGTTCTATTTGCTGATCTACATATATATTTTCTTCCGCCACTAGAATATGAGCACGGTGAATTAGAAAAGACTCAGAATTCTGTCTTGCATATAGGGTAATTGGCATTTTCGACCATCCAAGGCCAGCCAAGGTATCTTGAGAGAGCCAAGAGAGAGAGACGATGAATGGTTGACATAGAATATGGATTATGCTACTCATCGTAACACCACACATCATATAAATTTTTATTTTATTTTATTTTTATTAAATTAATTAAGTTATTCTACTTACCATTCATACATTACATACCTAATATGAAAGAAAAAAAAATTAAAAGATATGTAATGTACGGTGTGTGAGAATATTAAATATAATTATTTATAATATATATATATATATTCAAAATTTCTATTTACTATCTCACACATCAAACACATTTTTATTCCTCTTATTAAATGTATGATGTATGGATGATAAATAAAAGAATCAATTAGTTTAACAATAAAACAAAAATAAAAAATAAAAACAAATAAAAATAAGTATGGTATATGATATGTGAGGATGCTGAATAGCAAAACTCATATAAACACACACACATACAAATGCTACCACTCGGTTTCTTCTAGTCGGGTGTATGCGTACTTTTGTATATATGTATGCTTTCTAATGAATTGTAAGAAAATCTCAAAAAATTGTGTATAACTATATAAATAGTATTTTGTGTGTCTTATTGAGATAAGATGAGTTGTGAATAATGATATTTTGTAAATCCTGTTGACATGTGTTTAATTTTTTTAAATTGAGATGAGTTTAATTTTTTAAGTTGAAATATATGAAGTATGCTAAAATGAATCTAATTTTTTTTTTTATGAAAAGCTGAAAAAGTAATAGTTCCCATAGTTTATTATTATAATGTCTTGACTAACATTTGATACGACCAAGATTTCCACCTAAAACCACTGGGAATGTATTCAAGATCAAATTGTAGATCATGACTTAGTTAAAAATATAATATAAATAGTTAAATATTTTTTTATTAGTTTAATTTTTTTAGATAAGCAGTGATTTCAAATATTATTAGAATAAATCTCATGAGTTGAACCTTGACTAGACGATATACCTCTAATTTATCAATTAAGTATTTTCTCATTAAAAGGTCTACAAAATATGGAGAGAAATACAATTTGCAAGTTTTTATTTAAATTGTCTTTCGTTTATCATCCTTGATGTGGCATCTAAATATTGATAAGTTATGTATTTTTACTTACTTACCAATGGTTTAATACCACTTGAAGAAATTATGGAAAGATAATTAATGTTAAAATGCTTCCAAATATAAGTTTTCAAATAGTTACTTAAGTTTTGTGCATAAAATTAATATTTGTTAAAAGTTTTTGGAGTGCAACTGCTAGGTTTGGTTAGTCACATGAGAACTATCTCATCTGGTATTGTAAGGATGAATGTTTTGGCTATCCAAATTCCAAACACAATATATTTCATTTTTAAGTTTTCAAAATATCTACTTAAATAAATAGCAAATTAACAGTATAAAATAGAGAAAACGGACATGAACAGTGCAAAATATCATGGATTTTGAAAATTTATAAAACAGTGAGACCCACAAGTTTTTAAAATTATAAAAGTTAAAAACTATCTCATCTCATCTCACTATTAAAATACATATTTCTTTTATAAATTATTTTATCTCATTTTAACTAAAATTTTTTACTATTATTTAAAATATTTGATCTTATCTTTTCTGAACTGTATAACTGATAAGGATCTCATAATTCTTCCCACTCACATCTATCTTTTTCTCCCACTAAAATAAAAATACTGAAATAATGAACATGCAACATTTCAGAATCTAGTAATATATTTTTTATGGGAGAAATCATAAAAATGATTGGTTTATTGTTTGATCCATAATTCAAATTTGGACCTTATAAGATCTCTATGATTCAAGAGTGAAAGATAAAATGATCAAAGCTATCAAAGCTTATTAGTTATTATAGCGTCAAAAGATTTGACTATTAATAAAAAAAAAAATTAATTTTCTAATTATTTAATATCATACCAAGCAACGTATAAAAAGATAGAAGGTGGGCTGGCCAGAACTTTTATTTTTTATTTTTTTATAAGTATCTTTTTAACATTTTTAATCCTTAAAAAAAAATTTATAATTTTATTAATAATCTCTTTTTTAGCTATTAAATAAATAAAAAATATTTAAATATACGAGCGAACACGTCTCTCCATAGATCTTAATTAGATCACCTTTAAGTCACCTCCAAAAGTGATTGCTTTTCTGGGATTTTGGACGCATTCAGAAAATTCATCCCTGCAATTTTGTCCTGCCGGAGAACGCAACTTGACCATAAAATTGGTGTGAAAGCGCACACATGAATCATGTACTGATTGCAGAAAATGCACGACCGCTATTATTATCTCTGCGCGCATGTGCTCGCTCTGGCATTTCTTCTCGAGATGTCGGCATCATCCTCTGTAGACATTCCAACCACAAAATTGCGACACGCCGTCCAATATCCTTGCAGGAGCCTCTTCTTCAGTTCTTCTTTCCTTTCTCTTCTTTACTGAATTTTGTCGTTAATCATCTCTATCATACGTGCATGCTGGTTTACTGCAGCAGTACCCTTGCTAGCTCCTAACTCTTAAGACGTCACAGAAATTATCTAAATGATCTTTGTAAATCATTTATATGAAAAGTTGTAAATCATATATCAAAATTTTATATATCATATTAACATATTATTTATATTTTATTAAATATAATATAATATATTATCACTATAAAATAATTATTTATTAAATATTTCTTTATAATCAAATATTAATAAATACGCTACATCATATATAATAAGATATAAATAAGATAGTGATGTAGTGTAGTATTTCTCATATATATTTCTTTGGAAAGATATTTAAAAAAAAAATTTTAGCCTTAAAGTAATTACATAAAAATATTTTTATAAATTATTGTACTTTGTCAGATTATAAAATTATTTTTATTATAAAATAGATATAATAGATTAAATAAAGTCACGTTAGTTTATAAAATTATTTTTATAAAATCATTATATATATGTAACAATATTTTATTATTATTATGATTATTCAAAGTACATTCCCAGTCGATTAATTTTAAATAATTGAAACTCCCAAGTCGAAATCTAGCGTATGTTTTTCACAACATTATACACCAACATTATTTATTATTTATTTTGTTTGTATTAACGAGACGGACCTTACTAAAAATATCTACACAAGCTAGCTAGCTACAATGGATCAACGAAGAAGGAATTAAGAATGAGTCAGAGAATGGATAATGGTGCCATAAAAATCTAAATAATAAAATATAAAGAAACGCCAACTTTATTATTATTATTATTAGTATTTTGTTTGTATCATCAAGACGTACGGACCTTATTAAAAATACAAATAGTAATTGATCGAGAACTTTTAATATCCTGCTCAATGAGATTCAAACCGCAGGCGCACATTCCATCAATCGGTGTATTTTTTTAGTTTAATATTTGATTGACTAATCTTATTTACCATCTTACTTTTTCTTATTTTTATTATTATTTTATAATATAATATTAAAGGATTAAAAATTATTTATTATATTTTATTTATAAATTAATTATTTAATGACACATCATAATATAATAAAAAAATAAAAGAAATAATGAATAAATTTGTTTCTTGTTTAATCTCCCTGCCTGCCTTACAATAAGCGTTGGCCGGGCTCCCCTTTATTTTTAGTCATGTACAGTACACATTTGCATATGCTCCCTATAGTACAAACATGTATAATTATGATAACGTGTAATAGTGGTGACCGGAATATTAAATGCATAAAAAGTGGGAAATGCTTATCTATCTTTTATCTTTATCTTTAAATTTGAATAAACTTCCCTTAAAATAATATGTATTGACTTATTTATATCTATAATTATGAACAGTTTTTATTTATCTTTGAAGATATCATTTTCCTTCTTCAAATATTATTTTTATTATTTTTTTATGAATTTGTATGAAATTAGACCACACATAGAGTATGTGTGGATTTTCTATGTTGCTGAATATATATATGGTAGATTGAATTTATTGGATTTGGATATTGAATTTGACTTAAATTTATTAGACTATCCAAATTTTAGGGAAAAAAAATATTTTATTATTATTTAGTCAAAAAATACATAATTCAATTTAGAAATTTTTTTTTCATATGCAAAATTAATCTTTAAAAGATATGATTTTGCATATGAATATACATAAACCATTACCAATGCCCTAATATAGTCGTGATTTGATTATATGTTAAGTTATAAAATTATTTTTATTATAAAATAGATTTAATATATTTTATAATATATTTTTATTAATTTATAAGTTTATTTTTATGTAATTTTTTTTATCCTTTTTATACAAAATACAGTGTAGGCCTCTGCCATTTTTAAAAAGGTAATTTTTCCTGGGCAGTAATTTAAATAGGCTGCTTAAACAGGGATTTTTGGGGTACTATATATAAATGACAAATCATACCAGATATCTTCAATGTTAAATACAATTATGAGCTATATAAAAATTTCTTATTTTTTTAAAAAGAGTGAAATTTATTATTAAAAAATTAATTTTTTTTATACAAATTCTATATTTATTTAATTTTCTTAAAAAGAATGCATCACGTTTATACACTTTGTACTGCAAATATATTTATCATCAACCTAGAGATAGCAGGGGAGAGCATCTCCTTGACTTTTCGTGACCACAATTTTCCAAGGAGCAACTAACAATGTTTTGTTGTGCTTTCTCAAAATTTCTGGAAGTATCATTTTCTACACGGTCCCACGTGTCCACAGCCTACTGCGTGAGAGGGTCAGAGAAATCAACTTCCACGCAGAAAGAATCTCTCTCCTACCCCAAACTTATCAATAGCCCATGAGCCCACCTCACGGAGGAGAAAAAAAGAAAAATGTCAATGATAAGGTCAGCTTTCTAGTCACACCAATTCATGTTTGTGAAGAACAAAAATCTGGTTATAGATATAATTATGCATGAGTCAGTGCCATGCCTCCATATCAAATACTTTATATCAAGTTATTTCCTATGTTCATTAAAAAAAAATGGCCGGGTTCTTTTCTATGTACCTTGTTTGGCAAATCTTTCTAATTATTCAGTTACTTTTGAAGTGCATCAAAAGAAATATATTATAACTGAGATATTTGCACAGTTAGGTGTCATTGTGGATGACAAGTTGAGCCCATACTGCATGCTAGTGCCAGCATATGTATATATATAGAAGACATCTGCCTGTCTAATAATTTGAGGGGGTCATTTGTAAGCTGTGAGCAGTACATTGGCGGTGGCAGAAAAGACACAGGAGCTGGATTCTGGGGTTCACTAATTCACAGGAAGGTTTTTACTTTCTAATTATGGGTTACAATTAAGAAGAAGACAAAGAACCAATTGACAACTTGTGCTCTATTGCATGATAATTCTATAGTCTACCATTGAAGCTAGAATAACAGAAGTACAGAAAGAATCCAGGTCAGTCTATGCATTCAAACAGCATTTCTTGTCATATATCTGTCATTCTTGTCTCGTCATTTTGTACTTTTTGTTTCTAAGTTTCATCCTCTGGGATTATATATGGATTTGTTATAAGTTTGGATCATCTTTTCACGTCGAAAGGTTTTCGAGTGTCAGATAATTTATCGTGGAGCCATGAACATGGAAGAAGCCAAAGAAAAGAAAGAGATTGAAATAGAAGATTTAGGACGACAGCCTTTTGAGGAACCTGAGGGGTCGAAGGAAATCCAGCCATGGAGGAACCAAATAACGATAAGGGGATTAGTAGTGAGTGTTATGATTGGCACCATGTACAGTGTGATAGCCATGAAGCTGAACCTCACAACCGGGATAACTCCTAATCTAAATGTTTCTGCTGCTCTTCTTGCTTTCGTATTTGTTCGGACATGGATAAAAGTTCTCGAGAAAGCTGGTTTTGTATCAAAGCCATTCACTCGGCAAGAGAATACTATGATACAGACTTGTGCAGTTGCATGCTATAGCATTGCTGTTGGAGGTTTGAGGCTTTAATATTTCAGATTTTGAAAATTAAATACTCCATTTTTTTCCCACTTTTTACTTACTTCCAATTATTTTGATGTAATCTATCAACTCCTCTTCTCTTTTAATGAACTGCAGGTGGGTTTGCTTCTTATCTATTGGCATTAAACAGGAAGACATATCTTTTGGCAGGAGTCAACAATGAGGGGAACTCCCCAAGGAGTGTTAAGGAACCTGGATTTGGTTGGATGACTGGCTACCTGTTTTTAGTCTGTTTTATTGGCCTTTTTGTCTTAGTTCCTCTGAGGAAGGTACATATATATGATTTCTTTGAGGGTCACATGATCATGATGATTTTTTTTTTTTGTTTTCTTATGAAAAATGTGTTCTAGAAAATTTTATGTGCTATAATATTATTGAAGTAGAAATTCAATAGATTTGCATAATCCCACTGTTTCTCCTTTTTGGTCAACGATTTTAGATCTACTTTTCCATTTTGCAGATAATGATAGTAGACCTCAAATTAACATATCCAAGTGGCTTGGCAACTGCGGTACTCATTAATGGATTCCATAGTCAGGGGGATAAGATGGCTAAGTACATGACATGATACATCTTAATTTCTAGTATCTATCAATTTCTATGAACAAAAAACCATCTAAAACTCAAAACTCAAATTGATCAAAGACATTGATTTGCAGGAAGCAAGTGCGGGGATTCATGAAATATTTTTCAATCAGTTTCATATGGGGCTTCTTTAAGTGGTTCTTCAGTGGGAAAGATGAATGCGGATTCGCACACTTCCCTACTTTTGGATTGCAAGCGTATAAGAAAACGTATGCATAATCTGTTTGGTCTTCCTCTGCTTGATCTTTTAAGCTGATTTTATTTAAATATTTGATCATCGGATTTAAATTGCAGATTCTACTTCGACTTTAACACGACATTTGTTGGAGCTGGCATGATTGTTTCCCATCTCGTTAACTTGTCTTTGCTTCTTGGAGCTGTGCTTTCCTATGGATTAATGTGGCCGCTCATTGATCGGCTTAAAGGAAATTGGTTTCCTGAACGTTTGGAAGAAAGTGACATGAAAAGTTTATATGGTTACAAGGTCTCACTTTTTCTCCCTCATGGGACTACTTCTGCTACCAATAGTTGCCAATTTACAGTATTTTTTTTTTTATTTTTTATTTTTGGTTTGTTTTTTGCAGGTTTTCTTATCCGTTGCTTTGATCCTTGGTGATGGTACGTACAATTTCATTAAGATATTGATTTGCACAACCATCGAAATCCGCAGCAGATTAAAGAAGAAGGACCTCGAAATGGGTAATATGACCAGTAGCCTTGGAATTTTCATTTCCACATGTTACTTATATTAGGTTTCCTCAAACCTAGATTCTGGAAAGACTCAAAAGACGCATGATGTGTACGAGGAATCCGGCATTTTAGCATGTGTTAATACGCGTAAAAATTCTATTTATTAAGTTTGCATTGGACAACAATACGTGATTTATTATTTTTATTTTTTTATTTAAACACAATATTGATGTATAAATACATGTGTTTATATAAAAAGATAATAATAACAAATTATGTATTAATATGTGATATAGAGATAATAAGAATCATATGTGAAATCCCAATATCAACACATACTTGTACAAATAGGCATAATGAACACGTACAATTCTTTTTATCAGTAATCGAATTCAACAGCGGCTACAATTGCTTAATTGGCTATACTAATTTGATTAGTTAATTATTTACTTCTTCTAACAATTTCTCTTCTATTTTTTTTTTTTTTTTTTCCCATGCAGATGTGGATGGCCAAGAGAAGCCAATTGAAGTAATGAAACGGGACGAAATTTTCGTTAGTGAAAACATTCCCATGTGGTTTGCAGCCGTTGGATATGTCATCTTTGCCACCATTTCCATAATTGTGATCCCATTCATGTTTCCTCAACTTAAATGGTACTTTGTTGTCGTAGCCTATTTTCTAGCTCCATCTTTGGCATTCTGCAATGCTTATGGAGCTGGATTGACGGACATAAATATGGCCTACAATTACGGGAAAGTGGCACTCTTCGTCTTAGCAGCGTTGTGTGGAAAAGAAGATGGCGTGGTGGCTGCTCTTGTTGGGTGTGGCCTCGTCAAATCTATTGTTTCTGTGGCTTGCATTCTGATGCAAGATTTCAAGACTGCCTACTTGACTTGCACTTCCCCCAAAGTAATGTTCTTTAACCAAGCCATTGGCACAGCATTAGGCTGTGTGACGGCTCCTCTTACCTTCTTCCTTTTTTACAAGGCATTTGACGTGGGAAACCCGGATGGAGAGTTCAAAGCTCCTTTTGCCTTGATCTATAGAAACATGGCAATTCTAGGCGTGCAAGGCTTTTCTGCTCTTCCTCTCCACTGCCTGCAAATGTGCTATGGATTTCTTGCCTTTGCGGTTGGAGTCAATGTGGTGCGCGATATTTCCCCACAGAAGGTCGGAAAATATATGCCGCTTCCAATGGTCATGGCGGTGCCTTTTCTGGTCGGGGCATACTTTGCAATTGATATGTGCCTTGGGAGTTTGATTGTTTTTCTGTTGCACAAGCTTGATTCTAACAAGGCCGAGTTGATGGTTCCTGCGATTGCTTCCGGATTGATTTGCGGGGAAGGGCTCTGGACCCTCCCCGCTGCAGTTCTAGCTCTGGCCAAAATAAAACCTCCGATCTGCATGAAATTTTTGCATTCTTAGAAAAAGCTTTGACTTGGCTGATAGCATTATACAACAAACAGGGTAATCCCCGACTCAAATCAGTCAATTATAGGTGCAAATAAAATCGTACATAATAAGCTACCTGCAAGGTGTAGAACCGCATTGTATCCATTCGCAAACAACAATAAAGATGCATCTCATCACCCGCTGTCTTGTGTGATTTCCCTTTATATCTTTCCCCCTTTTTCGGGTCCAGCGCACTGCCTCAAGAGAAATATTTGAGGGAAAATTTTGGTATTTTTCTTCTTACTGGAAAGCATGCTTGGGGATCACGGTTTGATTTAAATTATTAATTGGTCATTGTCAGAATAACATGGAGGAATGGAACACTGAAATTAGTAAGGATAGCTTCTCTTTGAATGTCTCAAACGTTCAGTACCTAACAAACGGATGCTTTCTTTGGAAGAGAGGAGTAAAAGGGGTGAGATAATCATAGTATAGGCTATATGTCTAACAAACGGAAAGTACAACCGGCTAAATCAGGAAAGCCAAATTGGATTAGGCATGATAATTTCCCAAAACTTCTCTAATATACAATAGCTTTAATACAATGAGCCAATTAAATAAAATGAATTGTTTGTCATCTCAACAAAAACAACGCACCGGTGATAAAGATAACAAATGATCAGCAAGTTAAGATACCTGCTAGAACATCACTCTTCCTGCGTGCATATATTGTGTAAACTAGACGGATTGCACCAAGCCATCCATCCAAGGATTCCCACGAGTCAGCAACCTGTAGGATCAACAACAAATATTGAATTTAGACCTTAACATTTGAAAATCCAGTGCTTTGATCATCTTTTCCGTTGAATAAGATCCCAACCATAATAATTTATGGGGGAACATTAACAAAGAATAGAACAATTGTTCTCATCTCCCTTATCATCTTGCAAATTAGAAAACACAGTTTTGAGGCCATCATTTGCAGGACAAAATGAACGCAGATTGTTGAGAATGGCATGGACCATAGAGCACAGTTTCATATATATATATATATATACACATACATATACATCACAACAGCCTACCTTTTTTTTAATATTTAAAAGAAAAAATCAGATCCATATATTGCCTCGTTATATATTTAAGATCCATAGTTGAGACAAGTAAGCCCGATCACCATGTAGGATGAGTGCGCAAGCAAAAAATTTAATTTGTATCAGGAAGGACGGATGAAATTCAAATGCCCCCGCGGAGTAAATGTCAAAGAAAAATACTATATACATCCTCCTTTCAGCATTCCTTGATGTGGTGTCAAATGATTGATGGACAAGTGAAACATGCCAAATAGTTTTTCAATCATTTAAGACCACATCATAGGATGGTGAGGGTACAATGAATAAAAGGATCATGAGTAGCATGTCAAAATGACATAACTTTGTAATAATCTTGACTTAAAATGTTTAATTCGTTACTCCTAGTGTTTAAAACAAAATGTATGAAGAGTTTTAAATGAATTATAGGGACCTAAAATGTCTACATTTATAGTACAGCACTAGTCATAACCTGCAAATGCACATGATAATCTTCATATGGCCAAAATTATCAGGTTTGACACCCACATTAAGTGCTACAAGTTGACGTTCAAATTACAGAACTCTTGTTCATAACATGCAAATGCAGACTTGATCTTTAGTCTGGCTAAGAATAATTGGTTTTGAACTTACAATGCAGGAAAAATTAGTCTGGAAAACAAAAGATAATGCTTACCATGAAAACTGGTCCATTAATTGTATCAATGCACATGCCTGCACCAGGTGGCAAAGTCAGGTCAGCACATGCTGATACAGAAACTATATCTGGAACATCAATTCTGATGCCCCTTTTGTCATTGTTCACTACATCCCCTGTATTTCCAGAGAGGCTTTGTGGCACTTATTTTTGCTCAACTTTGTTTACCTGATGAGAGGGATGACAAAGAAAGTAAGTTGAGAATAAAGAAACGATGATCCTTTGCAGCAGTTGACCAGCCTATCCAAACCAATGTATGCGCAGTGACTAAAGGAAAGTCTAAGCCACAAGTGAGATTTATACTCCAAAAAAGACTAGTCAATATTATAATTGGAGCTCCTCGAATATTATAGACCGTAAGAACTTCTCCCTCCCAGGTAAACTGGGAGTCCATTCACCACTCTCCTCGTATACTATATATGAGGTATTGAAGTATGGTTTTAATATACATTATGTTATTACTTGACAATATAACAAGGAA
The DNA here is from genome assembly GCA_011037825.1 of Carya cathayensis. Lineage (NCBI taxonomy): Eukaryota > Viridiplantae > Streptophyta > Magnoliopsida > Fagales > Juglandaceae > Carya > Carya cathayensis. The sequence goes on from QGSO01000155.1 coordinate 1,334,169, forward strand.
ACAAATCAAAGTTTACCCGAAGAAGCCCATCATGGTTTAAAACAAATTGGGAACGTTTCCAATCATTATGAGGTGCCACTGCTTTGCCGACAGGCGGTGCCGTCAAGTATCCAACTTTCAGATGTGACAAAGGTAGCTGTCAATAGTTATTTCTGTCAATGGTTCCCTCAACCAAACTCATTGAAACATAACAACATATACAGAGAACCTTACTATCATTCGGACTGAGAAATTCATTTAAATTTTCTTTAGGAGTGCTAAATGTACCATTATGAACATATAATCAACCACAACATCAAGAGATAGGGAATGATAACTACTAACCATGGAAGGAACCAGCCGCAAGGCACTGCTGTAAACCTAAATAAAACGTCATTAGGTTAGTCAGTGGAAAACTGAAGTTGATGTACCCACCTATAAAGCATCAGGAAGCAAGGGCAAAGGAAAAGATAAGACTCTTTAAATCTCACTTCAGATAAGTATTTCTCTGCCCATTTTCGGATTTCACTGCCATGTTTATGTTAGAGTCAACATTTTATTACCTAGGTAAACAAATAATATTGCTAGATACAAAATACAATTATACTTACTGAATAATTTGGTTTCAATGCATGAGCAGCTGCAATGTAGATAGCAGATTGGCTATATAACTCGTTAGGAGAGACTTCTTTAGCATTGTCTGATCCCCCAGTTCTTAGTGTGTCCTCTGCTAATCCATACTGCAAATAATGACACCAAGAGTTTGGGTTGCACGAGATATAGTGGATACTGAAGACGAACAAATGTACAAATATAAGATCATGGTATCTCAAACAAGGAAGGTAAGTTACCAACTGACCAAAACAGTTCCGAGGTTGTAAATTGCTCGGTGGAAGTCAAACTGCAACCGAATGGCTGCACGAAACTGCATCGGAAGACCAGTCAAACATATTTTTTTTGATAGGTTGAAGACCAGTCAAACATATCATAATAAAAGAACAAACAGTGGAAACTATTCTTAGGATACAAAGAAAATCTTAGGTCTCAGGTGCAAAGTTATATTGCTAGTTGGTCCCATACAGTTACCCAATAACTCTGATATTTTCAAATAAGTTTTGTACCTTACTAACTGCAGTTCTTACAATTCTTTGCTTTTCTCGTGCAGGAACAATTGCACTTGGTTCCTAAATTTCACATTAAAAACATAAATCAAACTAAACTTGCCAACTAAGCACAGGTAACATATTTGACAAATTGTTGAAATACTCCTAGAACATGGAACAAAACAAGAGTAAAATTACATTGGAAAAATGAAAAGAAAAAAAAAGAGCTAATTATTGAGGAAATGCGAATATAGCTAAAAGTACCTGCAGAGCAAGACCCCAGTTGTTGAGTGCCTGAAATAGATTTTCAAAAGAGTGAGTACCAAAGAATGCAATGTAAATAATTTCATGAGCTTTGATGCATCAACAGGGGAGAAAAAAGGCAGAAAAATGGAAAGAAAGGGGAAAGGTGAGAATAAAGATGCTGGAGTACCCCCCATATGAAACCATAAACAACTTAGCTATTAAAGATACCCGAGGACTGTTCCAATTGAGTCGGACGGCTTTTTCGTACTTTTTTGTTGCCTATAAAACAAATTTTCTTTTAAAAAGTACTGTTTTAATTTCTCTAGTTCTAGCACATAAGGGAAAGAGCATAACAACTAAGATAAAACGTATAGATGGTAGACAAGACAATCAAAATATGGCAGAGGGAATTTGCATCAAGCATCATTAATGGCTTTTTTTTTTTTAAGGAACTTGTACGTAATAATTATAATTATGACTTGAACATCATTGTTCTATTGGATGATATGAATATGAATAATGTTACATATAATCGTAAAGTGTATAAAAATTATATAATTATTTTAAAAAATAGTAAAATTTATTATTAAAAAATTAATTTTAAATCATGTGAATTATTTATTTATTTATTTATTAAAAAATATTTACATATTTTATGACTATAAATATTATTTTTCTAATATACATATATAAATATATATGGTCGTCGTGGCTAAAATCTAATTTAATTGGCCTACTTTAATTCTGACATTGAAAGTTCTCACGGTTTCTATGATATTCCATTTTCTACTTACTTTGATTAAAAAGGCACGCAAATTACGTGCTTGATTGACTTATACGTCTAATTTAGTTAACAAGATATTATAAATTATTAGAATTTATTATAGTTAGAAAAATTTAATTATAAGTATAATTGTATACTAATATATAAATTAATTTAATATAATTAATTAAAAAATAAATTTTATTAAAAATAATATTAATTTAAATTTTAAATATAAAAAATTATTATTAATATATAAATTAATACATAACTTTATTTATTAATAACAAAACTCATCTTATTTTATTTCAGAAAGGATAAGGGTTGGCGTATATAATAATATAATTATTGGCTGGAAATCATTTGAAATAATTCACGCACTTTGAAGCATTGATACGTTTTCTGTCTTTTTGTGGTCGATTCCTCTTCATCATCTTCAACAACATCATCTGTCATGTCTTGGGTCCTATCAACGCCTGCCAAGTGCCATCAACCAGCTTCGCCTTTCAATTTTTATCCATCTTCGCTAGGTCGAGAGGACTCGCCTACCAAAGGTCATCATTCTAGATTGTTACAAAATTATTCTTCTCTTCTATCTTATAGTCATTATTAATAAGTAACGATCGTGATTATTAGGTTTTTTTCTCCTTAATTATCATATAAAAGAAAACTGAAAAATTAATGAAAAATGTTTTATATAAATTTTACATAGATAAGTTCTGTGTAAATTTTATTAAAAAAATAAACTTTATTATAAAAAATATTTTCATTTTTATTAAAATTAACATTTTTTCAAAAATTTTTTTTGGATATTTATTCCTTATTTTTTCGACTATGTGGTTTCGTGGCCAAAATGTGGGACCGGTGCACTACTTTACATACATGATTAAGTGTGTTAGTCAGTCAAATAATTTAGATAAACCAAAATAAGTCATGTATAACATAAGCATAGGTATGAAGTGTCATGTTTTTTTATTCTCTCATGCATGAAAAGTTTTATGAAAAATCTTATGTTTATTATATTTACATTGTGATAAAAAATCTTCAACTTGTTTTAATTTTATTTCTTGTTTTTAATTGTACAAGTAAAGATGATGATGAGCACTAGAAGAAGGGCCAGACATAGAGGAATCAGACTATAAACTTAGTTCCAGGCTTTCTAGTTTATTTTACTATAATTTCCTTTGGTTTAGTCATTTGGAAAACTTGATTTTGTTTTATTTCAAGACATCGTTTTATTTTATCAACTCTTTTATAAGATGATCAGTAGTTTTATTATTTATACAAGTCTCTTGCTTAGCTTTATTTATGTATGCACATGATATTCCTAATAAAGAGAAGTGAAGTTTCAAGTAAAGAATTGACCTAACCAATTCCGATCGGTCTGGTTGGTTCTATGTTGATTTGTTCAGGCTTATGACTTGCCACCAGACCTATGCAAAAGGGCACTAGACCTGATTTGATTGAAAGACCTAATTGGGCCCACCAAAACAAAATCGGGTTAAGCTAAAAGTCGGGTTTAATACTCTCAAAATTGGTTGAAACCGATCACTCGACCATAATGTTTTTCTCTTTTCCTCAAACCCTAGCTGTCGTACTTTAACTCTGCTCGTCATTGTTATTTTTTATCTTTATTCATCTTCACCTATTGGTTTGTCTTCATCTCCATTCGATTCTGGTACTCTCTCTCTCGCTCTCTCTCTCAATTCTTAATTTCAATTTCAGTCCTTTGGTTATGGTGGTATATTGGAATAGACTATCTTGTTGTTAGGTCTTGGTGTCCATAGGTGACTATTCTAAAGAATCTTCGACACAGTCAATTTCTTACCAAAAGAACAGAGCTAGTTTACATAGCTCTTAATCTTCAAGCAAGACTTGCTCAGATTAGATTGGTGATGATTCCCATAATGGTCATGTGAATTTTATCTCACCCTTGTGTACATGTTAGAAGTTCCTCGCACGAATCCTTTGGACTAACTTGAGTAATTGGGGCTAAAAAGCCTGTTCATGAGCCTATAGTGCAGAGCAGGAGTAAATCTTCAAAGCTTAGGATAAATACCAGCTAAGGAAGATGTTTCTTCAGCATATATATTTGCAGGGTTTGAAACAAAAGGTTGATGATGGCAATAGTCCTTAGAATGATGTTTTATATCCAACATAAATTTTTGAGGCTTATGAGGATGTTAGCCTCAGAAAATATTATGTTGGTTTTGCTTTATATTCACTGTATTTAGTTTATTGAAGACAACTATTTCAACAGTTTTATAGGGTATACAAAAGAAAATTGCAAAATGGAAAAAAGTAAAAAAAAAAAAAAAAAAAAAAGGTATATGAAAAGAATTAACATTTTAATTGCCTTTCATTTTTTCGACTAATAATAATATCCCATCAGGGATTAATAGGTAAGGAAACCACATAAATTTTCTTCAGTTTAATTCTTAAAACTTCACATGATTTTAAATTGATAAATTGATATTGTTTTGATTCAATTTTTAATTTTACATGGTTAATTGCTTTGTTGAAGTGAAACAAGAGCAGATGAGTTCTTGCTGAAATCAGTTCAATTATTTGAAGTGAATAAGCAAAAACCCCATTTGTTGAAGTGTAAAACTCATAGATTTGTTATTAGTAGAATTGATGTTTTGTATTGTAATGTAAATTAACAATGGCATATATAGTAGTATTGTTTATGTTGATGTCTATTATTATTTATTTTGTTTTATAAAAATTTTAATGGGCAATAAAACTTTTAAAATGCTTATAAAAATGTTTATTATATAAAAAATAATGAACATAAAGGCTATAAAAAAAAATTCTTTTAAAAAGTGTTAAGAAAGTTAAGAAAAAAAAAATAATTGGGTATAAAATCTAGGTATTTGGTTACAAGCTGAATATCTGGTTTTAAAATCGATCGAAATTTGGATATCTATCCAGATTTTAATCGAGTATATTCGGGCGGATATTTGTCTGCTTTTAAAAGGTTTGATTTGATCTGGACACTCCTAGTGGAGACTCTATATATATATAGGTATTGATGATAGAAAAAATCTATTTATCCTATTTTTTATCATTCTCTCATTATCTCATGATATAGTATTAGATTGTAGATTTACAAGTAAAATATAATAAATAATTTCTAATCAACTTGTACCACATCATAAAATGATGAGAAGATGATAGCAATTAAGATTATGAGTAATATTACTCTTGAGTGATGATGATCATAATGAATAATGTACCTAAAAGTGATTTTTTTTTTTTTGTTTCCGGGGTTAAATTTTGTGAGGTTGAGAGACAACAAACCGATTTCTGCAAAAAGTTTTTGGTGATGGACATCCCTTCATTTTCTATTATTGAGAGTGGGAAATGAAAAGCAAGCAAAGTCTACCGTGAGGAATGGTGGAGGGAAGCCATCCCATCAAATCCGAAGGAAGCAAGCAAGCAATAATCCTCAAAATGAAAAAGTAGAAGGATCCATGATCTAAATCTAGTTGTAAATATAAATGTATATTAATTTATATATTAATTTAATATAATTAATTAAAAGATAAATTTTATTAAAAACAATAATGTAACAGAGGTGACATATAAATCTGCACATCATAAGAACTGTCAGACTATAAAGTATTAAATGTGTAGCTTTAGAATATCAGTTCTATTTCCAAGGATTTGCTCATCTACCTATATCTTTTCTCCGGGCCACTAAAATATGAGCACGTGGAATTAGAAAAGACCCAGAATTGTGTCTTGCATGTAGGGTAACTGGCATTTTCCACCATCCAAGGCCGGCCAAGGTATCTCGAGTAGAGGTGTAAAATTAAGTTAACGGATCATGTCATATCATGATTTATATATTATATTATATAAATAAATTTATCGTATCAAAATATTAAACTCTAACATCAAACTCTAACACAATTTATTAATATAATAAGTTATATTGTATTAACTCGTTTATGTAAATAGATTGAATAAACTCGAAATTAATTAGTTTGATTTGATTAAATTTAATATAATTTTATATAAATGTTAAAATCACAATATCTAGAAAAATTATAAAACTAACTACAAGTCTAAAATTATAATCTAAACAATAAAAATATGGAAATTAAAATTCTAAAAATGTTACTTTTAGATATAAGGATATAATTGTAACTTTAACTTTCTTAACGAGTCATAACGGGTTATAACGAGTCATAACAGGTTATAACGTGTCAAAACGAGTTGACCCGTTAAACAATCGTGTCTTAATGAGTCAACCCATTTTAATCCAAATCAGCTATTATTGTGTCGTATTGGGTTAACAAGTCGTGTCATATATTGCCACTCCTAATCTTGAGAGAGAGTCAGAGAGAGACATGTTGAATAGTTGTCATATAATATATGGATTATATATACTACTCATTATCCAACACCACACACTATATAAATTTTTATTTTATTTTATTCTTATTAAACTAGTTGAGTTGTTCTACTTATCCTCTATACATTGTAAACTTATTATGAGAAAAAGAAAATTAAAAGATATGTGATGTGTAATGTGTGAAAATATTAAATAGAATTATTTATAATATATATATACAAAAATTCTATTTATCATTCGACACACCACACACACATTTTTCTCTTATTAAATGTGTAGTATACGGATGATGAGTAGAAGAATTCATTTAGTTTAAGAGAATAAAACCAAAAAAAGTTTAAAAAAATTTTAAAAGTAAAAAGTGTGGTGTGTGGGGATGATGAGTACACACCACATACCATACTCTTTTTTTTTTTCTCTTACCAAATGTGCGATATATGGACGATGAGTAGAAAAATTTAATTAGTTTAAGAATAAAATTAAAAAAAATAAAAAAATAAAAAAAAAGTATGGTTTGTGGCGTGTGTGGATAATGAATGACAAAACTCATATAGACACACACACACGAATGTTGCCACATGGTTTCTTCTAGCCGAGTGTATGAATACTTATGTATATATGCATGCTTTCTAAAAAGGAAAAGTCTTCTTGCAAGTATACTTTGCGCATCAATTCGCATATCGATAGAGATTTATAAGATATATGTTTAATGAAATGATGTGAATTGAAGGTGGAAATAATTTTCATGAAATAGAAAATTTTCTTCTTTTCTCAAAATTTTTTTATAATTTTTTTACATTAAAAAAATGATCAGTGCGCGAATTAGTGCACAAAATCTGCTTGTATTTAGCATAGCTCAAAAAAAATTGTAGGAAAATCTCAAAAAACTATGTATAAGTAGTATTTTGTATGTCTCATTAAGATGAGATGAATTGAGTTGTGAATAATAAGATTTTGTGGATCCCATTGGGACTTGTTTAACTTTTTTAAATTGATATGAGTTTAACTTTTTAAGTTAAAATGTATAAACTAGGTTAAAATAAGTTTAACTTTTTTTTATAAAAAGCTGAAAAAGTAATGTTCCTATAAATTGTTGTTACAATGTCTTCACTAACATTTGATAGGACCAAGTGTTATAAAAACTTGGTTTTATAGTTATAAATCTTTAATGTTATTATGATAAAAAAGGTCATCTGTTTTAATTTATAAAACCTTTTCTGTTTGATTGAAATAAAATCTCTCGGTTTTAGACCCAAACAGAAACGCAAGAATTACGATAACCTTAGTTTGATATCAACCACAACCATAGAAACACCAGTATACCAAGATATGACCAGATTACCAATATATAGCATGATATTGAACAATATGATACATAGATCAACAAGATAATGAACAGTTATAAAAGAAATCACAAGAAGCAAATATAAACGATAAAGAATATGAAAGCAAAGAAAGAACACACCGATATATGTGGTTCGACCCTAATGGTCTACATCCACGGCAGGAATGGGCCTCAGAGATCTTTATTGATGAACAATACTTCACAGAAAAGCCTCAGTACACTTAGAGTTACAAAACCCTCACAGAAACCACAAGCAATCGCACAGATTTCTTCTCTCTACAAGGAAACCCACAAAACCCTAATATCACCCCTCTCTGTTCTCTCTCTCACTTTGCCTCTCAAAACAGTCGCTATGTACAAAATGAATGAATTGATTAGGGTTTACAATTTATGGCTATGAATATATATGTTACACAGATGCCAACACGTGTAGTAATCCAGCGGCTCAGCACATGATCCTCCACAAGAAGGCATGGGCTTCCCATGTGATCAACCAGCTCAATATTAACAGTTTCAAGGGTTCAGATTGTGCCACTTGCTCATCATCCATTTAAACTCATAAGAGAACACATTAGTAAATTAAAAGGCAACAGATAAATGTATTGAAATACTTATCGCACCAAGATTTCCACCGAAAGTTGCTGGGAATGTATTCGAGATCAAATTGTAGATCATGACTTAGTTAAGAATATAAAATACATAGTTAAATCTATTTTTTTATTAGTTTAATTTTTTGAGATAAGTAAATATTTCAGATGTTATTAGAATAAATCTCATGAGTTGAACCTTGACTCTACGATATACCTAATTTATCATTTAAATATTCTCTCATTAAAAGGTAATCTAGTATATCATTAAAAAAATTATCATTACAATTTTAAAGGTGCCCGATTTAAAAGTCTACAAAATATATTAGAGAAATACAATTTGCAAGTTTTTTGTTAAATTGTCTTTCTTTTGTCATCCTTGATGTGGCATCAAAATATTGATAAGTTATGTAATTTTTACTTAGGATTCGTTTGAATAGTGAAATGATGAGATGGTTTTAGATTGAAGTTGAAAGTTGAATAAAATATTATTAGAATATTATTTTTTTTAGATTTAAAAAGTTGAATTGTTTATTATATTTTATTTGAGAATTTAGAAAAATTATAATGATGAAATAAGATGAAATAGAATGAAACACTCTTTGAATCCAAAACGAGCTAGTACTTACTAATCGTTTAATGCTACGACAAGAAATTGTGGAAAGATAATTAATATTAAAATGCTTCCAAATATAAGTTTTGAAATAGTTAATTAAGTTTCGTGCATAAAATTAATATTTGTTATAAGTTTTTGGAATGCAACTTAACTGATAGGGATCGAGCTCACAATTCTTCCCACTCACGTTTATCCTTTTCTCCCACTAAAATAAAAATAGTGAAATAATGAATATGCAGCAACATTTCAAAATCTAGTAATATTTTTTTAGGGGAAAAATCATATAAAAATGATCGGTATATTGTTAGATCCATGATGCAAATTTGAACCTTACAAGATTTCTATGATTCAAGATGGCTCCACCAGCTAAAAAGATATCGTTGAAACTTAAAACACGTCTATCCATATATCTGAATTAGATTAGCATCTTCAACAGTTTATCCGGATTCATGTATTTCTGTATATCTTTTAAGTCACCTCCAAAAGTAATTGAAGCTTTTCTGGAATTTTGGACGGATTAAGAAATTTCAACCTGCAATTTTGTCCAGCCGGAAAACCTAACTTGATCATAAAATTGGTGCGAAAGTCGCACACATTATTAATGTGCTGGATGTGATTGCAGAAAATGCATGACCACTATTGTTATTATCTCTGCGCGTGTGCTCGCTCTGCCATTTCTTCTCGAGATGTCGGCATCCACCCTCTGCAGACATTCCAACCACAAAATTGCGACACGCCGGCCAATATCCTTGGAAATGTCTCTTCTTCTTTCCTTTCTCTTCTTCCCTGAATTTTGTCGTTAATCATCTCAATCACAAGTGCATGCTGGTTTACTGCAGCGGTACCCTTGCTAGCTCCTAACTCTTAAGACGTCACTGAAACGATTTAAATGATCTTTGTAATTTGTATTACCATTCGTAGCATGAAAATGACACGTTGACCATCCACAATCGATTCATCAAAATTATCTTTAAAATTTGATAAAAAAGTATAAATTTTCTATAAATCTAAAACCTTCCTATCCATAATCATATATTGGATTAGCTATTGAATTCATCAAAATAATAATATAATATTATTTTTTGAATAATAATATATATATATATTTTCATTTTTAGCAATTAAACTAACTATATACACATTAATAATTTAATTTTATACTTGGGGCTGAACATAAATCCAAAACTGAAATGAAATTAAGGTTACAGGGAAAAAAAATAAGAGGGGAAAATAAAGTACAGCAGTTGGGAATTAAAATGTAATAAAATAATTAGTTGATAAGTGTATAGTAACCCTTCAAATTTGAAGGAAACTATAGATTTACTGTAGCTAAAAATTTCCAATTTCTTATTTGATGAATCCAATGCAGCTTTAATTTACACATATTCATCATTTTATATATTTAGCTTGACTTTTAATGAAGTCAATACCAATACTCTAAAACTTGTATGAAGATCGAAAGGTATGTGAATAGACGTACTTAAGTACCTTCTCTAGAAGCATTAATTAGCCATGTTGTTCATGAGTCCCATTTTTCATGTACGTTCTCTAAAAATATTTAATTATTTTTAAAACAAATCTTCTACTCCATAGGACGATAAATAAAAAAAGAAAAAGAAAAAAATATTAACATAGAAAGAAAAAAAAATATTGTTATAATAATAAAAAGATTACATAAAATAATTTTATAAATTAACATAATTTTATATAATTAGGTAGATTAATTTTAAAATAAATTAATTTTATAATATGATAAATCACATCAAACTATATGAATTTATAAAATTATTTTTATGTAATAAATATTTTTCAAAAAAATATAGCTTATTAATGTACTTGAAAATCTAGCACAAAATAATATATGAAAAGTTGTGTTCTCTAAGGAGAGTGCTAATATATATATATATATATATATATATATATATATATATATATATATATATATATATTATAGTTATAAAGTGATTATATAAAAATAATATCATAAAATGATGTGGTTTGATATTGTTTGTGAGATTATAAAGTTACTTTTATTATAATGTAGATCCGCTAGATTACATGAAGTTTCGTTAATTTGTAAAATTATTTTTATATAATTAATCTATTTGTGACTGTAGTATTTTTTTTAATCATTCTAAGTTCATTCCCAATCAATTAATTTCAAATAATTGGAGCTCCCAAATCGAAATCTAGCATATTTTTTTCACAACATATACACCAACATTTATTATTTATTATTTTGTTTGTATTAGCGAGACGGACCTTGTGAATGTTTGATCAAAACCACCACACCTCAATCATGGTGAGTTCCATTCTATATATATTCAATATGTGCATTACGATTTGAATTACAAAATAGGAAACTAGAATCAATTTGTACAATGGAATTCCTAGAATTAAGCTATAAGATATTAAGCCTTGAATCAAGGCATAGTTTCCTTAACACCCCCCTGCAAGCTGAGCGTCGGATTGGAACAGACATGAAGCTTGGTTCGAAAAAATTCAAAGAGAGGATGAGGAACACTTTTGGTGAATAGATCAGCAACCTGTAGATGAGAAGGCACATACTGTGTCTGAAGTTTGCCGGCAACAACAAGTTCCCGAAGGAAATGATAATCGAGTTCAACATGCTTAGCTTGTTTGTGAGAGACAGGATTAGAGCTTAAGAAGAGAGCACTTCTGTTCTCACATAATAGAAGTGGCTTGGTTGATAAGGAAACCTGAAGATCCTGAAGAAGATGCATGAGCCAGAGAAGTTCAGCTGCAGTGGTCGCAAGGGCACGATATTCAGATTCACAGCTGGAACGAGAGACAGTAGGTTGCTTCTTGGCACTCCAGGAAACCAAATTATCGCCAAGGTAAATAGAGTAACCAGAGGTAGAGCGACGAGTGTCGGGACAGCCAGCCCAGTCAGCATCAGAGTAAGCAACCAAAGCACCGGGAGTAGCAGAAGGGCAAAAGGTAAGACCAAAGTGAAGTGTGCCCTTGACATAGAGAAGAATGCGCTTGACAGCAAGAAAATGATCTATAGTAGGAGCATGCAGAAACTGACTGATAGAATTGACAGCATGAGCAATGTCGGGCCGTGTGATGGTCAAGTACTGTAAGGCACCAACAAGACTTCTGTAAAGAGTAGGGTCCGAGAAAGGGGAACCAGTGCCAGTTAGGTGGTGGGAGACCACCATGGGAGTGTGAACGGCCTTGCTATCAAGCAACTGAGCCCGAGTAAGGATATCCTGTGCATACTTCAGTTGACTGATAAAAAGACCATCATTAGTGGAGGTGGCTTCCAAACCAAGAAAATAGCTGAGGGAACCCAAATCTTTGGTAGCAAACTCGGAATTGAGCTTGTGAGTGAAGCTGTCAAGAAAAGAAGAGTTGTTGCCAGTAATAAAGAAGCAGATAAATAATATCTGAATGTTGATGAAACACATAAAGAGAAGTATCAGCACGGCTGCAAGAAAAACCAAGTGTAATGAGAAAGGAACTGAAGCGCTGAAACCATGCACGAGGAGCTTGCTTGAGGCCATAGAGAGCTTTTTGCAACTGACAGACATGATCAGTGTAGCGAGGATCAACATACCCGGGAGGTTGATCCATATAAACCGTTTCAGTGAGATTACCATTGAGAAAAACATTCTTGATGTCCAGTTGACGAAGAGGTCATCTGTTTGTAACAGCAAGAGAAAGCACAACACGAACAATAGTAGCCTTGATAACAGGACTAAAGGTGTTGGTGTAGTCAAGTCCAGGTACCTAAGTGTAGCCTTTGGCAACAAGGCGGGCTTTTGAGGCACTCAATGGATCCATTAGGTAGATACTTGGTCCGGAACACCCATTTGGAACCTACAATATTGGTATTATAAGGCCGAGGGACCAAGATCCAGGTACGGTTGTTCTACAGAGCACAAACTTCGTCATCCATGGCAACAAGCCAGACAGGATTTTTGGCAGTAGATTTAAATCCTTTAGGCTCAGTAGAGGCAAGTAGGGCATGAAGAAGACCAGAAGAGCCCAGAACACTTAGGTCCGCCGGATGACGAGTCTTGAAAATACCAGCAGGCTAGGATCCTGAAGTGGTGAAGAGGAACCTGCAAGAGAAGGAGGAACCTGCAAGGACTCAGCCATTGGATCAGTATAAATAACACACGGGTTAGATCCGGACGGAGTAACATGTGGAGAATGGTGCATAGTGGAGGGAGGAGGAGGGTTGGTATGGAGAGAATGTGGTTCAATAAAATTAGAAAAAATAAGGGATGATATGGGCTGTGCGTGAGAGCTAGAATGAGAGGGAAAATAAGTTTCATCAAACTGAGCATGTCATGTGATATATAGCCTAGGTGTAGATGTATCAAGACAGCGAAATCCCTTATGAGAAGGGCTATAGCCCAAAAAAATGCAAGGAATGCTACGAGGGGAAAATTTGTTAGGCATATAATCACGCAAACAAGGGTAAACACGACAACCAAAGGGATGAAAATTTTCATAATTGGGTGAAGAACCATAGAGAAGCTCAAAGGGAGACTTACCTCCAAGAAGTGATGTGGGCAAGCGGTTGATAATGTAAGCGGCAGTGCTGAAGGCGTCAACCCAGAAGCGAGGGAAAGATGAGAGTGAAAAAGAAGGGCTAGACCAGTCTTGGTGACATGGCGATGTTTTCTTTCGGCACGACCATTTTGGGTGGGTGTATATGGGCATGAGAGTTGATGGTGAATGCCAAAGGTGCGAAGATGCGCTTTGAAGCGATTGCTGGTAAATTCGGCACCACCATCACTTTGAAAAATTTTGATGCGGGTGGAGTGCTGATTTTCCACAAATTTTTGGAATTGAAGAAAAATATCATAAAAATCAGATTTTAATTTCAAGGGATAAAGCCAAGTGAATCGAGAATGGTCATAAATGAATATGACATAATAAATAAAACCCAAATTTGATTTGACGGGGAAAGGGCTCCAAATGTCACAATGAATAAGATCCAATATATGAGAAGACCTATGTTCATTTCGAGTATATGGTAAGCGATGATTTTTGGCAAGTTGGCATGTATCACACAATTTTGGAGAAGGCAATACTGATGTAAGATGAAGATGACCTTTTTTATTCAAAAGAGAAATAACGGAATTGTTTACATGACCAAGACGAGCATGCCATAAATCATAAGACGCATGAAGGGCTTTATTCTTAAGAACAGAAATAAAAGCGGAGTTGCCGCGCTCCAGTACATATAGGCCACCATCATGTTTACAGGTTGCCACCACCCTTCTCGTTTGACGATTCTGGATAGTAAAGGAATTATTAGTAAATATAACAGAGAGAGGAAAATCAAATGTTAATTTACTAATTGAGAGGAGATTTTTGGTGAGACGGGAAACAACTAAAACATCCAATAAATGAAGGTTGGGAAGATGAGAGATGGTACCGGTATGGGTAATGGGGAGGGAAGCACCATTCCCTATAATTACACAATCTTACCCGTGTAGTTACTTGAGTGGGCCAAAGTGGAAGATCTGTTGTCATGTGGGCCGAAGCCCAGTATCCAAGTACCAGTCACTGGGCTCGGGCCCATTGAGTCCACAGGAGGCATTGAAAGCCTCAGCAAGGTGAGCTGCATTCTCACCCCTGCAGAGTCACTCTGTGCATAGCTTTGATGGCACCGGTACATAATGGCCCTCCTGCCGGCAGATTTGACACCGTGGTGGACGCGCTGGCTACCAGAACGGTGGCATTGATTCGGTTCCCATTACCACGGTGGAGGAAGAATTGCCATGGCCAGCCCAATTGCTCTATTGTAGACGAGATGAAGGGTTCCGCTAGTTGGGCCGATAGTGGCCACCATGGGTGGTGGCGGTGAAGGCAGCAGAGGGAGGAGAAGCCGATTGGTCAAGGGACTTCTGAAAGAGTTCAAAACTCTCGGCCTTGGAGACAAGATCGGCAAAACAGGGCAGGCGAGTTTGGGCCATTTGGGTGGTGGAAAAACTAGTGAAATCAGACCCAAGACCCCGGAGAAACCAGTGGGATTTATTTGTACCGTCGACAGGCCATCCGATGGCGTGCAGCTGGTCACAAAGGGATTTGAAGGTGCAGGCATACTTAAAAACCGTACGTGTGCCGCGTTTCATCAACTACAAATCATCTTTGAGACGAATTTCTTGGGCTTTGGAGTGATAGCTGAAGGAATTTTCAAGAGCAAGCCAAACCTCACGTGAGGTAGAGAGACCCACAACCTCAGCCATAGCTTCTTCGGTGAAGGAGGAGAGCAGAAGGCTTAAGAGGCATTGGTCAGTTTGTTTCCACGGCAGGTATTTGATATTGGGTGTCTAAGAAGTTGGAGGATGAAACCGTGGGGGAGGGTCTAGAGTGCCATCCACATGGCCTAGTAATTCTTGACTTTCAAGGAGAGGGAGTAATTGGCTCTTCCACATGAGGTAATTAGAGGAGGAAAGCTTGATGGTAACCATGTGAATCATGGTGTTGAAGGGAAGAAGGGTGGGGTTAAGGTTGGGTTCGGCAGCCATGGAAAAAGAGAGGATGTTAATCCAAGAAGGCTCGTGATACCATGTGAATGTTTAATCAAAACCACCACACCTCAATCGTGGTGAGTTCCATTCTATATATATTCAATATGTGCATAACGTTTGAATTACAAAATAGGAAACTAGAATCAATTTGTACAATGAAATTCCTAGAATTAAGCTAGAAGATATTAAGCCTTGAATCAAGGCATAGTTTCCTTAACAAACCTTACGAAGAAGGAATTAAGAATGTGAGTCATGATCGATAGAATTGATAATGGTGCCTTGTAAACCAAATAATAAAATATAGAGAAACGCCAACATTTTTACTATTATTTTGTTTGTATCATCAAGACGTATGGACCTTACTAAAAATATTTATACAATTAATAATAGATCCAAAAAGAAGAAATTAGAAAAAGTGAGACAGACACTTGATAATGGTGCCATATAAAATTAAATAAAATATCGAGAATTTTCCATATTTATTTGATCTCCCTGTCTGCCTGCCTTACAATAAACGAGGCCGGGCTCTTCTTTATTTTTGGACATGTACAGTATACATTTCCATATGCTCCCCACAGTACAAACATCTAAAATTATGATAACGTACTGTAATAAAAATGGGAAAATGTTTTGTAATAAAATCATGGTTTAATTTGATAGGTTAAATTATAAAATTATTTTTATTATAAAATAAATTTAAAATATCATATAATATTGTATTAAAATATGAATTTATTTTTACAAAATTTTTTAACACTTCTTATAAAAATTAGAAGCCGTGTAGGCCTCTGTGATTTAAAAAAAAAAGGTAAATTTTCCTGGGCAGTAATTTAAATAGGCATCTTAAACAGGGATTTTAGGTGTAATATATATAAATGACAAATGGTACCATATATATCTTTGACGTATAATATTAAATATAATTATAAGTTGCATAAGTATCTCGCATTTTTAAAAAATAAAAATAAAATTTGTTATTAAAAATTAATTTTTATACGTAAATTCTTTATTTATTTTTTTATTTTTTTAAAAAAAATACAACACTTACCCACTTTATAATTGCAAATATTATTTCTAGTATCACTACAACAAAAATAGGATTTAGTGACAGATGAAACTGTCACAAGAAATGGAAAAAATGTCACAAAATACATTTGGTGACGGTCAGAAACCGTCACCACCATTGTCACGTAATGTGCGTCACAGATTATATTTGGTGACAATTTACTGTACAAGCGTCACTAAAAATATTTTTAGTGACGGTTGGGGATGTGCCGTTTGAAATAACGTTCGAACGTTTTATTTTCTGTGATAGTTAAAATCTATCACAGAAAATTACGTTTGAACGTAAAATATGACGTTCAAACGTAAAGTAGACGAACTGACATCCGAATGAGAGAAGGTAACGTTTGTTGATTATAGTTCGGACGTATTAGATCTATGTTCGAACGTTTATACGTGCGAATCTAGAATCCAACGTAAATGAAACAATGTTCGAGCGTTCGTATCATAACGTTCGGACGTTTATTCGAATGTTAAAAAAATAGAGTTCGAACGCAAAGGGTACGTTCGGATGTTTGGAACGTTAAACTTTTTGGACATTCGAACGTTATATTAATTTGAGATTTAAACATTCGAACGTTCTGTTATTATTTTGTGTGGTTACGTTCGAACGTGTTTTCGAACATGTAATACTGTTCAAATGTATTTTATTTACATTCGAACATACATATCAAAAATAATAAACTCATCCAATTAATAAACATACCAATTGTATCATATTACATTACATATTTCACAACCAACATGGTTTGAAACTGTTTTCAAATTAGATATTAAAAACGTAATACACTAATAAAATTCATTTCTTTTTCTTTCCTCATCCAGCACGATTCTGTTGCAATGACATAACACACTCCATTTGCAGCATCATCTCCCGCTGCACTTGCTTTTGGAGCTCACCACGTATTCTTTCATCCTGGTCTCTTTGTTGGTCCTGCAAACGCGTCTCTAAATAAGACTGTCACTCTAAGAGGGACTCCAACTCTTATTATCTAGACCTCATATACTCATTCTCGCGTCGTACAGTTTCTAAATCTTTGGTAAGATTATTAATTTGTGAGGTTGATGAGGTTGAGGAAGATGAACCGGAATGCTTGAAAGATCGTCCCAAACCTCTTGCCATATTAGAGTTAGGCCCAAGCACTTGTGTAAAAATGTCTACGTCACTAGGAGAGGATTCCCTAGAAGCTGATTACATCTCTATCATTTTTTCCTGTAGTTTGAAAGATCAAAACACACAATAAGTATCATATTAAAAAAAATACAAATAAAAAATAATTTAAGCACATGTTGCATAATTTATTTAACAAAAGGAACACCACTTACATAATTAATTGCACCGGCAGGATCCATCCACTCACTATGCTCATTAGTGTGAGCAGCAGCATAGACATGAACGAGGAAAAAGTTTTCAGGATCATCACGTTTATAAGAAAACGACATTAGCAATTTGAAAAAGATAGTGTTAGTACTTATATAAAAGAATAATAAGAAAAAATATGAATTATATAGTTTATTAATTACCATTTTTTCAGCAAGACGATGGAATGATCTTGAACCAGCACGATGGTGAATAGTCAGAGCGGATCTCTAATGTGCATTTGTAGAACTTAAGTGCTACAAAAATAATTTCCACCGTTAATTGTAATATATGTATATACATATAATATAAACAACAAATATAAATGTAAATAATTAAATGAAATAAATCTAGAATACCTGATATTTTGGAGAGGCAAAAAGATCACAACACTTTATCCAATCGTCTAACTTCATCTGTTGGAAAGGGGACTGTGCAGCCTCTTCAAATGTCTCAAACTTCTTGAAGTGGTCGTGACATCGTCCCTTGTGACGCGAAATAGTGTAGCAATTAACTCATTCATAGTTCTCAAGTCCTCACTACGACCAAAGTCGAGGACAAATTCATCCTAATTATAAATTAATTAAGTTAAAAATATGATAAACTAATCTAAGTGCAAAAAATGATATAATAAGTAAACTCACCAGTACACGACTCCGAATGTGTTCCTTAATCTCATCCGGCACATCTCGCCAGGAGTGCACATAAAATGGAGTGTAAGCTCGAACTACTGTGCCAATATAGGAGGAAAGCGCTGCTGCACTATCATTCACTCCTCCAGTGGAATTATCAGGAATTGTGACTTTCAGTTTACCGTGCCTTCGATTTTTCTCAAGTGAGATGCCACGTGTATAGTCACGACCACGACGAGCGGATGCATCAACTAATAGATGATAGTATAATTTTTAAGGTTATATATATAGTTATTGAAACAAAAGTATTAATTATATAATTAATTAACGTAAACATTCCTTACTGGTAGGTGTCGACTGTGCATTGTTCTCTGTAATGTTAACTTCATCTTCGGGAGCAGACTCCTCAAGTGGGAAGTCCTCAATGGGTTCAGGACTTAGACTTGGTGGAGGAGGCACATTTCTTTTTTGTCTTTTTGGCGGCATACTTGAAAATGATTAGATATAACAAAAAAATATAATTAGAATAAATTAATTATTCTAATAAAATTCTATACTCACCTATATGAATAAAGTTTTTAGTACTTTTAGTCTTCATCTTCGAATGTATTTTCCATATTTGTTTCAGAATCTCTCTCTATAACATCTTTGTCGTCATCATCAAGCTCTTCTTTGTCCTCCTTATCCACTTCCCTCCCGGATTCTTCTTCTGACTCTTCTTCTGTACTTTTCTCACTTTCTTCAATTGAATGATAATTTAATGAAGACGGGTCGAGATAGATGAGTGGGACGTCATCTCTACATAAGGGGAGCAACTCGAGTGCACCGAGGTCAACAAATAAGTTAATACCCCCTCCATCTTCCTGGTAGGCCTCTACATTTGGAGTGTCATCTTCATCTCCACTATTATCGTAATCTGCATTCGTTCCTATTTCATATATATTTCAAGGGATAAATTTTTGTACAACTTGCCAAGTTATCTCTCCACTATCTTCATCAGCACTTTTCATTGGATCAATCAAGTAATAGATTTGAGTAGCTTGACAAGTCAATACGAATGGATCATCTTCGTACCATTTAGATGCAGTATTGACACTCATAAAATGATTATCCCTATATATCGAATCCCGACCACCGCCTAGATCCCACTAATCACATCTAAAGACATATTTTATAGACCCACCCAGATATTTCAATTCGATAATATCATGAATGACACCATAATAATCAATATCATCTGTTCCATGACTCTGCTCGACCAAGCCACCACAGTTTTGAGTCTTTCTATTACGTTCACGATCCAGCATATGGAATCTATAACCTCGAACCGTGCATGCAGTGTATCGAAGTGCTCTATTTAAGGGACCATGGGCCAATATCTAACAATTTAAATAATGTCATTTATTAAATATTAGCTAGAGTTAAAACTTTCATAATCTAACATATTATATAGAGTTTAGTTCATACACGCTGTTCAAACCATCCAAAAAATTCTTCCTCGTGTCTTGCCACTATATCCTCTACGCCTTCCGTCTTATGTTTGTCCATTTGCTCACTGTATATAATAATTTATCATATTATTTTACATAACAAAAGTTATAGTTAACCTCATTATCTTTAGAATTATTTAAACCTTTTACAACGACATACCTGAGATAGTGATCAATCTCCTGACAGTTGTTTAGCACGTGCTACCGAACTTTACCCAACTCTGTATCAAGTAAATCGTAACCCGTTTGTGCACCCAAGGGTCGTACATTCTGAGAAAACACTGATAGCACACGAGGAGGCGGAGCAGCAAGATCAGCATTTCGTTTTTGACGAATAAATCGTGTCTCAACACCACGAAGATATAAAGAGCAAAATATTAACCACTCATCGTGTATATAGGTCTCTGCTATTGAACCCTCAACTCTGGCTTTATTTCCAATAGTGCGCTTCAGTCGACCTAAATATCTTTCAACTAGATACATCTAACGGAACTGTACCGGTCCACCCAACATTATCTCCCGGGGTAAATATATTGCTAAATGGACCATGACATCAAAAAATGATGGTGGAAAGATTTGCTCAAATTTACATAGTATAGTAGCAATGTTTTCTTCCAGTTTCTGCAGCATATCTCGATTTACTACCTGAGCACACAAATCCTTAAAAAACATACACAGTTTGATTATGGTAACACGTACAGCAGATGTTAGCTTCCCACGAATTCCCACCGGTAATAACTTCTGAAAAAATACGTGACAATCATAACTTTTCAATCCGCCAATTTTCCAGTCATCAGGGCTTACACATCTACTGATATTTGAAGTATAACCATCTAGAAACTTCACACCTTGCAACCATTTGCAGAAGTCCATCATTTCCTCCCTTGTCATTGTAAAACATGCATGCAGCATGACCACCCTCTCACCTTCCACTCGTAAACGCAGATTATGTTTAATTCTCATTCTCTCAAGATATTTCCTTGTCTTAATCGTATCTTTCATCTTTTTATTAATGCCCATCAATGTACCAAGTATATTATCACAAATATTCTTCTCTATATGCATTACATCAAAACTATGTCGCAACATGCAGGATGACCAATACGGCAACTCAAAAAAAATACTACGCTGTGTTCAATTCAATTTTGCTACGCCTCGTTTTCTCTTGTTCTTTCCCTGACCTTTGACAAAATTTTTCGCTGCCACATGTACCAATTGTTCCAGTATCTCTTCCCCAGACAACTCATTTGGTGCAATTCTATCTTCTACTCGTCCATCAAACTTAGCGGATTCTGTTCTCCATGCATGATTTGTTGGTAGATAACGTTGATGACCCATGAAACATAACTTTTGAGAATATTTTAACTACTCACTAGTAGTTTCTTTATTACGCGTTGAGCACGCTAACTTTCCTTTAGTACTCTAACCGGAAAGATTCTCATATGCTATAAAGTTATTTATCATCCACATTACCGCAGCATGCATATGAAAAGTTGTCGATGTGGATACATCATAAGTTCTGACGCCTATTTTCCATAACTCTTTCAACTCTTCAATCAACGGCTGCACATATACGTTAATGTCATTCCCAGGTGATCTCGGGCCGGGGATAAGCAAAGTTAACAAAAAGTTGGGCTCCTTCATACATCTCCATGATGGAAGATTATATGGAATCAACACTACAGGCCAAGTGCTATAACTTGTACTCATATTCCCAAAATGGTTGAATCCATCAGTTGTGAGTCCGAGGCACACGTTTCTTGCTTCTATCCCAAACTCTGGATACTAATTATCGAAATATTGCCATTGCAAGAAAATTTTCAGAATCATTCCGTCAGCCACTTGAGCCATTGTTGTCAACCTCATCCATAAACATCCCCGCTCCAATGTCACTCAACATCTCCTCCATCTCATCTCGCTCATAATCAACATCCACATGCCGCAAATTTTTCCACTGACTGAATAAGTCATCCGCTGATTGTGCATACGGCTCACCATGCAGTACCCATCGAGTATACCCCAAATCCATACCGTTCACAAATATATAACTTTCAGCTTCGTCCAACCCTATCGCACACAAATTTTTACAACCTCGACATGAACACTTAATGTAACCACGACTATCAGCAGAGGCCTTTGCAAAATTAATGAAGGTTCTTACTCCACGTGCATAGGATATGTAATCTTTTCCTAGTCTATCGCGTAGACGCATCCAACTTTTATCAATTTCTAAAAACATCTAATTATTAGTAACACGTAGAAGACCTAAATACACATGCATGTCATGATACATCATGTTCAAAGTACTCTTTCTCAAGGCAGTTGGTCCTATTCCATTCGAGATTATATTCTCCATCTTGTACAAGTCCCGGCACTCTACTACTTTGAACGTTAGTAGAAATTTTGGCAGTACTTCCTCATAGTTCTCCAAGTATACATGTTCACATATAGGAATTATGACCCTAAGAATAGTATACCCGGAGAACAAGAAAAGAAGACACCGAAATTTCATACTAAACGTTCAAAGTAGGAATAACGTTTATGTGCAATACAGATAATATAATCTCAAACTGTCCACACTGGACAATTCAGGAATTAATGTACACCTAAATGTACACTAATTCCCAAACGGGTCTAAGGTTATTTATGTAATGTTATACAATATCTGACAAAAAATTCTACAAACAAATTAGTGCATATTGTTTGAATTAACATTCTGTACAAAGAAATATAATTACTATTAATGATTGATAACACTTAAATTTTATTTGTTATTATATAATTCCTAATAATAGTTTATACTTATTATCAGCTATTTAATATAATATACTATAAAATAGATTATAATTACTATTATAATATATTGATAACACTTATATTGTATTTGTTATTATATAGTATAATATAATAATTTATACTTATTTATTTCCTATTTAATATAATATACTATAAATTAGATTATAATTACTATTATAATATATTGATAACACTTAATTATTTTTTGTTATTATATAATTATTACTATTATTGCCAAAATTATTATTATTATTATTATTATTATTATTATTATTATTAAATAAGTAATTATTATTATAATTATTTATTTATTTCTTATTTATCGGTAATATACTATATATTACATTATAATTATTATTAGGGATTGATACTAATAATAATATACAATATTTTTAGATAAAATATTTGTTATTATTGAGCTATTATATTTTTAGGTGTTATATTTTATAATAATCATTTTTAATAATTGTTAATATATAATATAGATACTTATTTATTGATAATTTTACTAATACAAATTTTAATTCTTACTATATAATTATGCCTTATAATTGACACTTAGTATATATTATTTATTATATAAGTTATTTAACTAATTTCCATAATATTAGTTGTAAATAATATTATAACTTATGTCCAATTGTCATTATTCAAATATACTATATATATTGCATATAGTCCTCCCATTAGATTATGATATCTACTATGCACAACAAATAATCACACTATTTATTTTTATCGAAATTGTTATATATATTCTTTAATCACAACATATTACACAAATAAACACATAAATTCACAAATAATTATTATTCAATAACATACACACTTCTAAAACATATCACATTTAAGAATAAACATATTCAATAACAATAATATTTCATTTTAATTTATGGTACAACACAATCCATATCACAAATTAAATCCACAATAAAATGTAACAATAGTGTTTAGTATATATACCTTGTGCTCAAAATATATTACTCTTGGAAAATCACAAATTTTCAACAAGTCACAACAAATGATCCTTCAAAAAATCCTGTGTACCCGGGCTATGCGTATTTCTTTCAGATCAATAAAATTTTTTCTTACTTATAAAAGAAAAAGTTAAATACATATAAAAAAATTGACAAATATAATGTAAATTACAAATAAATATGGAGAAAATTATATTACCTTAATGCTTTCCTTGGGAGGAAAATAAATACACACAAAATCTCTTCCCTAACCCACTCTAACTCTCTCTCACTCTAACCCTCTCTCACTCTAACACTCTCTCACTCCCTCTCTCACTCTAACTCTCCACTTCTTCTCTCCCTCTCTCTAAAACTCTCTCTCTCTCTCTCTCTCTCTCTCTCACGCACGGGATGGAAAGCAGAAAATGATTCTGCTTTCCCGTGCGTGAAAGTTTTATATTCTGTTTGTTATACAATTAACGTTCGGACGTTCATTAAGTTACGTTCGAACGTTAATTTTCCTTGCTAACGTAAACACAATAATGTTCAAACGTATAATTATCCCGCCAAACATTTATACAGTACGTTCGAACGTAAATTTATCCCTCCCACAGAGCCAATAAAACGTTCGAACGTTTTTTACGTTCGAATGTACTGTATAAACCAAAGATTAAGTAGGAAAATTCCCCTCAAATTTATTATAACGTTCAAATGTATACCATAAAGGTTCAAACGTAAATATTATTTCAAGAATTTATATAGTAGAAGTTAGTATATATAATAATATATACTAACCAATTATATATTAAATTATATAATTTAATATTATAGTTATAATATATTATATAATATAATAAGTATATTATATATTATAGTTATTATATATATTATAATATATATTAACTAATTATATATACTATTGGTATAATAGTATATATAATTAATCCTTTGAGAGTTAATCTCCTTGTAAGTACTATGTTTTCAATAAAGTTAATTATATCATATATTGTTGTTTCTGTTTACTCATGCATTAAGGACGGGCCCTTATTTTCCGCACTTCATGCATTTGTCTATTAATATTCCTATTATATATTAATTATTATTATATTATATATATAATTATATCCTGGTATACGTAGTTGGTATCAGAGCCAACGGTTATTGTATATTATTGCTATTGTTATTACTTTATTGTTATTGTTATTTTATTCTGTTTATTCTATTTATGTTTAATTTCATGATGAATTATTACGCACATAATATTGGTTTTCCTGATCGTTATGAATTAAACTGTTTGGAATATAACTTGAGACTTGAATTAAATTGGATTATGAAGTGGGAATATATCATTAAACCTCATCCTTCTCTTAAAAACATTATGTTCTTAGCCCGTCAAGTTTCTGTGAAATGGTGGGAAAAGTACAATTATGATCATGTTGTAAAGATGTTCTCAAAGATTACCAAGGCTCCTGAAGTTCTAGTCCAGAAAAGCAGGTTTCAAGCTCAATTAGCAACGATTACCAATAAAAAAGATTTGAAAAAATTAGCTGAGGCAATGTCACAAGTCTCAGACAGTGATGAAGAAGAAGACCATCAAGTCAGATCATCTCCAGCACAGCAGACGACATCATCACCATTACAGCAGGCCTCTCCCTCTCAACAGGCCTCTCCTTCTCAACAGGCTTCTCATTCGCATGAAAATTCTCCATATTATCCCTCACATTTGATGGATTCTCAAGATCCGTTTGAATTGGAACTAGTAAATTATGACCCTCAGATTATGTAATTATTGTCTTTTTTCCACTGTTCAAGATGCCCGTAAATCACCATGGAGTTGTGCTGCTTTTTATGTACAAAAGCAAGCAGAATTAGAAAGAGGTGTTCCCAGATTAGTTATAAATTACAAACCATTAAATAAAGTTTTACAATGGATTAGGTATCCTATTCCTAATAAGAAAGATTTATTATCACGACTTTATGATGCCACTATATTTTCAAAATTTGATATGAAAAGTGGATTTTGGCAAATCCAGATTGCAGAAAAAGATAGGTATAAAACTGCATTTACAGTCCCATTTGGACATGATATTTATCAAGGAACCATTACTCCAATCAGTAGGGCTATAGAATTTGCTAATAAATTTCCTGATGAAATAAAAGATAAGCAACAATTACAAAGATTTTTAGGAAGTCTAAATTATGTTGCTGACTTTTATCAAGCATTAAGACCATTATGTAAGCCATTATTTAAAAGATTAACAAAGAATCCACCTCCATGGATAGAAGAACATACAAATATCGTAAAACAAATAAAAGCTCATGTTAAAAAATTACCATGTTTAGGATTACCATCTCCTAGTGCTTTTAAAATTGTTGAAACAGACGCCTCCGATCTTGGTTATGGAGGAATTTTGAAACAAAAATTATCTAGTGAAAAAGAACAGATTATTAGATTCCATTCTGGATGCTGGAATCCTGCTCAAAAGAATTACAGTACTATTAAAAAAGAAATTTTAGCTATTGTATTATGCATTTCTAAGTTTCAAGATGATCTTTTAAACCAATATTATGTGCGTAATAATTCATCATGAAATTAAACATAAATAGAATAAATAGAATAAAATAACAATAACATTGGAAACATTTAAATACTTTTGTCCAGATAATTAAACAAAACGGATTAGTAGTCTCATCATCCAAAGTTAAATTATTCCAAGACAAAATTAGATTCCTTGGACATGATATTTATCAGGGAACCATTACTCCAATCAGTAGGGCTATAGAATTTGCTAATAAATTTCCTGATGAAATAAAAGATAAGCAACAATTACAAAGATTTTTAGGAAGTCTAAATTATGTTGCTGACTTTTATCATGCATTAAGGACGGTTGTACCGCCTGCCCTTATTTTTCGCACTTCATGCATTTGTCTATTAATATTCCTATTATATATTAATTATTATTACTACGTATACCAGGATATAATTATATATATAATATAATAATAATTAATATATAATAGGAATATTAATAGACAAATGCATGAAGTGCGAAAAATAAGGGCAGGCGGTACAACCGTCCTTAATGCATGATAAAAGTCAGCAACATAATTTAGACTTCCTAAAAATCTTTGTAATTGTTGCTTATCTTTTATTTCATCAGGAAATTTATTAGCAAATTCTATAGCCCTACTGATTGGAGTAATGGTTCCCTGATAAATATCATGTCCAAGGAATCTAATTTTGTCTTGGAATAATTTAACTTTGGATGATGAGACTACTAATCCGTTTTGTTTAATTATCTGGACAAAAGTATTTAAATGTTTCCAATGTTATTGTTATTTTATTCTATTTATTCTATTTATGTTTAATTTCATGATGAATTATTACGCACATAATATTGGTTTAAAAGATCATCTTGAAACTTAGAAATGCATAATACAATAGCTAAAATTTCTTTTTTAATAGTACTGTAATTCTTTTGAGCAGGATTCCAGCATCCAGAATGGAATCTAATAATCTGTTCTTTTTCACTAGATAATTTTTGTTTCAAAATTCCTCCATAACNGGAGCGGAAGACGCTGAGAGACGTCTTCGTCACCAGAGGCTGGGGCCTAATATGCACATTGAGGGGAAAGATTTACTCCTCAATGGGTCGAGAGTTTTACATTGGGATGACCACCATGCCTAACGATGCATCATCTCATACCCTCACCGTACGAGGTGTACAATTTCAGTTCTCGGAAGATGTTATCGCCGAGTTACTCTAGATTCGGCATATACTACCTGAGCCGACAGCTGCTCAAGCTGGTGACACAGCAGCTGCATTTGCTCCGGGCACATTTGAGGCAGATCCAGCCGCTTCTGCTTCATCTTCGGGCCCTGTTGACATTATGCCCAGTCATGAAGAAGATCGACCTGAGGGCAATCCTATTGCTACTGAGGTTGGTGATTATGAGCGGGATTAGGATTTCTACATTCTCACTGGCAAAGACTGCACGAAGCTTGATAGGCCGAACTCTTTCAGCCAGAATCAACTGCTGTCTTTCTTTCACATGTTGCAAATTTTTATTGCAACAAATGTAGACCTTGTGGCACATAAGAGCACATTTAGTCGGGCTCGCGCACAGTTCCTGATTCGTTTGGCACGTGGTGAGCCCATTGACTTGCCCCTCGTTATATTTGAGCGAATCCGTTACGAGGCCAGCATCGTTACAACGGATAATCTCCTGTACGGAGTCATCATCACCCGCTTATTAGTAGCCCGGGGAATGCCACTCCAGGCGGAGGAGATGATGCTAAACCAGATGAGCCTCATCGACATGACCACACACCGTCGGAACATTGGACAGGGGAGAGGCTTAGTTCGACATCAGTCTGGTCCTACGCCAGATCTTGTTCCCCCGATCGAGTTTGGGGCCGATGTTGCTCGCCCGTCTGCGAGTACTAGTCAGCAACCGGCAGTTGCATCTGTGGGGGATGTGCGACCTGCTTGGGTTGATGCAGTGATGAAAATATGAAGACACATATAGACCGACAAATCGATAGACAGATTGTGCATATAGATCAAGCTGTCGCACATCTTGCACATCATGTAGATGTGCTAAACAATAAGGTTGAGACATTGATGAGGAGTTTCGATCTTTTGTAAACAGCAGTTCTGAATGTCATTTGTAAAAATTAATCATATTTTATTTTTTATTTTCGACATATGTAATGGACACGGATATTTAATGTATGTATTGTAGCTTAATTTCTACTCTTAATTTTCTTTAATATTAGCTTGTTCAACCTTACTATTAAACAAATATATATTATGGTTAATTTATGCAAATTAACATATAACGTTCAAACTTTGGCGCTAATAATTTTAATGTTCGCACGTAAGTAGATAAAACGTTTGAACGTTCGCGCTAAAATTTTTACGTTTGCACGTAAATAGACATAACGTTCAAACATTATTGTGACGTGCGAACAAATTAAGTGAAACGTCCGAACGTTAAAAAATTCTTGCCCAACATTTAATGACAGCTCCCACAAACCGTCACAGAAAATACGTTTTAGTCACAGTTTGGAAACCGTCACTATTTCTAATCTGTCACTAAAAGTCATACTTGTTGTAGTGTATGAACTTATTAGAGATAGCGAGGGAGAGAATCTCCTTGACTTTTCGTGATCACAATTTTCCAAGGAGCAACTAACGATGTTTTGTTGTGTTTTCTCAAAATTTCTGGAAGTGTCATTTTCTACACTGTCCCACTTATCCGCGGCCTCTGCGTGCGAGGGTCCGAGTTAAATCAACTTCCACACAGTGAGAATCTCTCCTACCCCCCAAACTTATCAATAGCGCACCTCATGGAGGAGAAATAAAGAAAAATGTCAATGATAAGGTCAGCTTTCTAGTCACACCAATTAATGTTTGTGCAGTGTAGGCTTCAACAACAATCTGGTTATAAATATAATTATGCATGAGCCAGTGCCATGCCTCCATATCAAATACTTTATACCAAGTTCTTTCCTATGTTCATAAAAAAAAAAATGGCGGGGTTCTTTTCTATGCATCTTATTTAGCAAATCTTTCTAATTATTCAGTTACTTTTGTAGTGCATCAAAAGAAATATATTATAACTGAGATATTTGCATAGTTAGGTGTCATTTTGGATTACAAGTAGAGCCCATATATACTGCATGCTAGTGCCAGCATATGCATGTATATATATAGAAGATCATATCCTGTTTAATAATTTGAGGGTCATTAGTAAGCTGTGAGCGGTAAATTGGCGGTGGCAGAAAAGACACAGGAGCTGGATTCTGGGGTTCACTAATTCACAGGAAGGCTTTTGCTTTCTAATCATGGGCTACAATTAAGAAGAAGACAAAGAACCAATTGACAACTTATGCTCTATTGCATGATAATTCTATAGTCTACCATTGAAGCTAGAATAACAGCAGTACAGAAAGAATCCAGGTCAGTCTATGCATTATAACAGCATTTCTTCTCATAAATCTGTCATTCTTGTCTCGTCATGTTATACTTTTGTTTCTAAGTTTCATCCTCTGGGATTATATATGGATTTTGTTACAAGTTTGGATCATCTTTTCACGCCGAAAGGTTTTCGAGTGTCAGATAATTTATCGTGGAGCCATGAACATGGAAGAAGCCAAAGAAAAGAAAGAGATTGAAACAGAAGATTTAGGAGGACATGAGCCTTTTGAGGAACCTGAGGGGTCGAAGGAAATCCAGCCATGGAGGAACCAAATAACGATAAGGGGATTGGTAGTGAGTGTTATGATTGGCACCATGTACAGTGTGATAGCCATGAAGCTGACCCTCACAACCGGGATACCTCCTAATCTAAATGTTTCTGCTGCTCTTGTTGCTTTCGTATTTGTTCGGACATGGATAAAAGTCCTCGAGAAAGCTGGTTTTGCATCAAAGCCATTCACTCGGCAAGAGAACACTATGATACAGACTTGTGCAGCTGCATGCTATAGCATTGCTGTTGGAGGTTTGAGGCTTTAATATTTCAGATTTTGAAAATTAAATACTCCATTTTTTCCCACTTTTTACTTACTTCCAATTATTTTGATGTAATCTATCAACTCCTCATCTCTTTTAATGAACTGCAGGTGGGCTTGCTTCTTATCTATTGGCATTAAACAGGAGGACATATCTTTTGGCAGGCGTCAACAATGAGGGGAACTCACCAAGGAGTGTTAAGGAACCTGGATTTGGTTGGATTACTGGCTACCTGTTTTTAGTCTGTTTTATTGGCCTCTTTGTCTTAGTTCCTCTAAGGAAGGTACTTATATTTGATTTCTTTGAGGGTCACATGCTCATGTTAATGTCTGTCTTTATTTATTTCTTGTTGGTGGTAGCCAATTAATTCAACTTCATGTATGATTCAATTCATGAACAAATTAAGCAAAACCTCGATGATTTTTTTTTTTTTTTATAAAAAACGTGTTCTAGAAAATTATATACGCTATAATATTATTGAAGTAGAAATTCAATAGATTTGCATGATCCCACTGTTTCTCATTTTTAGGTCAACGATTTTAGATCTACTTTTCCATTTTGCAGATAATGATAGTAGACCTCAAATTAACATATCCAAGTGGCTTGGCAACTGCGGTACTCATTAATGGATTCCATAGTCAGGGGGATAAGATGGCTAAGTACATGACATGATACATCTTAATTTCTAGTATCTATCAATTTCTATGAACAAAAAACCATCTAAAACTCAAAACTCAAATTGATCAAAGACATTGATTTGCAGGAAGCAAGTGCGGGGATTCATGAAATATTTTTCAATCAGTTTCATATGGGGCTTCTTTAAGTGGTTCTTCAGTGGGAAAGATGCATGCGGGTTTGCACACTTCCCTACTTTCGGATTGCAAGCGTATAAGAAAACGTATGCATGATCTGTTTGGTCGTCCACTCGTCCTCTGCTTGATCTTTTGAGCTGATTTTATTTAAATATTTGATCATCGTATTTAAATTGCAGATTCTACTTCGACTTTAACACGACATTTGTTGGAGCTGGCATGATTGTTTCCCATCTAGTTAACTTGTCTTTGCTTCTTGGAGCTGTGCTTTCCTATGGATTAATGTGGCCGCTCATTGATCGGCTTAAAGGAAATTGGTTTCCTGAACGTTTGGAAGAAAGTGACATGAAAAGTTTATATGGTTACAAGGTCTCACTTTTTCTCCCTCATGGGACTACTTCTGCTACCAATGGTTGCCAATTTACAGTATTTTTTTTTTATTTTTTATTTTTGGTTTGTTTTTTGCAGGTTTTCTTATCCGTTGCTTTGATCCTTGGTGATGGTACGTACAATTTCCTTAAGATATTGATTTGCACAACCATCGAAATCCGCAGCAGATTAAAGAAGGACCTCGAAATGGGTAATATGAACAGTAGCCTTGGAATTTTCATTTCTGCATGTTACTTATATTAGGTTCCCTCAAAACTAGATTCTGGAAAGACTCAAAAGGCGCATGATGTGTACGAGGTATCCGGCATGTTAGTACGTGTTAATACGTATAAATAATATGCGATTTATTATTTTTATTCTTCTATTTAAATGCATAATATTGATATATAAATATGTGTTTATATAAAAAAGACAATAATAAAAAATTACATGTTAGTATATGGTGCGGAGATGACAAAAATTATCTGTGAAATCCAAATATAAATATGTGTTTATATAAAAAAGACAATAATAAAAAATTACATGTTAGTATGTGGTACGGAGATGATAAGAATCATCTGTAAAATCCAAATATCAACACATAATCATATAAATACACAATGACACACGTACAATTCTTTTTATCGGTAATCGAATTCAATTGTTTAATTGACTATGCTAATTTAGTTACTTATTAGTTACTTCTAACAATTTCTTTGTTTTTGTTTTCTCCCATGCAGATGTGGATAGTCAAGAGAAGCCAATTGAAGTAACGAAACGGAACGAAATTTTCGTTAGTGAAAACATTCCCATGTGGTTTGCAGCCGTTGGATATGTCATCTTTGCCATCATTTCCATAATTGTGATCCCATTCATGTTTCCTCAACTTAAATGGTACTATGTTGTCGTAGCCTATTTTCTAGCTCCATCTCTGGCATTCTGCAATGCTTATGGAGCTGGACTGACGGACATAAACATGGCATACAATTACGGGAAAGTGGCACTCTTCGTCTTAGCAGCGTTGTGTGGAAAAGAAGATGGCGTGGTGGCTGCGCTTGTTGGGTGTGGCCTCGTCAAATCTGTTATTTCTGTGGCTTGCATTCTGATGCAAGATTTCAAGACTGCCTACTTGACTTGCACTTCCCCCAAAGTAATGTTCTTTAACCAAGCCATTGGCACAGTATTAGGCTGTGTGACGGCTCCTCTTAGCTTCTTCGTTTTTTACAAGGCATTTGACGTGGGAAACCCGGATGGAGAGTTCAAAGCTCCTTATGCCTTGATCTATAGAAACATGGCAATTCTAGGCGTGCAAGGCTTCTCTGCTCTTCCTCGCCACTGCCTGCAAATGTGCTATGGCTTTGTTGCCTTTGCGGTTGGAGTCAATGTGGTGCGCGATATTTCCCCACAGAAGGTCGGAAAATATATGCCGCTTCCAATGGTCATGGCGGTGCCTTTTCTGGTCGGAGCATACTTTGCAATTGATATGTGCCTTGGGAGTTTGATTGTTTTTGTGTTGCACAAACTTGATTCTAAGAAGGCCGAGTTGATGGTTCCTGCGATTGCTTCTGGATTGATTTGCGGGGAAGGGCTCTGGACCCTCCCCGCTGCAGTTCTAGCTCTAGCCAAAATAAAACCTCCGATCTGCATGAAATTTTTGCATTCCTAGAAAAAGCTTTCGAAGGACTTGGCTGATGGCATTATACCACAGGGTAATCCCCGACTCAAATTAGCCAATTATAGGTGCAAATAAGATCATACATAATAAGCTACGTGCAAGGTGTAGAACCGCATTGTATCCATTCTCAAACAACAATAAAAATGCATCTCATCACCCGCTGCCTTGTGTGATTTCCCTTCATATCTTTCCCCTTTTTCGGGTCCAGGGCACTGCCTCTAGAGAAATATTGGAGGGAAAAATTTGGTATTTTTCTTATTATTGGAAAGCATGCTTGAGTATCACGGTTTGATTTAAATTATTAATTGTCTAAGCCTTTTTCTCATTATTTTTATTCCTTTGGTCAAATGCTTGGGTCATTGTCAGAATAACATGGAGGAATGGAACACTGAAATTAGTAAGGATGGCTTCTCTTTGAATGTCTCAAACGTTCAGTACCTAAAATATGCATGCGCTGAAAGATTAAAATTTCCATCCGCTGTATGCTCTGATAACTACAAACAAACGGATGCTTTCTTTGGAAGAGAGGAGTAAAAGGGGAAGAGAGAGAAAGGGAAAAAGAGAGAGAAGAGAGGGGGGGGGGGGGGGGGGGGAAGATAATCATAGTAAAGGCTAAATGTAATGTCTAACAAACGAAAAGTACAACCAGCTAAATCAGGAAAGCCAAATTGGATTAGGCATGATAATGTCCCAAAACTTCTCTAATATACAATAGCTTTATTCCAATGAGCCAATTAAATAAAATGAATCGTTAGTCATCTCAACAAAAACATCGCACTGGTGATAAAGATAACAAATGATCAGCTAGTTATGATACCTGCTAGAACATCACTCTTCCTGCGTGCATATATCGTGTAAACCAGACGGATTGCATCAAGCCATCCATCCAAGGATTCCCACGAGTCAGCAACCTGTGGGATCAACAGCAAATATTGAATTTAGACCTTACCATTTGAAAATCCAGTGCTTTGATCATCTTTTCCTTTGAATAAGATCCCATCCATAATAATTTATGGAGGAACATTAACAAAGAATAGAACATTTGTTCTCATCTCCCTTGTCATCTTGCAAATTAGAAAACAGAATTTTGAGGCCATCATTTGCTGTACAAAATGAATGCAGATTGTTGAGAATGGCACGGACCATAGAGCACAGTTTCATACATATAACAACATCTCACCTTATTTTTTATATTTAAAAGAAAAAATCAGATCCATATATTGCCTCGTTATATATTCAAGATACAAAGACCAGTATTTGAGACAAGTAAGCCCGATCACCAATTGCATCCATGTTGCACATGCCATTTAGGATGAGTGCGCAAGCAAAAAAATTTAATTTGCATCAGGAAGGGATGAAATTCAAATGGCCGCACGGAGTAAATGTCAAAGAAAAATATTAGACGTCATCCTTTCAGCATTTCTTGATGTGGTATCAAATGATTGATGTGCAAGTGAAACATGCCAAATAGTTTTTCAATCATTTATGGCCACATCATAGGATGATGAAAGTACAATGAATAAAAGGATCATGAGTAGCATGTCAAAATGACAAAACTTTGTAATAATCTTGACTTAAATGTTTAACTCGTTACTCCCTAGTGTTTAAAACAAAATGTATGAAGAGTTTTAAATGAATTATAGGGTCCTAAAATGTCTACATTTATAGTACCGCACTAGTCATAACCTGCAAATGCACAAGATAATCTTCATATGGCGAAAATTATCAGGTTTGACACCCACATTAAGTGCTAAAAGTTGACGTTCAAATTACAGAACTCTTGTTCATGACATGCAAATGCAGACTTGATCATTAGTCTGGCTAAGAATAATTGGTTTTGAACTTACCAATGCAGGAAAACAAAAATGAGTCTGGAAAACAGAAGATAATGCTTACCATGAAAACTGGTCCATTAATTGTATCAATGCAGAGGCCTGCACCAGGTGGCAAAGTCAGATCAGCACATGCTGATACAGAAATTATATCTGGAACATCAATTCTGATGCCTGTTTTGTCATTGTTCACTACATCCCCTGTATTTCCAGAGAGGCTTTGTGGCACTTGTTTTTGCTCAACTTTGTTTACCTGATGAGAGGGATGACAAAGAAAGTAGGTTGAGAATAAAGAAACGATGATCTTTTGCCACAGTTTACCAGCCTATCCAAATCAATGTATGTGCAGTGACTAAAGGAAAGTCTAAGCCACAAGTGAGATTTATAATCCAAAAAAGACTAGTCAATATTATAATTGGAGCCCCTCGAATAATTATAGCCCGTATGAACTTCTCCCTCCCAGGTAAACTGGGATTCCATTCACCACTCTCCTCGTATACTATATATGAGGTATTGAAGTATGGTTTTAATATACATTATGTTATTACTTGACAATATAACAAGGAAACAAGTCAAAGTTTACCTGAAGAAGCCCTTCATGGTTTAAAACAAATTGGGAACGTTTCCAATCATTATGAGGTGCCACTGGTTTCCCGACAGGTGGTGCCGTCAAGTATCCAACTTTCAGATGCGGCAAAGGTAGCTGTCAATGGTTAATTTCTGTCAACGGTTCCCTCAACCAAACTCATTGAAACATAATAACATATACAGAGAACCTTACTATCATTCGGACTGAGAAATTCATTTAAATTTTCATTAGGAATGCTAAATGTACCATTATGAACATATAATCAACCACAACGTCAAGAAAAAGGGAATGATAACTACTAACCATGGAACGAACCAGCCGCAAGGCACTGCTGTAAACCTAAATAAAACATCATTAGGTTAGTGGAAAACTGAAATTGATGTACACACCTATAAAGCATCAGAAATCAAGGGCAAAGGAAAAGATAAGACTCTTTAAATCTCACTTCAGATAAGTATTTCTCTGCCCATTTTCGGATTTCACTGCCATGTTTATGTTAGAGTCAACATTTTATTACCTAGGTAAACAAATAATATTGCTAGATACAAAATACAATTATACTTACTGAATAATTTGGTTTCAATGCATGAGCAGCTGCAATGTAGATAGCAGATTGGCTATATAACTCGTTAGGAGAGACTTCTTTAGCATTGTCTGATCCCCCAGTTCTTAGTGTGTCCTCTGCTAATCCATACTGCAAATAATGACACCAAGAGTTTGGGTTGCACGAGATATAGTGGATACTGAAGACGAACAAATGTACAAATATAAGATCATGGTATCTCAAACAAGGAAGGTAAGTTACCAACTGACCAAAACAGTTCCGAGGTTGTAAATTGCTCGGTGGAAGTCAAACTGCAACCGAATGGCTGCACGAAACTGCATCGGAAGACCAGTCAAACATATCATAATAAAAGAACAAACAGTGGAAACTATTCTTAGGATACAAAGAAAATCTTAGGTCTCAGTGCAAAGTTATATTGCTAGTTGGTCCCATACAGTTACCCAATAACTCTGATATTTTCAAATAAGTTTTGTACCTTACTAACTGCAGTTCTTACAATTCTTTGCTTTTCTCGTGCAGGAACAATTGCACTTGGTTCCTAAATTTCACATTAAAAACATAAATCAAACCAAACTTGCCAACTAAACACAGGTAACATATTTGACAAATTGTTGAAATACTCCTAGAACATGGAACAAAACAAGAGTAAAATTACATTGGAAAAATGAAAAGAAAAAAAAAGAGCTAATTATTGAGGAAA
Source organism: Carya cathayensis (assembly GCA_011037825.1). Taxonomy (NCBI): domain Eukaryota; kingdom Viridiplantae; phylum Streptophyta; class Magnoliopsida; order Fagales; family Juglandaceae; genus Carya; species Carya cathayensis. The sequence continues at coordinate 1,371,045 of QGSO01000155.1, forward strand.
TGCGAATATAGCTAAAAGTACCTGCAGAGCAAGACCCCAGTTGTTGAGTGCCTGAAATAGATTTTCAAAAGAGTGAGTACCAAAGAATGCAATGTAAATAATTTCATGAGCTTTGATGCATCAACAGGGGAGAAAAAAGGCAGAAAAATGGAAAGAAAGGGGAAAGGTGAGAATAAAGATGCTGGAGTACCCCATATGAAACCATAAACAACTTAACAATTTCTTCAAAGATACCTGAGGACTGTTCCAATTGAGTTGGACGGCTTTTTCATAGTTTTTTGTTGCCTATAAAACAAAATTTTAAAAAAAGTACTGTTTTAATTTCTCTAGTTCTAGAACATAAGGGAAAGAGCATAACAACTAAGATAAAACATATAGATGGTAGACAAGACAATGAAAATATGGATGAGGGAATTTGCATCAAGCATCATTAATGCCTTTTAATGTCACAAAGATCAGGTACTTAGAACATCAGAGCGCATGACTACATTCTAATAAGTAGACAATTGTTTTGTATCCTCAATGCTCATCTACTCTAACAATAATATCCATATACAGCTGCCAAAAGTCGGGTTGAAACTACAGCAGCGGGCAAAAAACACAGAAGGATGGTAAATATTTTAACATTATGGAATTCAAAATCAAGCAAGACTGATTACTGATATTAGGTAATCAAACCTGCTTCCATAGTTCTTCAGCCTCCTTCGTACGGCCACGAATTTTTGCCCGATCAGATATTGCAATAGCCCAATTATAGAAAGCCTGGAATTAAGAATGACATATTACTTTCACATGAAATATACCATCCAGTACCAATGGAAATTAGACAGACTTATGGATAATATGATTGGCTTGGTTGGAATTTAAGGAGCCCCAATTTAGCAATACCAACGGCCTTATATCTTACCAGGAAAGAGGGAAATCATAGAGCAAATTCCGGCTATATTTGAACCCCAACTAACCAAAGATCAAATGGTAAAAAATACCCACAGATCTGGCAAAGTATGAACAGATAACTCTAGATGGCATAGGTGTTCTGGAAGGCTATCATGATTCCTGCTAATATTTACTTCTAAAAATAGTATTACCAGTCATTTAAGAAGATTGACAAATATAATGAGATGCATCCATACATCATGAAGCGAGGGGCAAAGACGGGTAGCCTCATCATACTTCTTACAAGCTTCCTCAAGCAAGGCATCCTTAGAAGGTGAAGCAGAATCTTGACTAACATTATCTGCACTTTCCTGCAAGTCAAATGAGGATCATGAGGTGAAATAAAATGTACCTTGACGCTCTTATAAGTAATTAGAATGTCCTTCAGTAAAAATCTTACAAAAAATCTTTCCATCACAAAAAATTGAGAAACTCAAGCATCTTTAAAAAATAATGGGCTGAAATAGCCAAAATGTCAGATATCAATTTTGCGTTCCATATTAAACACCTTTAACTCATTTCATTCCAAACAAACATTGTTGGTAAATGATGACCGTCACAGAAACTCATCATATCAAAACTTCAAACTACAGGAAAATGCTTTTACTTGCTATAATTTATGCTATAAAGGCATAAACACTCTTGAAATATATCACTTCATGAATATATTTAAGGTAACAGATAGCCAAGTTATCAGGTTACTACCAAAGCCATCCGGTTGAAGTTTTAGTAGAGTGAAAGAATAATAAAATCCACTGACGTCAATATTTTGAGAAGCAGATCAGACGGTATTTCAGACCTGAAGAACTAATGCCCAATTGTATAATGCATCATAATCTTCTGGATTTCTCTCTATAGCAGAAGCATACCTACAAAAGTTGAGCATAGAATATAACTTTAGAATGGAACTCTTAAAGAGTTTACAATCTTTTTTTTTTTTTTAAACAGATTTTCAAGTCTAAGCAAGTGGTTTAAAACACAGTAGAGTTCCCACGTACACCGAATTATATCTTTTGTTAAGAGTAAGGCAAAAATTTGACAATACAGAGAGGTTGATGACTAAGAAGGATAAGATGACGGTACCTCCTGGCAGCAAATGTAAGAATCCGTTGGCGAGACCGGCCTTCCCCATCTACACCAGTCACACTATTAATTAAGTCCATAGCAGCATTGTTCTGGTCTACATGTCGCTGTGGGCTTTCTTGACTAAACAATCGAAAAGCAAAAAGTTAAAAGGAAAGTTTTTTTAAAAGAAAATAAGTACACAGTTATTTTTTCTTCGTGCTGATATAGAAGTTACAGAAGAATATTGGCACAGGACAATATTAAAAACAATGTTTCCTTGGTAATTGAAAGGTATTTTGTCTATTTTGAACTTGATATGGAATCAAGTTTTAGGGAACCAAAAATAGATTTTGTGCAGATTCCGTGCATGTAAGATATGAGCGCATAGGTCTGCATAAAAAATTAATAACGAGGAAAGCCACATTGTCTGATGCTGCTAGGAAAAATCTGTATATCAACAGAAACAGCTGCAAAATGGGTAAATAAACATCAGAACACCCCCATGTGTCATAAATCATGGTTCATGTTAACGTGCCTCTATTCAATCATAGGATGCCCAAGGTAATCAACTTAAATAATGTCACAAAATTCCATTCTTTCATCAAACTGGTTCGCAAGGAAACAGAATCAAAGGATATTTTTACTACAGTTCTATCTTTTCGCAAGCAGCAATATCGGGTCATTGCAAATTCAGGAGGACCTAGAGGTTGTACCCACAAAGTTCTATAATCGATGTCGGGTATATCAGCTAGACTGAGTGAAGCCTAATTTCAATGAAAAAACGGTGCAAGCAAGTGAATCAAAACACGGAAACAAATATCAACCAAATTCCAGATTCTGATGAAAACATCAGCGAGTAATATTTAAAAAAATAATGAAATTGCGTTAGCGACTACAATTGAACCACTCTTGACTACACAGGTAAGATCATGAATATATATATATATATATAATGCCTTAGAGAGAAATTCACTGATTCTACATGATGTAAACCAATTGCCTATAATATTTAGTGCATCGCGATCTGTTATGTCAGATTTTATGAGCGACATTCAAAGACAAAAGTGTTAATCAAGCATGTATTAATATTCATTAAAATTAGAAATGTGTTTAAACGAGTGCGAAAGAGCACTGACCTATAAGGCGAGGTAGCATCTGGCCCGGTCTCGTCTGGCTCGTCGCCTTTCAATCCACTGAGCAACTCCCTCATCGTGAACGTTCGGCTTCCTTCGTCTTTGCGCAGCTGACGCTCAGTTGAAGCATTCTCTGCTTTGTTATCAGCCTCATTGGATTGGATCGAGCTTTCTTTAAGTTCTTCGGGATCTGGATCTGCATCTGTCGCCACTGGTGGTTCCAGCTTGGGCTCCGGCACTGACTCTGATTCCACCGGCTCTGTTTCTGGTTCAGGTTGAGCCACTAGCTTTGGTTCCGGCTCCGAAAGTTCTGGTTCGACTCCGTTCTGCAATTCAGATTCCTCGGCGGTCGCGGACATATTGGTGGAGGCCCGGAGAGAGCGAGAGATCTCTAACTGCTTAACTGGCCAGGGAACCTAACGTGAGCACCTTTTGTGAACAGTGAATAGATGACAGAATGTAAATGACATGATTTGCTCTTTACATTAAAAAGTAAATATTTTTATTCTTGTTTTCCCTTTTTTTAATAGTTTTGACCGTTTTTTTTTTTTTTTTTAAATCCTTATTCGTTCATAACTTGCTCGATTAGAGCATCCACATTGGTTTATGTATATGCATATGTAAAATCACACCTTTTGGAGATCTAATTTGCCATAGAAGCAAAACTCCCACATTGACTTATGCAAATTTGAGACAAAATAATAATAAAATATTATCATTTTATTTTTTTTTTTGCTTTTTTTTAATAGAGTTTACAATTTCTATATATTGGGTTAATACATGTAATTAGCACCCAAAGAAATTTCATTAGCACCCAATACATGTACTCAAAACCTATGAAAGAGAGGTGCACGGGTTTGATTTTCAAATATGTAAAATATTTGAGTAAAATATTTTTTGTGGAGTGAATGAGTAAAATATGTAGTAAAATATGTAAAGGTAAAATATGTAGAAAAATAATGTGAGGAGAGAGAAAGAATGAGTAAAATATGTTTTAGAGAGTGAATAGTAAATCTTCAAACATGTAAATGTACTGTTCATAGCTATGCAAATATTTGGAGATGCATAATCCAATGTAGATGGATTTAAGCTCATATTATACAAATATGATTTTGCATATACATATGCAAAGACCAATGTGGATGCTCTTACATTGTCAACAAACAGTTTGGAAGGTCTTCTATATCAATTATACATTCAGTTTCGCATAAAACAGCCTTACCTAACTTGTGGCAACCTCATTGCCTACATATGTGATTAAAACAACATTTCTCATAGGTAGCCAGAGTTGTCTGAATATCATAAATGAGCATTCCAAAGTAGCTTTCATCATGTTTCTTCTTCTGTATTGCATCAACTATTTTTTTGGAGTCCCTTTCTATTATTGCCTTTTTCATACCCAAATCAATTCCAAACTTAATTGCTTTAAAAGTTGCAATTACCTCTACCAGGAGAGGATCTGGAAGTGCTTCCTATTGCTGCCTTAAAGTAGCTGTAGAGGAAAAAATTGACTAGGATTATATGACTATATGATAAGACTTTTCTTATTATTTTATTTGAATTTGTAAGGATGAATGTAAAATAATTATTGATTTATCTCTAAACAATGTTGAGTGTGACGCCCCCAAATTCCGCTTGGGATTAAACGGACATTTGAAGCGTCGAGACATGCAACACAAAGTTACCTGCCCCCGTTCATGACAGATAAGATGCAATGTTCCTAACATGCATCTAGCATTATACAATATTCGCAGCGGATAATTTTTCTCTTTAGCAAAACTATGCACCAAACCAAAAATATCCCAAATACTTGAAACATATTTCATACATAAAGGCATACTAAAAAGCCGTGATCACCACACTAGTCTAAAATGGTTGTGATCAAAAGAATACTTGAGATACAACTCCAAAAGTACAAGTATTAACCTAAGTTAAATACTATACCATCATCAACATCGCACCGTGGCCTAGTCGACCGTATTCAGTTGGTCAGATTCCAATTCTCCTTTGGGTCCTGTAACAAGATCTACCATTCGGGGGGAATGGTAGTTGGGACTACCACAGTGAGATTTGATTACAAATCTCAGTAAGTTAACATAAAACTCACACACAGGTTAAAAATGCATGCATGGCAGTAAAAGCATAAATGCATAATTATAGTCATACATAAATATAGTATAACTTGACATATAGCATGACTTAACCAGAACTTAAGCGTGAACTGAACTTGACTTAAAATGGCATGAACTTAAGCTTAAAACATAACATGAACAAACAACATAACATGAACATGAAACATAACATGGACTTGAAATATAGCATGAACGTAAACCTGCATAACATAAATAAGAACTTGAAAATAACATAAACTTGAACATAACATGTACGTGAGTATAACATAACATGGACTTGATCTAAAACTTGACTTATCATGTATTTGATCTGAAACTGGACTTAACATAAACTTGAAATCTTATTCAATTGTCTTGATTAATAACGTGCGTTAATACGTACTCCACAGTTGTTGTGGCCCTACGTATTCAAGTAACATAAAACATAATACGTACTCCACAGTTGTTGTGGCCCCACGTATTCTACATGTCACAATTGCTGTGTCTCATGTAGTGTATGCTCCACAGTTGTTGTGGCCCCATACTTCATGCTCCACAGTTGTTGTGGCCCCATGAATACACATAACATAAAATATAATACGTACTCCACAGTTGTTGTGGCCCCACGTATTCTACATGTCACAATTGCTGTGTCTCATGTAGTGTATGCTCCACAGTTGTTGTGGCCCCATACTTCATGTAACATAAAATATAATACGTACTCCACAGTTGTTGTGGCCCCACGCATTATAAGTAACATAAATATAATACGTACTCCACGCATTATAAGTAACATAAATATAATACGTACTCCACAGTTGTTGTGGCCCCACGCATTATAAGTAACATAAAATATAATACGTACTCCACAGTTGTTGTGGCCCCACGCATTATAAGTAACATAAATAATACGTACTCCACAGTTGTTGTGGCCCCACGCATTATAAGTAACATAAATATAATACGTACTCCACAGTTGTTGTGGCCCCACGCATTATACGTAACATAAAATATAATACGTACTCCACAGTTGTTGTGGCCCCACGCATTATAAGTAACATAAATATAATACGTACTCCACAGTTGTTGTGGCCCCACGCATTATAAGTAACATAAATATAATACGTACTCCACAGTTGTTGTGGCCCCACGCATTATAAGTAACATAAATATAATACGTACTCCACAGTTGTTGTGGCCCCACGCATTATAAGTAACATAAAATATAATACGTACTCCACAGTTGTTGTGGCCCCACGCATTATAAGTAACATAAAATATAATACGTACTCCACAGTTGTTGTGGCCCCACGCATTATAAGTAACATAAAATATAATACGTACTCCACAGTTGTTGTGGCCCCACGTATTATACGTAACATAACATGTCTTATCTTTCTTAATGCATGAGATATTATTTAATATCATATACTTTTCTAACATGGCGTATGCTTGTAAATGGCACAATATGATTTAATCATAAACATTTAATGGCATACATGTATCTTATGGCATACTTAACATGGCATACTTATAACATACAATATTGTATGACAGAAAAGATTATGTAACAGATAATTATTCATGAGAGATTAAATCATACATAGCAGATAAACATGTAATGACATAGCATGACATGGCATATACGAGAACATACATACATAAATTATAGTTCTCTTACCCATCACACATACACAATAAACTGATAGTAAGTTAGAGGCTAACTTACCTCGATCGTCGCGTTCTATGAGAATAGAGCGCGAGACACGAGGAACTGCACAACAGCTGGAAGAGGAACACTCAAGTCCTTAAGATTTTCACTTCTGAACTCAATTGCCATATTGTAAGCACTTGCAACACCACGGCCAACTTGAGGTTTCACTATACTCGGAAGAGATAAATTGACTTCAGAAAGCCTTTGCACTAAAACAAGTTCATTAAAATTATCAATAACAACCAAACAAACAACTCATTTCTCAATCCATATACTCTTAGCCATAGTCAACCACAAGATGACACCAGTCATCCCGGACTATAATCCATATCATCACTGCTTCGGGACACTGTCATACAGTTTCCCAACATTACACCATACGCTCCACACTTCTCTGCTACGCCATTCAACCCTTCGTGACACGCCATCCGGTGTATCACGACTTAGTACAGAGTACACTCACGTGAACTCTCTTCCATTCACACTACAAAACCCATCACTGCGATACACGTCTCACGGTGCATCGCTACGCGACACGGAGTACGCGCTACGCGTACTTCCTTCGCTACAACACTCATCAACACGATGCACATCACACGATGCATCGCCATACCACACGGAGTACACTACATGCGTACTCCCTTCCTTCTACGACCCACATCACTACAGCGCATGTCGCGCGGCGCGTCGCTGCATTACACAGAATACGCTACACGCGTATTCTCTTCACACAACCCGCCGTATCACATCTACGGCATCCATCTCACGCCTATACTTCACAGCACAGTCCACAAAACTACAAAATCAAGCCTAACACTTCACAACCACACTTCGTTTCACAACTACGCAGCGAACTCCACAAACACTAACTACACAGTCTACAGCCAACCAAATCAACTATGTTAAACATAAATAACTAAAGATAGAGGGTTAAGACGAGAGAGATGTGATTGCTGTCGGGAAAGAATCCAAAACTGATAATTTTAGCGGGCTGTTACATTGAGTCTATCTAGAAGTCTTAGGTGTGTTTAGATAAGTCTTTGAGGTTAAAATCAAGTCCTGGTATATCTTGAAGAAAGCTGAACAGATTAGTCAATCCAGAAGATTGTTATTCACGAAATGTTAGCACTCCATCGAAACACGTCTTCGCGACAGTTGCTAACCGTCAGCAGAGTCCTACTGTGACTGGAACTCTTTCCAAACTTGTTTTCCCTTTTTTAATAGTTTTGACGGTTTTTTTTTTAAATCCTCATTCGTTCATAACTTGCTCTATTACATTGTCAACAAACAGTTTGGAAGGTCTTCTATATCAATTATACATTCAGTTTAGCATAGAGCAGCCTTACCTAACTTGTGGCAACCTTATTGCCTTCACGACATATGTGATTAAAACAACATTTCTCATAGCTAGCCAGAGTTGTCTGAATATCATAAATGAGCATTCCAAAGTAGCTTTCATCATGTTTCTTCTTCTGTATTGCATCAACTATTTCTTGGAGTCCCTTTCTACTATTGCCTTTTTCATGCCCAAATCAATTCCAAATTTAATTGCTTTAAAAGCTGCAATTACCTCTACCAGGAGAGGATCTGGAAGTGCTTCCTGTTGCTGCCTCAAAGTAGCTGTAGAGGAAAAAATTGACTAGGATTAGATGACTATATGATAAGGCTTATCCTATCATTTTATTTGAATTTGTTAGGATGAATGTAAAATAATTATTGATTTATCTCTAAATAATGTTGAGTCTATCTATAAGTCTTAGGCGGTGTTTAGATAAGTCTTTGAGGTTAAAATCAAGTCTTGGTATATCTTGAAGAAAGTTGAACAGATTAGTCAATCCAAAAGATTGTTATTCACGAAATGTTAGCAGTCTATCGAAACACGTCTTCACGACAGTTGCTAACCGTCAACAGAGTCCTACTGTGACTAGAACTCTTTTCAAATTTTCTATTTAAAGGGATTCGGTTTTGTATCTTATGATGGACTTTGAGTCACAAATTTCAGAGATGATATTTTGAGCATATGTGTGAGAAAATTCACTTGAAAATTTTAATGGGGTTTTTCATCTCTCTTTAAGTGTGATCGTGCTCCGGTGTTGGAAGATCGTGTGATTGGAATTCAGCCCCTAGAGTTCTTGGAGGAAAGACAACATTTGAAGATCGCCAGAGGTTCTGGCTGCTACTGCAGTAGAAGACAAACGGGTCGTTTGTCTTGGCAAGTAAGCTAATCAATTTGTAAAGATTTTGTAATTAATGATTGCTTGTAATTGTTCTTCAAATAATAAGATTGACTTTCTTGGGTTTGGCTGCCCCGTAGGGTTTTACCTTTAAAGAGTTCTTTAAAGGGTTTCCCTTTGTAACCAATCGTTGTGTCTTACAAATTTGTTTATTCTCTTTGAGTATTTTGATTTATTTAATAATTCTAGATATTGAGATCTAATCAATTTGTTCAAGGAAATTGGTAGACAATTTCGTGTTTTTACAGGGGTACGTTGGGAATTACAATTGGCATCAGAGCGTGGTTCACTCATTCTTCGAGTGTGATCCGTGCCCTTGTAAATCATGTCGACGTCATTATACGTTCCACCATACTTCGATGGGGAAAATTCTGCTTATTGGAAAGTTCATATGAGGGCTTTTCTCAAGCCTTTGGATGAACGTGTATGGCATTCGGTTAAACGATGATGGTCTAAACCCGAGACATCTATAGATGCATGGACGAAAGATGAAATCAGTAATTGCAATTTGAATAGCAAAGGACTTAACGCTATTTTCATGCCGGTATCCCCCGAAAAATGTAAAAGAATCTCCATGTGTGAGATTGCTAAAGAAGCTTGAGATATTTTAGAGGTTACACATGAAGGCACAAGAATAGTAAAAAATTCAAAATTGCAGATGCTAACCTCTAAATTTGAAGAGATTAAAATGTTAGAAGATGAAAATTTTAATGATTTTTATGCTAAACTGAATGATATTGTGAATTCTAAGTTTAATCTTGGCGAGAAGGTGGAGGATTCAAGGATTGTGAAGAAAATTTTGAGGTCTTTACCTGAAAAATTCAGATTTAAAGTTACTGCTATTGAAGAAAGTAAAAATTTGAATAAAATAAAAGTTGAAGAGCTGGTCGGATCTTTACAAACATATGAGTCTTCGCTTCCTCAAGCAAGAAAAGGTAAGTCCATTGCTTTGAAAACTGTAAAAGAAAATCATGAGGACTCCTCTGATGAAGAAAGTTTAAATAATGAGGAAATAACTCTAATTGCAAGAAAATTTAGAAAATTCATGTTTAATAACAAGTGTAGTGGAAAATCAAAAAGAGGAAAAGAATTTTCTGGTAAGAAAAATAAATATGAAAATTGGAATAGAGATAAAAGTGAAAAGAAATATAAAGTGAAATGTCATGAATGTTTTGGGTATGGTCACATAAGAATTGAATATCCAAATTTCATAAAAAGTAAAGGAAAAGATTTGAATGTGTCACCTAGTAACAATTCTGACTCTGAAAATTCATCTTCTGACAATGAAAAATCTTTTATTGCTTTTTCTTCTGTTGTGAATGATCTTACTGAGGTTGAGCTTACAAAAGCTAAAAGTGAATGTGCCTTTAGTGATTCAGATGTAGCACTTGTTGAAGCTGATCAGGATTTTAGCATACAAGAAGCATATAATGACTTATGTGAAGAAGTAGTCAAATTAAAGAAACTCAACAAGAAGCTGTATAATAGACTCACTGCTGTGGAAGGTAAGAAAAATAATCTCTCAGAGGCACTTAAAAATTCTGATGTTGAAATATCAAGATTAAAGGATCAAAAGACTGCACTTAAAAGGAGATTAGAAGAACTTCAAGAGTGTAAAGGAAAAACAGCAACACAAAAATTAGAAGAAATGTTGAGTTGTCAGAAAGTGAGTAATGATAGAACTAGACTAGGATATATGACTTCAAAATGGAAAGAAAAACTAGCTTCCTCATCTGCTGCTACAACGTCTAAAGGTATAGTTTTTGTAAAAGGAAGTCAATGTGAGAATGTTCAAAATCATCTATCATCCAAACCAGTTCATTCAAAAATTATGCATGATAAATTCATTCCTACTTGTCATAATTGTGAAATTGTTGGTCATATAAGAACATAGTGTTAACTTTTACCAAGTGCAGAAAATGAATGGTGAAAGAAATACACAAAGAAGAGGGAAGAGTCTAGAAAATCAAGTTGAGAATATGAATCAACAGATAAACTTTTTAAGTCTCAAACTTGGTGAACTAGCAGATTTTTACTTTCAAAATAAAGAAAAGATCATACAAAATGGTGTTAATGAAAAGAATAGGTCAAAATTTAAAGCAAAGTGGATGGTCAAAGAAGATACTATGTCACATTAATTAATAGGACTACTTGCATGTTCTTACATTCTTTATATTATTGCATTAGTCTAGGACATGCATTTTATTTTTCTGTTTTACTTTTATGTTTCTGTTTTTCAGTTTTAAATAAGAAAAATATAATATAAAATTTTTTTCTGGTTTGGTTCAAAACTTTTTTTTAAGGAAAGTGCATGCTTGATATGTCAAAGTTTAAACATTTGTGTTCTCACTTAATAAATTTTTGAACCTATGCATCTCTCTATTTTGTGCGATTCACTTTGTGCATACTAACCCTATGGATTATCTTGGTAAAGTTCATTTTCAACGCACAGTGAGGAACCTATATGTATGCATTTTATAATTAAAGTTCAATTTTTTTTAATGAGATGCTTATCAAAGAGGGAGTTCATGCCTTAAATTTACTAATACTAGTTGAACCTAGTACATCAATAAAGAGCTCTCCTCTTGCCAAACACAAAGAGTTGATCTATATAGAAAAAGTCGGTGTTAATTTATTGCGGAAAAAGATAAATACCCTACACGGATCTACCACCTTAAGTTCTTACAGAAAAAATCGTCGCTCTAATCATTATGAAAAAAGATGAGTAACAAACATGAACACAAAAAGGGGGTGTACAAACTAGTGTTTGGAGGAGATGCTCATATATCTAGGCCCTAGTATAAAGTTTGACTTTTAAAGTGAAGCAACAAACTCTTGTGAGCATTTATAAGAAGCAATCGTTCATGAATAAAGGTATAAAAAAATATGTTGAAGAAAATAGTTCATAAATATGCTATGGTATAAGTATACTCACTCACACACTCACATGAACTTTGACATTGATGATCTTATGAGGAGTGAACATCCATAGTGATTGTTGCAAATAAGAGGGTGTACTCTATTGAATTTGTTTTGTGAGTTACACTATGTTTGAACTAAGATGCATCTATGTATGCTACTTGCCCTATTACTTATTTATATATATATAAAATAAAAAGAAAAAGTTCAGTTTTTTGTGCTATTTTTTTCTAATATCTATTTATTTTGGTTTATATAAAATAAATACAAAAATAAAAATATAAAGTTATTTCTTTTGGGTCAAGATGGTGTACTGGGTGTTTTTTTTTTTTTTTTTTTTTCCCTTCTAAGAGTATAAGTCCCAATGGGATTTTTGATCCAGCACATGCATGGGCGGGTCATGCTTTAAAGTTTTAAAACTCACTCTTGCCTCTTTCACTTGCTCTCAGCCTCGATTCTAAGCCTTCTCTATACCCACTTTCACGAACTCTTGGCTCCTCCACGCAAGCCTTAATACACAGTGCGCCTTTCTTTGTTTTCTCTTCACTTTCCATTATTAAGGTAAGTATCCTTGATTCCATTATTTTTTTTCTTATTCCAGTTTTTTTTTTTTTCTCGGCATATGGATAAATGAAGCATGTGTGAAGAGTTTTTGATTTTATGAAGTATTGGGTTGTTTGGTTGAGCTAAAATACCCGTAAATGGGTTGTTTTTGGTTGATTATATCTACTCTATACATGTATTGAGGACAAGGTTGTGTAGCTCACGGGCTTATGGTTTTTGTCTTCTCACGGGTGCACACCAAGTGTTTGTGTTATTTCCTAACTCATCTCAGATTTTTTTTTTTTTGGACTGTTTTTAGGGAGTTTCTTATACACATAGTAAGCTCTTAAGCATGAGTAGTTCCAATTTTTTTTCTCAACAAACAAATAATAAACAGAAAAAAAATATGTATATATATATTTTTTATTAAATAAAAATAATAATATGGGATTTTAATATCAATTGATTCTTACATTTTGAGTTTGAAAATATTTTTTTTGACATGGTTATTGTATTGCTTCAGATGAGGTTCAAAGAAAAGGCAAAGCGCAAGAGGTTCACTCCTCCTGTGCCATCTGAGAACTCCTCAAGTGAGGATGAAACGATACTAGAACCTATGCAGTTAGGAGAAACTTCAGGTGCATTTAATCCATGAAAAGTTGAGACACATGGGAGTTCTTTATCATGTTTTTTTTAGTGTTTTCACCTCGGCACACATAAGTGGTATTTATTCTCTTATGATTATTGTCAGATTAGTGACAAAAATGGAGAGTATTGAACTAGCAAATTGAAATATTTTGGTGTTGTGAAATTTAGGGGGAGTTTAATAAATTTGCTTAAATGAATTTGTTGAGGGGGAGAAAGTTTATTTTTGCTGGACATAAGTTTTTCTTGATTATTTGCTTGGAATTCCTACTCGGTTTCTTGGTTTTCTGTTTGTGCTTTTGACAGGCTTTATATTACATTCATCAAGTTGGTTTTGTCACCAATACGTCAAGAAGGGAGATTGTAGAGGAAAAAATTGGCTAGGATTAGATGACTATATAATAAGGCTTATCTTATCATTTTATTTGAATTTGTTAGGATGAATGTAAAATAATTATTGATTTATTTCTAAACAATGTTGAGTCTATCTAGAAGTCTTAGGTAGTGTTTAGATAAGTCTTTGAGGTTAAATCAAGTCCTGGTATATCCTGGAGAAAGCTGAATAGATTAATCAATCCAGAAGATTGTTATTCGCGAAATGTTAGCAATCTGTCGAAACACGTCTTTGCGACTATTGCTAACCGTAAGCAGAGTCCTATTGTGACTGGAACTCTTTCCAAACTTTCTATTTAAAGGGTTTCAATTTTGTATCTTATGATGGACTTTGAGCCACGAATTTCAGAAAAGATATTCTGAGCATATGTATGAGAAAATTCACTTGAGAATTTTCATGGAGTTTTTCATCTCTCTTTAAGTGTGATCGTGCTCCGGTGTTAGAGGATCGTGTGATTGGAATTCAGCCCCTAGAGTTCTTGGAGGAAAGACAACATTTGAAAATCGCCAGAGGTTCTGGCTGCTATTGCGGTAGAAGACAAACGGGTCATTTGTCTTGGCAAGTAAGATAATCGATTTGCAAAGGTTTTGTAGTTGATGATTGCTTGTAATTGTAAATAAGATTGAATTTCCTGGGTTTGGCTGCCCCGTAGGGTTTTACCTTTAAAGAGTTCTTTAAAGGGTTTCCATTCGTAACCAATCGTTATGTCGTACAAATTTGTTTATTTTCTTTGAGTATTTTGATTTGTTTAATAATTCTAGATATTGAGATCTAATCAATTTGTTCAAGGAAATTAGTATACAATTTTGTGGTTTTATAGGGGTACGTTGAGAATTACAGTAGCCAAAAAATTCCCTTCCTCATCTCTTATAGCCACTCCAATTCCTATTTTACAAAGCTTTGAGTCAACTGCCACATCCCAGTTTATTTTACAAAATCTTTGTGGTGGACAGTCCCAGGTAGCCCTCTTGTTGCTTGCAGTTAGAACCTGTACATTCTTATTAGAATTTGAAACAGATAATTAAGAAATTATGGTTTTCATTATGTGCATTATTGTCTTTGGATCACTTAAACAGTTGTTGAACACTAATTCATTTCTTCTCTTCCAAATGTTCCAGAAGATTAAAGCTAATTATGTCAACTCTTCCTTACTGAGTCTGTTGAACATTTCTTGCATTAGATCCTTGAAGCTGCTACAAGAAACATTTGTTTTCTGAACTTTCCTAGAACTTAGGCTCAGAATATCAGTAGCAGAAATACACTCTCAGAGGATATGTTCTGTTGTTTCTTGTTCCTTTAGGCACATAGGACAACTAGAATCTTGTATAATCTTTTTCTTATACAAATTGACCCTTGTTGGCAGTATATTTCTACAAGCTCTCCACAAAAAATTCTTTGTTGCTGGAGGTATTGCTGGCTTCCAAATTCTGGTCCATTCCTGTCGNTTAATAGTTTTGACGGTTTTTTTTTAAATCCTCATTCGTTCATAACTTGCTCTATTACATTGTCAACAAACAGTTTGGAAGGTCTTCTATATCAATTATACATTCAGTTTAGCATAGAGCAGCCTTACCTAACTTGTGGCAACCTTATTGCCTTCACGACATATGTGATTAAAACAACATTTCTCATAGCTAGCCAGAGTTGTCTGAATATCATAAATGAGCATTCCAAAGTAGCTTTCATCATGTTTCTTCTTCTGTATTGCATCAACTATTTTCTTGGAGTCCCTTTCTACTATTGCCTTTTTCATGCCCAAATCAATTCCAAACTTAATTGCTTTAAAAGCTACAATTACCTCTACCAAGAGAGGATCTGGAAGTGCTTTCTGTTGCTGCCTCAAAGTAGCTGTAGAGGAAAAAATTGACTAGGATTAGATAACTATATGATAAGGTTTATCTTATCATTTTATTTGAATTTGTTAGGATGAATGTAAAATAATTATTGATTTATCTCTAAATAATGTTGAGTCTATCTAGAAGTCTTAGGCGGTGTTTAGATAAGTCTTTGAGGTTAAAATCAAGTCTTGGTATATCTTGACGAAAGCTGAACAGATTAGTCAATCCAAAAGATTGTTATTCACGAAATGTTAGCAGTCCATCGAAACACGTCTTCGCGACAGTTGCTAACCGTCAGCAGAGTCCTACTGTGACTAAAACTCTTTCCAAACTTTCTATTTAAAGGGATTCAGTTTTGTATCTTATGATGGACTTTGAGCCACAAATTTCAGAGATGATATTCTGAGCATATGTGTGAGAAAATTCACTTGAAAATTTTTATGGGGTTTTTCATCTCTCTTTAAGTGTGATCGTGCTCCGGTGTTGGAAGATCGTGTGATTGGAATTCAGCCCCTAGAGTTCTTGGAGGAAAGACAACATTTGAAGATCGCCAGAGGTTCTGGCTGCTACTGCAGTAGAAGACAAACGGGTCGTTTGTCTTGGCAAGTAAGATAGTCAATTTGTAAAGATTTTGTAATTAATGATTGCTTGTAATTGTTCTTCAAATAATAAGATTGACTTTCTTGGGTTTGGCTGCCCCATAGGGCTTTACCTTTAAAGAGTTATTTAAAGGATTTCCCTTTGTAACCAATCGTTGTGTCTTACAAATTTGTTTATTCTCTTTGAGTATTTTGATTTATTTAATAATTCTAGATATTGAGATCTAATCAATTTGTTCAAGAAAATTGGTAGACAATTTCGTGTTTTTATAGGGGTACGTTGGGAATTACAATTGGCATCAGAGCGTGGTTCACTCATTCTTCGAGTGTGATCCGTGCCCTTGTAAATCATGTCGACGTCATTATATGTTCCACCATACTTCGATAGGGAAAACTATGCTTATTGGAAAGTTCGTATGAGGGCTTTTCTCAAGTCTTTGGATGAACGTGTATGGCATTCGGTTAAACGAGGATGGTCTAAACCCGAGACATCTATAGATGCTTGGACGAAAGATGAAATCAGCAATTGCAATTTGAATAGCAAAGGACTTAACGCTATTTTCATGCCGGTATCCCCCGAAGAATTTAAAAGAATCTCCATGTGTGAGATTGTTAAAGAAGCTGGAGATATTTTAGAGGTTACACATGAAGGCACAAGAATAGTAAAATATTCCAAATTGCAGATGCTAACCTCTAAATTTGAAGAGATTAAAATGTTAGAAGATGAGAATTTTGAATGATATTGTGAATTCTAAGTTTAATCTCGGCGAGAAGGTGGAGGATTCAAGGATCGTGAAGAAAATTTTGAGGTCTTTACCTGAAAGATTCAGATTTAAAGTTACTGCTATTGAAGAAAGTAAAGATTTGAATAAAATAAAAGTTGAAGAGCTGGTCGAATCTTTACAAACATATGAGTTTTCACTTCCTCAAGCAAGAAAAGGTAAGTCCATTGCTTTGAAAACTGTAAAAGAAAATCATGAGGACTCCTCTGATGAAGAAAGTTTAAATAATGAGGAAATAACTCTAATTGCAAGAAAATTTAGAAAATTCATGTTTAATAACAAGTGTAGTGGAAAATCAAAAAGAGGAAAAGAATTTTCTGGTAAGAAAAATAAATATGAAAATTGGAATAGAGATAAAAGTGAAAAGAAATATAAAGTGAAATGTCATGAATGTTTTGGGTATGGTCACATAAGAATTGAATATCCAAATTTCATAAAAAGTAAAGGAAAAGATTTGAATGTGTCACCTAGTAACAATTCTGACTCTGAAAATTCATCTTCTGACAATGAAAAATCTTTTATTGCTTTTTCTTCTGTTGTGAATGATCTTACTGAGGTTGAACTAACAAAAGCTGAAAGTGAATGTGCTTTTAGTGATTCAGATGTAGCACTTGTTGAAACTGATCAGGATTTTAGCATACAAGAAGCATATAATGACCTATGTGAAGAAGTAGTCAAATTAAAGAAACTCAACAAGAAGCTGTATAATAGACTCACTGCTGTGGAAGGTAAGAAAAATAATCTCTCAGATGCACTTAAAAATTCTGATGTTGAAATATCAAGATTAAAGGATCAAAAGACTGCACTTGAAAGGAGATTAGAAGAACTTCAAGAGTGTAAAGGAAAAACAGCAACACAAAAATTAGAAGAAATGTTGAGTTGTCAGAAAGTGAGTAATAATAGAACTAGACTAGGATATATGACTTCAAAAGGGAAAGAAAAACTAGCTTCCTCATCCGCTGCTACAACATCTAAAGGTATAGTTTTTGTAAAAGGAAGTCAAGGTAAGAATGTTCAAAATCATCTATCATCCAAACCAGTTCATTCAAAAATTCTGCATGATAAATTCATTCCTACTTGTCATAATTGTGAAATTGTTGGTCATATAAGACCACATTGTGTTAACTTTTACCAAGTGCAGAAAATGAATGGTGAAAGAAATACAGAAAGAAGAGGAAAGAGTCTAGAAAATCAAGTTGAGAATATGAATCAACAGATAAACTTTTTAAGTCTCAAACTTGGTGAACTAGCAGATTTTTACTTTCAAAATAAAGAAAAGATCATACAAAATGGTGTTAATCAAAAGAATAGGCCAAAATTTAAAGCAAAGTGGATAGTCAAAAAAGATACTATGTCACATTAATTAATAGGACTACTTGCATATTCTTACATTCTTTATATTTTTGCATTAGTATAGGACATGCATTTTATTTTTCTGTTTTGATTTTATGTTTCTGTTTTTCAGTTTTAAATAAGAAAAATATAATATAAAATTTTTTTCTGGTTTGGTTCAAAACTTTTCTTTAAGGAAAGTGCATGCTTGATATGTCAAAATTTGAACATTTGTGTTCTCACTTAATAAAGTTTTGAACCTATGCATCTCTCTATTTTGTGCGATTCACTTTGTGCATACTAACCCTATGGATTATCTTGGCAAAGTTCATTTTCAATGCACAGTGAGGAACCTATATGTATGCATTTTATAAGTAAAGTTCAATTTTTTTTAATGAGATGCTTATCAAAGAGGGAGTTCATGCCTTAAATTTACTAATACTAGTTGAACCTAGTACATCAATAAAGAGCTCTCCTCTTGCCAAACACAAAGAGTTGATCTATATAGAAAAAGTCGGTGTTAATTTATTGCGGAAAAAGATAAACACCCTATACGGATCTACCACCTTAAGTTCTTACAAAAAAAATCGTCGCTCTAATCATTATGGAAAAAGATGAGTAACAAACATGAACACAAAAAGGGGGTGTACAAACTAGTATTTGGAGGAGATGCTCATATATCTAGGCCCTAGCATAAAGTTTGACTTTTAAAGTGAAGCAACAAACTCTTGTGAGCATCTATAAGAAGCAATCATTCATGAATAAAGGTATAAAAAAATATGTTGAAGAAAATAGTTCATAAATATGCTATGGTATAAGTATACTCACTCACACACTCACATGAACTTTGACATTGATGATCTTATGAGGAGTGAACATCCATAGTAATTGTTGCAAATAAGAGGGTGTACTCTATTGAATTTGTTTTGTGAGTTACACTATGTTTGAACTAAGATGCATTTATGTATGTTACTTGCCCTATTACTTATTTATATATATAAAATAAAAAGAAAAAGTTCAGTTTTTTGTGTTATTTTTTTCTAATATCTATTTATTTTGGTTTATATAAAATAAATACAAAAATAAAAATATAAAGTTTTTTCTGTTGGGTCAAGATGGTGTACTGGGTGTTTTTTTTTTTTTTTCCTTCTAAAAGTATAAGTCCCAATGGGATTTTTGGTCCAGCACATGCATGGGCGGGTCATGCTTTAAAGTTTTAAAACTCACTCTTGCCTCTTTCACTTGCTCTCAACCTCGATTCTAAGCCTTCTCTATACCCACCTTCACGGACTCTTGGCTCCTCCACGCAAGCCTTAATACACGGTGCGCCTTTCTTTGTTTTCTCTTCACTTTCCATGATTAAGGTAAGTATCCTCGATTCCATTATTTTTTTTCTTATTCCAGTTTTTTTTTCTCGGCATATGGATAAATGAAGCATGTGTGAAGAGTTTCTGATTTTATGAAGTATTTGGTTGTTTGGTTGAGCTAAAATACCCGTAAATGGGTTGTTTTTGGTTGATTATATCTACTCTATACATGTAATTGAGGACAAGGTTGTGTAGCTCACGGGCTTATGGTTTTTGTTTTCTCACGGGTGCACACCAAGTGTTTGTGTTATTTCCTAACTCATCTCAGATTATTTTTTGGACTGTTTTTAGGGAGTTTCTTATACACATAGTAAGCTCTTAAGCATGAGTAGTTCCAATTTTTTTTCTCAACAAACAAATAATAAACAGAAATAAAATATGTATATATATATTTTTTATTAAATAAAAAAAATAATATGGGATTTTAATATCAATTGATTCTTACATTTTGAGTTTGAAAATATTTTTTTTGACATGGTTATTGTATTGCTTCAGATGAGGTTCAAAGAAAGGGCAAAGCGCAAGAGGTTCACTCCTCCCGTGCCATCTGAGAACTCCTCAAGTGAGGATGAAACGATACTAGAACCTATGCAGTTAGGAGAAACTTCAGGTGCATTTAATCCATGAAAAGTTGAGACACATGGGAGTTCTTTATCATGTTTTTTTTAGTGTTTTCACCTCGGCACACATAAGTGGTATTTATTCTCTTATGATTATTGTCAGATTAGTGACAAAAAGGGAGAGTATTGAACTAGCAAATTGAAATATTTTGGTGTTGTGAAATTTAGGGGGAGTTTAATAAATTTGCTTAAATGAATTTGTTGAGGGGGAGAAAGTTTATTTTTGCTGGACATAAGTTTTTCTTGATTATTTACTTGGAATTTCTACTCGGTTTCTTGGTTTTTTGTTTGTGCTTTTGACAGGCTTTATATTACATTCATCAAGTTGGTTTTGTCACCAATCCATCAAGAGGGGAGATTGTAGAGAAAAAAATTGACTAGGATTAGATGACTATATAATAAGGCTTATCTTATCATTTTATTTGAATTTGTTAGGATGAATGTAAAATAATTATTGATTTATCTCTAAACAATGTTGAGTCTATCTAGAAGTCTTAGGTGGTGTTTAGATAAGTTTTTGAGGTTAAAATCAAGTCCTGGTATATCCTGAAGAAAGCTGAATAGATTAGTCAATCTAGAAGATTGTTATTCGCGAAATGTTAGCAATCCGTCGAAACACGTCTTCGCGACTATTGCTAACCGTCAGTAGAGTCCTACTGTGACTGGAACTCTTTCCAGACTTTCTATTTAAAGGGTTTCAATTTTGTATCTTATGATGGATTTTGAGCCACGAATTTCAGAGAAGATATTCTGAGCATATGTGTGAGAAAATTCACTTGAGAATTTTCATGGGGTTTTTCATCTCTCTTCTCTTTAAGTGTGATCGTGCTCCGGTGTTGGAGGATCGTGTGATTGGAATTCAGCCCCTAGAGTTTTTGGAGGAAAGACAACATTTGAAAATCGCCAGAGGTTCTGGCTGCTACTGCGGTAGAAGACAAACGGGTCATTTGTCTTGGCAAGTAAGATAGTCGATTTGCAAAGGTTTTGTAATTGATGATTGCTTGTAATTGTAAATAAGATTGGCTTTCCTGGGTTTGGCTACCCCGTAGGGTTTTACCTTTAAAGAGTTCTTTAAAGGGTTTCCATTCGTAACCAATCATTATGTCTTACAAATTTGTTTATTTTTTTTGAGTATTTTGATTTGTTTAATAATTCTAGATATTGAGATTTAATCAATTTGTTCAAGAAAATTAGTATACAATTTTATGGTTTTACAGGGGTACATTGAGAATTACAGTAGCCAAAAAATTCCCTTCCTCATCTCTTATAGCCACTCCAATTCCTATTTTACAAAGCTTTGAGTCAACTGCCACATCCTAGTTTATTTTACAAAATCTTTGTGGTGGACAGTCCCAGGTAGCCCTCTTGTTGCTTGCAGTTAGAACCTGTACATGCTTATCAGAATTTGAAACAGATAATTAAGAAATTATGGTTTTCACTATGTGCATTACTTTGGATCACTTAAACAGTTGTTGAACACTAATTCATTTCTTCTCTTCCAAATGTTCCAGAAGATTAAAGCTAATTATGTCAACTCTTCCTTACTGAGTCTGTTGAACATTTCTTGCATTAGATCCTTGAAGTTGCTACAAGAAACATTTGTTTTCTGAACTTTCCTAGAACTTAGGCTCAGAATATCAGTAGCAGAAATACACTCTTAGAGGATATGTTCTGTTGTTTCTTGTTCCTTTAGGCACATAGGACAACTAGAATCTTGTATAATCTTTTTCTTATACAAATTGACCCTTGTTGGCAGTATATTTCTACAAGCTCTCCACAAAAAATTCTTTGTTGCTGGAGGTATTGCTGGCTTCCAAATTCTGGTCCATTCCTGTCGAGTGGAGTTCTTTTTTGAGTTTTGACCTTTCTTCTTTCTTGTAATTCTTTTTGCAAGTGATAAGCACTTTTTACAATAAACTCACCATTTGCATTGCCTCTCCATATCAGCTTATCTTGTTGATTATATAGGCTAATAGGGATTTGAGTTATAAGGTCTGCTTCTATTCTGTTAAAAACAGCTTGAACTAAAGGCTTGATCCATTCTTTAGTATGAGAGTTGATGATAGCCTCCACTTTAGTATCTTTCCCTAGTACATTCTGACCTGATTGAGGTTTAAATGAAGTTGGTTGATGCAGCAAAGAGTCTGTCCAAATCCCAACAGAATGACCATTACCTATTCTCCATATTGTACCTTCTTGAAGTAACTCTCTAGCAGATAAAATGCTTCTCCATATGTAGGAAGGGTTGTTTCCAACTTTAGCTTTAAAAAAAGCTGAATGGGAATAATATTTTGCTTTAAGCACCCTTGATGCTAGAGAAGTTGGATTTTTTATCATCCTCCAACCTTGCTTTGCTAACAAAACAATATTGAAGTTCTCAAAATCTCTAAAACCAAGTCCCCCCATCTGTTTAGCCTGTCCCATTTGAGACCAACTCATCCAGCTCAACTTTCTCTCATGTTTAATCTGACCCCACTGATAGTTTCTCATCAAACAGTTTAATTACTTCAGCAAACCCTTAGGAAGTTTAAACACACCCATAGAATAAGTAGGAATTGATTGTATCACTGATTTAATAAGAACTTCCCTTCATGCTTGTGACAAGAACTTCAACTTCCAATTACTCAATTTTCCACTGACCTTATCAAGTATTGATTTGAAATTTTTGTTCTTCGATCTGGCTATCAAAGCTGGAAGACTAAGATATCTATCATAGGAGCTTGAGATTCTAACCCTGCTATGCTTGTGATTATTTCTATGATGGGAAACTTTGTATTTTTGCTAAAGTAGAGAGAGGATTTTTCTTTATTAAGTCTCTGACCTGATGCGGTTTCATTTTGACTTATAATATATTGAAGCCTGTTATAAAACTAATGAAAAGAGAGAGAGCAAAAGAGAGAGATCTTGAATATGAGAGAAATGTTTAGAGAACTTTGTTTTCTCTTATTTCTTGGTGCCTTACACAAATGAGGACTCCCTCTATTTATAGGGATCTCTTGGTACAAAGAATGGTTATGATTGTTACACTTGTCATCAATCCAATGGTAAAGAGTACAAAGGAGGTTAGGTGTACCTAAAATCACCATTGGGGGGTAAGTGTACCTAAAATCACCATTGGAGGGTAAGTGTACCTAAAATCACCATTGATGGCTAAATGTGGTCATACAATACAATTTGAACTTGGTTTCTAACACTCCCCCTTTGGATGACCACATATAAAGAATATGCCTCGTTAAAACCTTGTCAAGGAAAAACCCAGTGGGAAAAAAAACCAATGACGAAGGAAAAAGAGTACAATATTCATGTATATCGCCAAGTGCTTTAAGATTGCCTCATTAAAACCTTGCAAAGGAAAACCCAGTGGGATAAAACCTTAGCGAAGGAAAAAGAGTACAATCAGCACAAGTCTTCAAGACTTTACTCCCCCTGAAAAGTGCATGATAATATGTCTTCAAGTCTCCGCATTCCAATGTTGCAGTTGGTAATGCTTTAGTGAATAAATCTGCCAGATTATTACTTGACCGTATCTTCTTGACATCAATTTCAACTTTCTTCTCATGAATTGCAATGATCTTCTTGTGTGGATCTGATAGATATCTCGCATTTGTATATCCATCTAATTGTGGACTTGATCCAAATAATCACATATTCAGGGCTTCAATTGAACTGGAGATAAGGTACTTCAGGACCAAGAATTTCTCCATCGTCTTCAGGACGAAATGGATTTTTCTGCTCATCAAATTATCGAGCAACCATTGGAGTACTCAGGACTTTATAGTGAAATTCACCATATTGATCCAAGATCATTGAATTCACTACTCTTCTGGAGTTGTGCTCTTCTGAAGTTGTACTCTTCTGGAGTTCTTGTAAATAACATAATTACTGGAGGAGTTATCAAAATTAAGCCGCAAACCTCCATATTCAAAAACGGTGGCCATCTTTTTAGGCCAGACAAGCATTGCGGGATTTTACAATTCTTATGTACCTGTCAGGCGCCGCAGGGCTATAATGCTACATCTGCTGTCAGGCTATATCTGCTGTCAGGCGCCGCAGGGCTATGATGCTACGCCTCGTCTCTTGCAGAGAGATGCTTCACGAGGGACGCCGTGAAGCAATAGAGATGCTTTGTCATTCCTTTCATAATTTTCTCTATAAAAGAGATATTCAGCTCATCTTCATTCGCATCTCATCTTCTTCACTTTTCTGTAATCATACTGCATTCTTACTCTGCAATCTCTTTCTGCATTTTTATTCTGCAATCTCTTTCTGTATTCTTTTTCTGCAATGGCTCAGCAATCTTCTCATGGCCAATATATAAGGTTTTATGCACCTCGCTCATCAGTTGTTCCTGCTTCTACCACAGGTGCTAATCTGACTAATAAGTCAGATGTTGAAGCTATCTATGAGCTTGTAAATCTCGGTGCCCATTACTCTTCAACTATTTATGCATTTTCTCAGAGACTACAATCCAAACCTTATGATTTGGACAAACTCCATGAGAAAATTTCTATCCTTCAGCGACTTCTTCAGGAGTCTAACATGAAGATAGAAGCAATAAAGCAAGATAATAGGAAATTAAAATCTCTGCTTAAGTCTTCTTTTAGATTGCCTACTCCTTTAGATAAGGATGCCATGCAGATTCTTGAAGAACAAGAGCGTTTAAAGAATGAGGCGAAATGCCTCAAATTTCTGTAATTTTTTCTTCAAGATAATAAAATTTCACAAATATTCATATTTGTGTATCTATCTTCTGGTAGCTATTTTGTGTGCTCCATTTTATTTCTCATGCACATTTATCTCCCCCTTGAAACCGAAAGGGTTTTATATTTCAAATATGTGTAGTTCTTCTATTCTCTTCAGGAGTTTCAAGAAGATTTAAATCATCAACCGCAATAATAACAAATCCGGAATCTCTTAATAAAAACACATGGGTATATTGGATTACTTTCAAATCCTTCTTTCAATAAATATTCGCTAATGCATTTATACCACATGTATCCGAATTGTTTTCTGGATGTAACCAGATAACAAGCTTCAGGCAATTTATATCCTTCAGGGATTTTCATATATATTTCTGGATGTATTCAGATTAGAAGTTTCAGGCATTCTATATCCTTCAGGGATTTTCATATATATGCCTTGGTCTAATGACCCATAAAAATATGCAGTGACCATATCCATTAACTGCATATCCAATCTTTTTGTAACTACCAAATTAGTCAAAAATCTGAATATGATTGCATCCATAACAGGAGATTATTTTTCCTCATAATCAATCCCTGATTTCTGCAGTTTTTATGAGCTCTTCTGGAGCCTCATAATCAATCCCTGATTTCTATAGTTTTTATGAGCTCTTCTGGAGCCTCATAATCAATTCCTGCTTTCTGCAGTTTTCATGAGCTCTTCTGGAGCCTCAATGACATTTAAATTATCTATATAAACTGCAATAAAAGATAATATAAATACTGAAAATATATGAAAATAGTATGTTCCACATACGTTTAGCTTGCATTAGATCATATAAGGATTTTAAGACTTGATAGAATATGTACTTCAGGACTATATGCTTCATGCATACCCAAATTCTTGGTAACTATCAAGTTAATACAAATCTCAATATGATCTCTTTAACTTCAGAAACATATTAATATTATTTCTGCAGGAAATATATTCGTGATTTATATATCACATTTTCATTTCATTTATACAAATACCCACTGATATTCAACAAGCATCACCTCATAGGTGTTTGGACTTCAAGTCCATATGCATCACATTTTACTAGTGATAACAATTCTGCAGGAATTGTTTATTTCTATTTTGGCCAATATTTTACGTCGGTATTCTTCGACGATTCTGAGCTCACTTTCTTTATTACTTCTGGTAATATCAAGTGCCATCTTATATGAAAATACGTTGTCGACAACGGTTTTATTTCTCTCTATAATTTCTCATTTACTCATGAAATGTAATATCGAGATCTCGTTATTTTCAGGTACCTGTCCCTCTTCAAGGGAAGACATTTCATGAAAACCTCTTCAGGAGGTACTCTTCAGGAGTATTATACTCTTCAGGAGTTTTCATTATGAGAGAATTTTGTATAAAGAGTTTAGATGGACTTTATTGCTTGTTTTGTGAGTACGGCCTCTTCAGGAGCACCAATTTCTTTTCTTTATGCTTTTCTCTTTCCGAGATGCTTTATCATTTGTATCAATAAGTCTCACATGCTTTCAGGCATGTCTTATGTTCATTAGACTGCTAACTTTCTTAATTGCCCTGCAGGGACTTCAATCCTCACTGGGATTTTAGCAGCTAGAATATGAGACATTTTATCTTATTGCATCCATAAATTAATTATCATATGAACTTCCAGTTCACCTATGATAATCATGATAACGTCGAATTATTTATTTGCTTCTAGCAAATTTTTCTTTCCACTTCTGGTGGTAAAACTTTCTTTCCACTTCTGGTGGTAAAGCTTTATAGTAAAAGAATCTTCTGGTTCTTTTATGGACGTCCATATGAAAATCATTCGACTTATCGTAATTGATTTTGGATGATCAAGATAATCATGAAAAGATATAAATATTTTGAATCATATCACTTTTGATGCATCATAATATTTGATTCAATAATTGTATAATATCATCTCAAAGAGAAAGCTGATAATATTTTCAATATGAGCTTCTGGCTCGAAATTATTTTAGTAATGAGAAGATGCTCTTTATTGTCTTCGTCGGTGGTTTCAATATGACAACCATTACGACGTATATCTTTAAAACTCAATAAATTTCTTCTTGATCGTGAAGAAAATAGAGCATCATCGATGCAAAATTTGGTGCCATTAGGCAACACAATATAAGCTCTTCCGGAGCCTTCAATTAGATTCGATGAACCAGATATGGTATGAACGTAGGCTTTACTCAATGTTAGATTTTGAAAATATTTTTTATACTTAAGAATTGTGTGAGTTGTAGCACTGTCAGCAAGACATACATCTCTATTATTCATCTCAGAGATAAAAAGTTCATCAGTAAGACTCATGATTCTAAAATATATAAAACTTTCATTACTACAAAACATTGCAAAATATAAAAGAAATTACAATAAGATAAAGGAAATACATTAATTAAAAATGAACATTTTCATCACCAATCAAATGATCAATTCTATCACTAGAATTTTCAAAGAAATCAGAAACATCAAGGCTTGTAGTATCTTCTCCTTTTATAGAAGCTAAAGTATTTGATGGTTCAGCAAAATTTGTTTCAAACTTTTTTGTTTTTTCTTTTATAGAAGCTTGGTATAGGTCAACCAAGTGCTTATCTGTACGACAGGTACGAGACCAATGTCCAGTCATACCACATCTATGGCATCCATCTTCATCTTTCTTTAAAAATTTGTTTTGAGGACCTTTACCCTTCTCTGAGTTGAACCACTTCTGGTGGTGCGGTGTATATCTACTATTATCCCTTTTAGTGTGGTCGCTTCTAGGACCTCCACTTCTATAATTTTTTCTACCACGTCCACGCCCTCGGTTTCTTTGAAAAAATGCACCATTTGCTTCTGGGAATGGTGTAAATCTAGTACCATTCACTTCAGGGAATGATATAGAACCAGTAGGACGTGACTGATGATTTCTTAACAAAATCTCATTATTTTGCTTAGCCACTAGAAAACCAGATATAAATTTAGAATATATTATGAACTTTTACACTCGATATTGCTACTTCAGGAGCACATTCGAGGCGTTCATTTTAAACATATATTCTTTAGTGGTTTTTCTCAACACACTTTCAATTATGCAACTTCAGGTGCATAAATCATAATGAGCCTTTTGGTACACATATTGCTCATTTAAATTATCTCACAGAATCAATAGATCCTTTATTATGAGATACTCAATAAAATTATTGATTTAAATCGATCCTTCAGGGATGCTCAATTTCTATTCCAAGATAGATCTTATCATCAATAATTCATAACAAGTATATAAAAATAAATAAAACTTGTATGAAAAATATGTGAATAAACATAAAATTTAATCAAGTAATAATAATGAATATAACATTTCATATTCATTTGGGAACTACAAATAATATATTGAAACACTTACTTGAAGTATAAGCCTACTAGCTTCAAGATCGTCAGAACCTTCGTGCTGATAACGTGTTATAAAACTAATGAAAAGAGAGAGAGCAAAAGAGAGAGAGATCTTGAATATGAGAGAAATGTTTAGAGAACTTTGTTTTCTCTTATTTCTTGGTGCCTTACACAAATGAGGACTCCCTCTATTTATAGGGATCTCTTGGTACAAAGAATGGTTATGATTGTTACACTTGTCATCAATCCAATGGTAAAGAGTACAAAGGAGGTTAGGTGTACCTAAAATCACCATTGGGGGGTAAGTGTACCTAAAATCACCATTGGAGGGTAAGTGTACCTAAAATCACCATTGATGGCTAAATGTGGTCATACAATACAATTTGAACTTTGGTTTCTAACAAACCCTACTCCATTCCAAAGATGAGGCTTTGCATAATAACAAACTGTTGGTCAATAAATCTATTAATAATTGTTTTAGATTGGACTCCCCCATCGGGTATGGAATAATGGATATGTGTCAACATCCCAATAATAATAAAACACAAAAACAACTCAAGTAAATTTATAGAACTCGAGTCTACTTCTATTTTTTTATTATTATTTAACAAATTATACGTAAAAATAAAATTATCTTCAATTATTAATTGATATAACTCATTTGAATTTTAAGTCCATCATTATAATCCCAATTAAACTCGTATATGTTATTTTCAATGAAATAATGAGATTATAACTTGATATACAAAAATCGATTTGCATTCAATTTTGACAATAAAAACTAGTATATATCTAAACTCTTATATATCAATGTTAAATTTAAGTAGTTCATGATCAATTCGAATTTATTTGAAAATAAACAAATTATTCGTAAACATAAAATATAATTCAATGATAAATAGAGATCAACCTATATTTGAATAATATATATAGAGATATATATATATATATATCTCTTACGCGGCAAAGTCTTCAAAGCCAAACTTGGATTTTTTGCGGAGGAAGGGCTTCCTCCTCCTCCTCCTCTTCCTCTTTCTCCATCAATCTATTTTATCCATTAAGGTTTTTTTTTTTTTTTCCTCTAAGGTCAAAAAAGACAGATCTACAGTTTTTCGGCATTATCCGAGAGACACGACCTGGACAAGAAGGCTCCCAAACCACCGACACTTTGGAAAGAAGCGGTGGTTTCCAAAAACAATAAAATTATGTGTGATCATGCACTTCCTCTTCCAGAAACTTTTCTCGCCACACATGTTAGATTAACATATTCGACACCATCAGATTCTCCAGATCTAATAGTTGTGGCTACACGGAGACAAACGCATGGGTCTCGCGCGTTGTCACAAATTTCGATGTTTACTGAAGTTGGTTCAAACTATAATCTGTCACTTTTTACCTCTATCTTACTACTTTTCCTACATTTTCCTCGAATATTCTTAGGTCCGAAATGTTTAATTAAAAATTCAAACCATTGATGCTCAACAATCACCACCCCCCTCAGTCCCTACGCAGTATCTTTCCACCACAATCCATGAACCTCACTTTTAATACTTTTTCCTCCAGGGCGAGAATCACATATATTCCTTTAAAAAGTGTGGAGCCTTGCAACGAGATAGAGTTAGTATTTTTTATCTGCCTTTTCATCGTAAGAGTTATCCTATTTGGCCCCATGATCATAAAGATGAGGTAGTTGACTTCCACAACTGTCACTTCAAGACAAAATACAGTCATTGCAATTATCATGACCTTCTATCATAGGATTACAATCCCACACTTAAATGATATAATAACACTTCGTTTGGCTCCCCCTTATTGGGGAAGGATCGAAAATATTTATTTTTTTTCCAATGTCGATTTCTATAATACTGCACTAGTTAAAAAATAGTGTTTGTCGAAATCTCCCTACCTTTTATTCATGTATTTTTGTATCCTTTAATTACAATGTTCAGTAAGGGTGGTTAGCCATAATGTTGACTTTTTATTTTTGTTTATCTCATATTTTACAAAAAAAATATTAAAACAAAATAAATAATATTTACAGTTTTAGATTAGCCAAATCCCGAACATTCTTTTTTAATGATAAACATACTTTTCATCAAAAAGAGTACATAAAGTCACAGGATAGCAGCATTGACAACTTACCACGTAACAAATGCAAACAGAAAATACGAGAGCCCTAGGTTTAAGAAACTAAGGAGGGGAGTTAAATAATTCTAAAGAATTAATTCTGCAGTGTTGCCACCATCACTCAAAATGAGTCCAGAGTGCGGGCAACTTCACTATATAAATCCAACAATGTACTCGCAACAGAAATTGCTCATCAGACGCTAGAGCATCAAGCAGTTGAAATCAACCTGAAGATCCCTAGGTTTTGAAGGGATCCTCAACAGGACGACCATAATAAATTAGAAGTTATAAGAGAAAAGCGTGAATCTGGGGAGGAATGAAGAAAACAAGACGTGATTATAGGAGACGCGTGTTCCTAAATCTTTTCATGGAGGGTGACTACTAAATCATGAGCATCATCAAGAAGCTTCCAAACATCCAGACGGCCGGCCATGCTATTGCATTCCTTCATAATTTCGTCCATGCAGCTGTACTTCTCTATTATGAGCTTCCTCCTTTGCAGCACGCAGGCTGCTATCGCGTAAAGCAACAAATCGTCATTAGGAGGGGCTCTCAACCTTATTCTACCCCAAGCTGACTTGGCAATCCCTGCTCTAATTGCCGCCTGATCAGCCCAGATTACCTCCCACAGGCACAGCGTCTGCTCAAAGCTTAACTCCCTTCGGAAGAGAACCACCACCATCCTGTACACAAAAAAGCAATCCTCAGCTTGAAGCTTCTCCAGGTGCCTGTAGAGATGAATATCCTTGCGCTTGATAATCTTGGAAACAATATTCAGCTGCCTCCGGATTCCCACCTCATCAAGCCGGAAATTATGCCGAGCTTTTTTCATGAAACCCACAAAGCACCAAAAGGCTTCATGGTCCTCCTCAAACACTGTGATTATCGGAGCAAGTAGATCACTCATTCCTTGGCAGTAACCAATCTCAGGATCATAGATTGCATAGGCTTCCAGTATAGCAACCAGGCGAGCAGCATGGAAAACCCTGCATGGCTCCAAGTGATCATAATCCTTCAACCCAGCACTCTCTGCTAACTGGTGAGCTTTGATCTCTGACACTGCAGCCTGAGATGGTGAGTAAATAAACCATTCATCATTTGCCCGCACAGCATCAAGACGGATGATCCTTTGCCAATTGGCAAAATCTTCAGCTGTGTGGGATTTTGACTTGCTTTCAGCATTAGAGGGAGACTTGTTTTCTGGATTGAATGCATATGTATTCACCTTGGCACGCTCATCAAGGCCATTCTCTTCAGATAATTTGGTGGCAAGTAAAGGTTGCACGTCCTCAGGTTCTTCTGAAGAGTCAGAATCAGACGTCTCCGTGTCTCCGGCAGAGGCATCTTCACAAGTCAGTCCACTCTTATCACCTTCTTCTTCCAAAGATGAATCGTAGGATTGAAGGGCATGACCACAGACAGATTGGCCATCCTCAGCCAATGGGCTTCCTCCCTCAGTCAAAAGGGACCTACTGGCACTGACCACATCTTCTAAGCTAGGAGAATCTAGAACCTGACTAAAATCCCCACTGCCCTCATTGCTGCAGTTCCCAGAAGCTTCCTTCAGCTTTAGAGTCTCCTCACTGTATTTTAAAATCTGCAGGCATCGCTTCCGCAGCTTATCATATTCTTTTCTGCATCACAAAGTAAAAGAAGAGTGACAAGGGGAACAAGAAAAGGAGGGGGAGGGAGGGAGTGGAAAACACACAAAATATGATATTCCAAACATAAAATTTAAGCGTCCTAATGGATTTAATCAATAATGACAATACCTTTTCTGTATGTTAACCAAATCTCTTTCTTTCTGGGAACTGTTAATGTCATAGCTGTGCACATGAGCATATCAAAGTCAAGATATGAAAGATCTGGAGAAATTTGGCCCTTAAAAAAGACCCAGCATTCAGCAAAAGTGAACAAGAGACCCAATAATAAATAGCCAGAAACAGTATAAAATAGCACTCTATATGTCTGTTTTCTCCATGAAGAAGGAATTTTGCAATATGTCAATTTACATGGCAACCATAATGGTAAAGCAAAATGTTTTTCTTTTTTTTAATAAGTAATGGTGAAGCAAATTAGCATGGCCACACAAGTAATTACATAAAAGTCCTCTTAGTTACAACTGCACCTGAATTACCACATAAAAAAGGCTCAGAGAGTCAGAAAAAATTGATTACATACAGATTCTGGTTCCCAGACTCTCCCGTTTGATACGAGTAGAGTTCAGAAGAAGTGTATGTCTGTGTGCGTGTGTGATAACTGTTTTTTTTATGAATAAACGTGTGTTATAACTTCCTAGTTGATGTATATCCAGATTGACAAGAATGGTTAAAAAATCAGGACAAGGGTGGGAAAAAATATCATAAATCAAGCAACTTAAAGTCAGCTATGGATCAAGCAATCCATAGGACCAGGCTAACCTGTGCCTATGACTAACAACATAACAAGAAGTCTCCAAAAGGTAGCAAAATCTATCTTAGTTTCACAATTAAAGAGAGGAACAAAAATATTATAATACAGACACGCACAGACATTGATACATGAAGGTATATGGATGGAAATTCTTACACTCCAAGAAGGAAAGGCCAAACCTCCGTTCTAATACTTGGATCAACACTCTGCATCAAAGCATAAGGAATCAGATCTTCACGACAGTAACAAATAAAGGAATAAAAATAGAAGAACTAAAAAAATAAAATTGAATTTGAAAGAAGAAAACAAGGTGATCTGAGAAAATTCGATAGCTTACCCCACCACGAACTTTCTTCAAAAATTTGACCCCACCATCACTGAGCTTTCCATCTGGTGTAAAGAAACTCTTCCATTGTTTTGGCAGAAGGGCATGTTTTCTTCTCCTACGCGACCAAGGTGATTTAAGATTAGCCCTGGAGAAAGCAAAAAATAAATTAGAAATTTTAACCAAGTGAAGGAGAACTGAGGCACAAAATAGCATAAAACATTTATCTGCACCTAAAAACAAATAAGGTTCGTATAAAAAGCAAATGTATGACAGTCATAAAAGACCCCATTTGCAGGCATAGTAAAGGGAAGTTGTAAAACTAATCCACCACAGTACTCATTTAAAGGTAAAATAAACTTCTACAAGATTGCACAAATATTAATTTTGCCACAAACGCTGATGAGCATGAAAAACAGATTGAATCCCAAAGCAATATTAACTTAGCGACTTTGTCATGACAGTCGGAGCAGAAAACCTACTCGGAATTCTGAATTTGAAACCCACACAATTATTAGATATAAACAGTAATAATGAGGGGTTTTGTGAAAAAATTCATAATCAAACACCGAGTTCATTTCCAACATTTTTAGTTATCAGCCTAAAAATTTTGTTAAAATGAGGAAAACAGACTGAAAAGGAAAAGCTCAATTACAGTCAAAATATAGCCCATCCGCTAGGTAACAAAGAACATGGCCCAAACCACCAATTAAAAAAATATAATTTGAAAAAAAAAAAAAAAAAAAACAAGAGACTGAATCTGAATCTGAATCTCACAAGATGAGACCGTTTTCCTACTGAGAACTAGTTGAACGGTGGCGCTTTTTAACACTGGAATACAAAATTGCGTACTTTTCAGATCGGGATCTGAAGAGAAAACACTACTCTACAATACCTGCTCTCAAATTGATCGAGAAAAAAAAAGAAAGGGAAAAGAAAAGAAAAAACTTTGGATTAGGGAAAGAGGAAATAAAGAACTCACCGATCAGTGGAAGTTGATGAGGACGAAGGCGAGGAGGAGGAGGAGGAGGAGGAGGAGTGAGTAACGACTAACAAGACCGATCGCAAATGAACCCACGACAAAGATGACGACGACGATGGTGGTGAAGAGGAATTTGGCGACGACGAAGGCGGCGAAGAAGTGTGACTTCGCCGTAGGGCTCTCATCAAGTATTTCTCGTCTGTAAGCATTTATCTATCTATCTATCTACTAATTCTTCCAGATTCTGAAACTGAATACGAAATTGGGTTTGATTCTTTCTCATTTCTTTAGGGTTCGGATTTCGGTTTCTTGGGGCTTCTCTTTTTACCAAAGAGACTAGAAGACAGTGGCGGCCAAGGCGATACCGACCATAGCCGTCACTGCGACGGTTAGTCCGACATTGGAAGCAGATAAGCCGAAGCCACTTCCGCCGCTGCTACCTTCAACAAACACGATCCATCTGCTAGTATCAGAGCCGCCACCGGAGGAGAGAAACAGCATCAACGAGAGGAAGCAACGGGAAAATACCGTGGTCAATACCTCGTTCCCGTTTTCGCTCTTCCTCGTCCTCAACAACACCATCACACACACAAGAACTGAGGTACCGGGCAACCCAACCACACCTCACTTTTATCTACCTAATTATCTTCTTCTCGCTCTCACTCTACAACTGCTTTTGCTTTTCTTAAGCCCTGCTTGCTTTCCATGAAAGTCAATAAATATAGCAGAGATACTAAAATATTGCTGGTTTTCTGATATTTTCTGTGACATCCATATCTCTCCCTCTTGGTAAGCGAATCTCGCTGATTTTTTTATTTTTATTTTTATTTGTTTATTCGGCCTCTCTCTGGGACGGAGAGTGGGAGTGAGAATTTAGAAGGAAACGTAGATCGAAGACTCGCACTTTCAGCTTCAGTTTGGACTAGATCCATTTATAAATAGGAAAATCTAAAGCATAAGTGTGTATTAATTTAATGTGGTCGGTCAAAAAATAAATTTTATTAAAAATAGTGCTAATTTAAATTTTGAATATAAAGAAATCATAATTGATACATAGATTAGTACGTAACTTTGTTTATATGTAACAAAACTCTTATAAATAATGTTAGTGTAATAATTTTACTCGTAAAATATTATTTGATCGTCTATACGGATATATATACAGTTATATTTATATATATATTTTTTATATATTTTATTAATATGATTTATTACTGATTTTTTTAATATAAAATAATTATTTTGACAATTACTTCGATAGAGTGTATAAAAAATAAAAAATACTTTAGTTACAAAAGAATTATATAAAAGCAATCTCAGAAACTAATATAATCTGATGTAATTTGTTAGTTTATAAAATTACTTTTATTATAAAGTAGATCTAACATATTAAATAAAATCACGTCAATTTATGAACTTATTTTGTATAATTTCTTTATAGATGTATTAGTACTAAAAAAAAATATGTAAAAGCAATTATATTTAACTGAACTCGTACAAAAAATATTGAAGTTAATAGTAAACAACCTTTTTACTTTAACTTTAACTTCAATCGGTGTAACACTGCTAACATTATTAACAGTTAATTCAGGGCATAACTGTAATATCTTTCAAATTAATATTGTTAACTTGACTAATAATTAATTTAAGAGAGATCAATATTTATCTCGTCTATAATATCATGCAAGGGTATATTTTCTTTATAATATTTTAGAAAGACACCCCCAATGGATTGTGTATATTTTCTTTATAATAAATCACTGAACTGATAATATTTATAATATATCATATATCAGCTAATGTAATTTTTTTTATATACAATTTAAATATTATTTTTTAAATATTTTATTGAATTCAAATAGTCATTCTAACTACAAATGAATTTGCAATATCCCTATATCTTTTTATATTTGTAATAATTACTTATATACAATATAATATAATTTCGTCCTATAAACACCAAAAAAAAAAAGTTAAGAAAAAAATCAAAATGAAATCAAAAAATGAAAAAATGTGACTCTATTAGGAGAAGAAAATTAGAAATATTATATGCATAGCAAATTATTTCATATCTAGCAAAATATTAATTGTTGTTTGAATAGTGAGTTGAGATGAAAGTTGAAAGTTGAATAAAATATTATTAGAATATTATTTTTTAATATTATTATTGTTTTGAGATTTGAACATGTTAAATTGTTTATTTTATTTTGTGTGAAAATTTAAAAAAATTATAATTATGAGATAAAATTATACACTTTTTATATCAAAACGGACCAATTTCATTTCATCTAACAAGTATAAAGTGGAAGACAAAGTGAAAAGAGAAATGAATAAAGAAAAAGCTTACGTGCATAAAAAAGTGTCAACTAAATGTAGTGAGATTACCATGACAAAATAGAAAATGAGTATAAAATTAAAATATAATTGGAGCTCTTTTTAGATAAATAAATAATTATTTTGTATGTATACCTAAAATATATTGTAATTTGTAAGGGGATTTTCCCCTACTATAAGCCCATAAGGCAAACCCATATAAGGAAGGTCCGGCTTGCTTGGATGGCCCCTCAGAGCATTCACATCCGTATCTCCATCCACATCCATATAATTTAACTTAAAATCACATTTTTTTAAAATTTTTCCTAAATTTTATTTATCTTCTAAAAATCTCTCACATCGCATTCCTCATCCCTATCTCTATTCTATTAAATAATATTTCTCTATTCTTTTTTTATTATTTTTTTCTCTCTCTTCCATTTACAATCTTAACTACTAACTCTTTTGTCTTATTATCTTTTTTTTCAAATATCAATTTCTATTAAATTTTTTTA
Source organism: Carya cathayensis (assembly GCA_011037825.1). Lineage (NCBI taxonomy): Eukaryota > Viridiplantae > Streptophyta > Magnoliopsida > Fagales > Juglandaceae > Carya > Carya cathayensis. The sequence goes on from QGSO01000155.1 coordinate 1,408,054, forward strand.
CGGTTTTGACTATCAAATACAGTATTTTTTTAACCGAAATTCGTATTATAAAAATAGTAATTTTTTTATTTAATTAGTGCATTTTCTAACGTGATGGCCATATTTTATTATTTAGTATTCTTTAGCCGTTCTTTTAATAATAATACCTAGTCACGTATTGAATATAAAATTTCCACTCATTTTTTTAACGGTAACATTTTTTGTCTTTTCTCCAACGGTAACATTTTTTATCTTTTCTCAAACGGTAACTTTTTTTGTCTTCTCTCAAACGGTAACATTTTTCGTCCTATGTATAACGGTAACTTTTTCCTCCATAAATACGTATATTGCTAACATTCACACTCTCACAAACTCTTCTTTTATTTGATCTATAGAACTGAATTTCAATAGTATCCCTTGATCTCCCACTTCTTTCATCAAATGGCTCGTACTTTCTTTCGCAAATTGTTGACATACGTATCCTCTGAAAATGATAGTGATGTTGTTCTTAATGAGGAGGCCGATGGACAGTCATTGAGGCATCGTAACAATCGCCAACGTCGTAAGTTTATTCGGCGTGATCATATTCAGGGGCACGAGAGGCTATTTCGCGATTATTTTGCAGAAAATCCAGTATATCCCTCGAATCTATTTCGAAGGAGATTTCGGATGAGTCGTCCCCTATTTCTTCGTATTCTAAATGAGGTAGAGTCTTACGAGCCGTACTTCATCCAGAGAAGAGATAATGCCGGAAGACTCGGTTTATCTTCTATGCAAAAGATAACTGCAGCACTTAGAATGATGGCGTATGGGGTGAATGGAGATTTTATGGATGAATACATACGTATTGGTGAAAGCACCGCAATGGAGAGCCTAAAAAAATTCTCTGAGACAATAGTAAGTGTTTTTTCAGATGAATATCTGCGGTCTCCAAATGCCAATGATATTACCCGATTGCTTGCTGTAGCTGAACAACGAGGATTCCCAGGAATGCTGGGAAGCATTGACTGCATGTATTGGAAGTGGAAAAATTGTCCCGCGGCCTGGAAAGGTATGTACTCTGGCCACATCCGTGAACCCACTATTATTTTAGAAGCAGTTGCTTCATATGATCTCTGGATATGGCATGCATTTTTTGCTATGCCCGGTTCACATAACGACATTAATGTTCTAGAGAGATCTTTTATTTTCACGGAGCTTGCCTAAGGGCGTGCTCCTCCAGTCAATTTCACAATCAATGGCAATGACTACACTATGGGGTATTACCTTGCTGACGGTATTTATCCCAAGTGGCGAACTTCTGTGAAGACAATTCCGTCACCAAGAGGGAATAAGAAGAAAATTTTTGTGAAAGCACAAGAATCTGCAAGAAAAGAAGTCGAGCGTGCATTCGGGATTTTTCAACAACGATTTGCTATCATTCGTGGACCTTCCCGAATGTTCAAAGTGAAAGATCTAACAAATATAATGAAAGCATGTGTTATACTACATAATATGATCATTGAAAACGAGCGTGATAATAGTGAGAGTCTGAACATTGAGTATGATCAACTTGATGATGATCTGCCGGAATTGTCACGTAATCATACAACTGAGCTTACAGACTTCATCCAGCGTCATCATAATATTAGAGACAGCTCGGCACATAATCAGCTTCAAGAAGATCTAATTGAACACTAATGGCTATTATATTCCCAACAGTAGTCGCGATCGCGTTATATTCTATTATTTCCACCAATGTTATTTTAAACTATGTTTGAGTTAATCTGCTTTGCATTTGTAATTCGTTAATGTTAGTAGTGATTATATTAATTGTAATCAAGTTTGTTGTCGTATTTCTTTGAGTATAATAATGGACTATATTCGAGGTAATTTATCAAGATGTCTGAATTTGTTACATCCAATTTACTTGCACAAAAATATCAATTTATATAATAGCCTCAAAAGTACCAAAAAATGGTAATTTTTTTTTTGACACATATATCATTGTCGGAAACTAAATAAATATCAAATACAACCATATAAAATCAATCCGATCCTCGGGCATGATTGCGTCTCATGATGATTTCCCTCTGGAGTTGCTCGAAATACAGCCGCTGCATTTCTGGCATGACACTCACATCCATCATCATAATGCGCTGATCTGATTCCTTCTTCGCAAGCTCCACTTTCTCAGCCTCCAACCTCAGTCTTTCGTCCTCTTGACGGATTTTACTTTGCTCTTTTGCAGCTTCAATTTTAATCTTCTCTGCCTCCAACCTCAGTCTTTCATCTTCAAGACGTAATTTTTTGTCCTCTTTCTCCTTGTCATACTCCATCTTCTCGGCCTTCAGGCGATAAAACTCTTTCTCCTGAGCGCGTGACTCCTCTAACATAGTATACTTCATCTTTCTGAGTAGGAGATTTTTCCTCTGCTAGCCTGCCTTGGGCCTTTCGTTTTCCTTTTTCAGCTTTCCTTCCCATTGGCCGGTCCAATTCGATAACCTCATTCTCTATCACATTCTCTGTCTCGAGATCAAAAACTGAATCCTCCGTCGCGGCAGAAAATCGAGTCGGGGTCGGGGTCGGGGATGGGGACATCGTTTTCCTTCGCTTTGGATCCTCTTTTGTGGCCCGCCAAATCCACTTAGGTTGGTCCTTCAACAGGTGCCAACAATGCTCGAACTGAAAGGCGCATTTTTCTAACGACTGGTACATTACCTTCGCCTTGTCAAACTTACATGTAAACAAATAAAATCAATGTTAAACCATTAAGCACAAAAAATAATGTGAACGTAAAATACTAAGAGTAACAAAATTTTACCTTGTCTTGCTCGGTCATGCCACTTTGATTTAACCCTTCAATTTGAGCTAGTTTCGCACAAAATTTATTTGTGGCCTTTTGAATAACTGACCACCGATGTATTAGAGACTTCATTGTCCGCTCAATTGTGGTTTCTTTATATTGCTGAAAGTACTCAAAGATTTTTTTCCAAAATTGGGAGTGTTTTTGATCTGTTCCTTGGATGGCATCAAGGCTACTGTTTAGCCATGCAGAGACAAGTAACTTGTCTTCTTCAGGGGTGAAGTTCGCACCCCTGACTGATTTCCTAACGCCGATAGGCTCATTAGGGGGTAGGGGTGGAGAGTCACCAAGAGTCATAGGGGAGGATCCACTTTGCCCACCGTAAGTGGGGTCGAGTTGAGGATCTTGAGTAAGGAGGTTGGTGAAGTATATATGACCAGGGTCTTGTGAATCCATCTATATAAAATAGTTTAACTGTTAGAAACCAAAGTTTGGGGTCGGGGTCGGGGTCATTGGCTCAGAAATCGAATGGTGACATCATGGAAATTTGGCCACCCACTCATGGCTGCAACGTCTGGTTGCCACTACTTGTTGGCCGTCCGGGTTACCTAGCAATTGAGGGAATGAAACAAATTTCCTATATGCGTGCCAAGTCCAAAACATCATCACAGCCGAGTTCGCTTAGTTTCCACAAGCCAATTGTATTAAAACATAACAAGAAAACAACAACCAAACAACATGCAAATCATAAGATCTCAATAAATAAGAGCATTCCCATCCGGTCTAAATAATATGTTGATATATCTTTATAAATGTGGCTCAGAATGGTGTAAATATTGACAGTATGCGTAACAAAGTTGCCAAACATCAAATGGCTGCAAAACCCCACCCAAACCCCGATTGCCTTTTGTGGAAGTACGACAAACTGCAATATGGTCATCCGGGTGAGGATTACCCCGCCATATTGATGGGACCCCATTAACACTTGTGAAATAATGGCTACTAAACACCATCATCATTGCCTAATAATAGTCCCCTTCCTCAACAGATCGGAAACACTGCAAATGACCCAATATGATGTTAATCACAGCCTAATTAACACTTGCATGTTATTTTGTGAAAAAATATAAAATTTTAATAATGTATAATATGATATAATAGTTAGCTTTTAGGTATAGTTTCCATTAACCAAAGACCCACCGAAAAAAAAAAAAAAACCTAAAGATTCATGTGATTGGCAACAAAAAGATTATATATGCTAGATGCCAATGGACCCCACAAAATCTTTGAGTTATCTAGCAACAAAGAGGCATTGAATCCGGATCTAATTTTTTGGTATCATCAGATGAATATAACTGGATGTGAATCCAGCATATCACATGCTTAAACTAACTACAAGAGTTAACCAAAGATGTCCAATACAAATAGTCCAAGTTATGACATAATAGAGGTCACCAAGATTAAGTCAAAGGGGGGAGGAATAACTGAGGGTCTAATAGTTTAGCACTCAAAATATTCAACAAAATTTTGTACAATCAAAGTTATGGATCAATTTTCTAGAAATGTGACAATTCGGACAAGAGAGAGTTTAACATTAGCATTAAAACCAACCCATTAAAATGGGTCTGCACAGACCAACCCATTAAAATGGCATTCAAAACCAACAGTTTTAAAACCAACAATCAACAACCAAGTCTCATTTCAACCATCCATTACACCTAAGTTCAAAATGATAATGGAAAAGGAGCTAATATTGCACGGCATTAAGTCATAACATATGGACTGAGTAGTCCTGAAAGAAAAGAAATGGCAATGTGTATCCAAGTGCAAAAATAAGGTAAACCTATCAGCCCCCAATAGATAGATACAAATTTCACAATCTCACCCTACTTGGTACACGTAAATGAGATATTAAGATATCAACAATGCATCTAATATTGCACGGCATCAACTCATAACATACATCACAGAAAATCTCAGTGCAGTTCCACCATACTACTCAGCTGAAAGTAATCAAGATGAAGATTTATCAACTTGCAAAACCCATAACTGAAATATACAACTACAGAAACATGGGTTGCCAAAAAATTCCTTGCTGTTGAAGCCTAAATTCGAATCTGTTGCAGTGTTTTTCTGCAGAAAATTCCTTGCTATTGCAAGAAAAATTTCAGCCCCAAAGTATACAACCATTTCGGTCCTTCAACAGATCCCCATCCCCATATGTAATCTCATAGCAATGGTAATGTCAACAACAAATTCAGAGCAACCCATAACCGAAACAACAAATTCAGAGCAACCCAAATCGAAGCAAAAATTCCAGAGTAACCCAAATCCAAACTCTTTTCGATTTATCAACGATTTTGACGAAGTAGGAGCTAGGGTTTTCAGACTGTAATACATATATATAAACAAAAAAATTTTCGCAATAATCAATCATACGCATACTTGCAAACATGGAGGAAACCGAGTGAGGGAAATGAAATGAGAATGCAGAAGCTCGGTGGCCAACCATAGAGGATCCCGATTGAAACAAAGTCCAACCATTTTCAGATGCCGAAACCCAAAATATGCAAGAGAGAATATGAGAATCCTGCCATGGAGGAAACCGAAAGGTCAAAAAATCACTTACAATCGTTGCGGACTGGTCCGATGGCGAGGGAGGAGGTGAAATCGCGAGGGCACCCAACTGTCCAGAGCAAGAACCGCGGGACAAGAGAGAGAAAATCAGATATGGGGATGTACAGTCGATGCACAAATATGGGGATTCACTGTACCAACCGGAAACCCAAACCCCATTTTAGGGAACGGGATGGAGGAGGAAAATTGGGAAAACCCTAAAATTTTTCCCAAATTATAGGGAAACTATCGGGATGGGGACGCTGATGGGGATGCTCTCAGTCTGCTAAGGCTGCCTAATTCAAAAGCTGAAGGTAACTCATAATTATAATCACGCGGAAAAACTAAGGACAAAGATAGGAGGGACTTATCGTCCCAATACTCCCTATGACACCTAGCACTCAAGAATTATGTAGGCAGGTGAGTGGGAAACATAGGGAACCTTTGATCTTTTGACAATAAGTATATAGAGACTTGACGATGAGCACTCGTTGAATAAAGAGGTCAAGAAGCCATGCCGCATTAATGTCATCGATCCTCAAACTCCACGTTGCATTAATGGCACCACTTTAGGAGCCATACCGCATTAAATGATTCTGACTAAGTGAATAGTTGATGAGACATATACTTCCTAAGATAGGGTATGGGTTTTCCCCTCTCAGAAACTTAGTATAAAAGCCGGTTTTAAGGTACAAAGAACCTGTCTAAGATTTTTCTAAACTCTTATACAAACTATTAAAGAGATGCCAACTTAAATATCGAAGATTCTTCGGCCTTCACTTAGGCCTCCAATTCTTTGTATTTTTTTTAGTATGCAGGTGAAAAATTCAAGACTCAAGTTACTAGAATCTGACTTAAAGGTATACGAAATACGACATTAACATACATTATCCATCGGCGGCTCTAACTCGGCCTTTGATTACAGCATTAATTGTCACAATTACTTATGTAATTAATTATGACAAATTGTTTTCTAATTTTTAGGCAGTTTGCCGGATTACTCTCCTCAAGGTTATTGTAAAATTGTCACCGGCTCAAAATGAGTATAGATTAGATTTAAATTTTAACATCTATTTTGATAGGTGTAAAATCATCAATTATTTTTAAATGATTAAAAAAATAAATTTAATTATTTATATTATATTATTAATATCGATAACTTATGAAAGCAGTTCAAGAGAGATCGTGTTTGATACAAATATTGAATGAAACAAGTTTGGTATATTATTTACGTTACAATTTTCTACTCTAATAAAAAAAAAAACAGATACCACCGCCAGCCATTCTTAAAACGTGCTAGCTGCCTAAAAACGTTACCCTTTACCATCGTCAAAATAAGCGAGGTTAGGGAAATAGAAAACAAAGCAAAAAGATGAAACAAAAGTCAAAAGGCTAGGTAAATAATATAGGGATTTGATGTCACATGGCGTACTAATATTATTAAGTGGCTGAAAGAGCACGTAAAAGAGCATGGGGGAGACAAAATAATCAATAATCCTGTCGGACAACATGCCCTTCCTCTACCCTTCGCTGCTTACTTCTACTGATCCAATCTAAAAGAAGTCACATGAGGTGCGAGAATCCATCTATATTCTGTTTGGTTTGTGTCTCAACGGCTGTTCCTTTGTATATTCGTAGCTTCCATTCATTTCCTTGTTCTCTCTTTCTACTCTTTTTTTTTTGGGTATTTTTCAAAACCCTACTAATTTATATCTATTTTGAATATATATATATATTGGCATATTGCTATTAATCATCCATTTTCTCATTATTTCGTAATGTGACATTAAATTATTAGAAATTATTTATCTGGCCTACAAAAATGTTCATTCAGGTATGCAAACTTTAGAGAGTTAGTCGAAGCACTAATGTCAAATTATGATCAAGATACATTGGAAATGTTTGTAATATAGCAAGGAACATATGGCATAGAAGAAATCAGTTTGTTTTTGAAAATGCCTTTACTCATCCTAGTACATAGTCAAGAAAGCAAGGAAGACATTAGAAGAATATAAAGTGTTCAGCAAAAACAAATGACACAACATAGGAGGAATGCAGAGATACAGAACAGATGGCAACCTCCACCAATAGGGGTAACCAAAATCAATTGGGATGCAAGTCTGAATGAAGGAAGGGGAAGAGCAGGCTTTGGGTTAGTGGCTCGTGATCATACAGGCAGTATTTTAGCTACCAAAAAACTGTCAAAACCATGTCTCATAGATCCTCTACTAGCTGAAAGTTTAGGTGGTCTATATGCAGCAGATATGGCTTATGAATTGGATTATAGATCAGTTATATTAGAAGGGGACTCTCTAACCATTGTACAAGGCATAGAAAAACAAATAGATAGATGGGATAGAGTGGGAATGATCCTTAGTGATATAAAACATAGGCTTGTATCCTTAAACAGTTGGAGGGTCTCACATGTCAAAAGATGTGGCAATGTTTATGCCCATAATCTTGCTAAAGAAGCAGTTTTAAGTCCAGATGATATAGTGGNTTATAATTTACTTGTAAACTTATCATTTAATGTCATATTATGAGATAATAAAAAAATAATAATGAATAAATATTTTTTATACATAGTAGACGCACTCCTTTTACCCAAATTAATGTAACATCAAGAAAAGCAAATAGCTAATTGCTAACTTCCCAAAATGGATGATTAAACTGCATGTACGTTGGTATAGCTTTCGATGCCAACAATGCTGTCTGAGGTAGATTGCAATGAAGAAAGACATCTAGTTGGGAGTTTCGAGCATGGGAAACTCTAAATACTAAAGTTATGCTCCTGATAGATTAAACTTAGTAGACATAAAATTACAGTGCCAAAGAAAATTTTACCTTGTTTCTAAACGTACTAGAGTGGTGGGTAGGACGATCTTGACATGTTTCTACGCTTTTGTATATTGCGTTGAATGCTTCTTTATTAATTTCATCTTCCGATCTAGATCTTTACATGTGTGACATCAAATCTTATCTTATTTCGTCAAATCAACTTCGATTTTCTTGTCATAAATGCACTATCGTTTCAAGTCATGAGAAGCAGTAAAACGCGATAGTCCTGTCTCGTCCCGTCTGACTTACGAGGAGAGTTTGCTTATTCCAACAGTAAAAAAAAAAAAAAAACTCAAAATTTGACTGTTTGGGCAGCCCATTTACCAGTTTTAAGTCCAGATGATATAGTGGAAAGTGTAGTCTATTCAGCCATCTTGGCTTCTGTAAACACTTGATAAGTTAAATGCAAGTATAAGTTCCATTTCAAAAAAAAAAAAACTTCAACAGCATTAATATCCAGATTTCTGAAAATAATAAGAAAGAATAATTGAAGATTGATAATGTATGTCTCGACATAACCCTCAGGCCTCGGGTCATGTCGACCTTAGGTCCTTAATCCATCCCAAAGTCTGGTGTAAAAGAAAGAAAGAAAAAAATAAAAGAGAACGCATAATGACCCAAGGGGCCCACCAGTCATAATGGATGGGCCCATTGGCAAATCATTAGATTGTTCGTTGGGATAGTTGAGTTGTCCACAATTTCCGCGTACTTTTCTTCTTTTTCCGCCCAAGGTCAATCTATATATATATATATATATGCACAACGGATGCCACTAAGTAGCGGTTGGTTGGTTGGTTGGTGGCTTTGGTGCCCACTTTTTAGTGATAATTTTATATTTGAACTTAAAGCTGACCAAGTACAACAATGTGAGCCTTTGATATTTGGAAATTGAGTCCATAGCGCCCAACATCGATCTAAAATTCGGGTTAGAATCAAAGATGAGAAAATGCCGTGTTCGAGGCAGGTTTTATACAGTGGGTTTATGAAACATTATTTTATGGATAATAGTAAAATAGTTTAAATAAAAATATTTTATAAAATTTTAAGAAAGAAGAGAAAAAAAATTAAATAAAAATATTATAAAATTAAAAACTATTTGAATATAATTTCTATTTTGAAGTTTCTAAAATTTAAATTAATTTTTATATTTTGTTTTGAAATTTTTATAAGCTTTCAGAATTCTTTACCTGCCCAAACATGCTCCGGACAAAAGGACTGGTTAAACTATGGCATACAGGACTTGGCCAAAAATGCAGTGAAATAGACCCGCTTTGGCGTTTGGAGGGCTTCCTATCAACCTATATGGACCCGTATGATATAACTTCCCAAACTTCAAGTTTCATAATCGGCCCTGCTGAATTACTACGGAGAGGAGGATGTTCTAGACTTGCCATCAAATGAGAGGAAGTTGAGGAAATCGTCTGAAAAGAGAACATTCAAGAGATCACGAAGGATAATATAGAATAGCAAAAAACCATTTAAGTGGAGGAAGACTCTAGACTAGAGGGAGCATCCTTCTATAAATAAAGAGGAATCATGTAGAAATCAAGAGTTATGTTCTGTAATATACTGACTGAAGGAAAAAATATCAGAATTTCATTGAGAACAGAGTAGGGGTTATTAAAATTTAAATATGAATTTCTCTAATATGGGTATTGGAGATAAGACGTACTTGTTGCAACAGGTGGTGGAAGCAACAAGAAGAGGCACAACAATAATAACACGTAGCTGAACTTGATGCATGTTTCTTTTATATAGGGAAGGTTTTTCTAGTGCACTATTTTGTTACAAGTCATCTTTGGATTAGCAAATCTTTCAAAAGGGCAGCTCATGTTTTTTTTTTAGGGAAAATCTTCTCATCGGTCATGTTGTTAAAGTGTTGAAAACAACTCTCGATACTTTTTCGCCACGTAGCCCATCCATGTAGTTAACCATGGAACTGTAGCACACAGTAGAAAAAATCATGAAGGGAAATAATTCGATCAGATCCCTAACCCCTCTCCTCTCTCCCATCTCAGATCCCATCACTCTGCTCCCATCGAGGCCGCCCACCCCTCCCCTCTCATCGACGCCGGTCTGGGTTCTCCCTCACCCCTCTCCTCTCTCCCATCACTCCTATCGGATGCCGCCCCAAGCTCTCCTCTCTCCTATCAACGCCGCACATTGGCTTTATGGGTTTAATGTGAACCAGTCAAACACAACCACCCACCTTGATGCAGCCACCACTGTCCTCGTCGTCCTCCACTCAAGAAATGGTTTGTCCCTTGTCAAAACGGAATTGACTTTGCTACCTTGAATCTGTGATTTTTTTTCAACCCAAATCTCCTTTTTTTTATTTTTAAATATATATAAGAAACCACATTAAAGCCTACAAAAATTTGATGAATAAATTAGACTACGTTCCAAAGAGTATTGAAAGCATTTCATGTGAAGTGTTGCGAACTAATTTTTAGGTATGTTGTTAGAATGAGTATAGCCACCGTCAGACTGGCTGGCGTCGAACTGCTGGTGGCAGCAACAGGTGGTGGAAGCAACAAGAAGAGGCACAACGTCGGGTAGGCTGGGTAGCACCATAGGAGAGGAAAGAGAAAATATTTAAAGTTTTTAATTTTAGATAGAAATCCCATGCGGTGATCTCATGATTTTAATTTGTGTAATGCTGAGATCTCACTTTTTAATTGGATGCTATTAAACGATTGAAAACAGCCTTATTGCTCTGAAGCGGAACCTTTTTTTTAATCAAATAAATAATGATATATTTACAATTATTTCATTCCATAATTAATCAATCTAATTGTGTCTATTAATTAAAAATAATTTCAATTTAACTATTTCTTATTTAAAAAAATTTATAAATTCATTATTTTTCTAATTAAATATCTATTGACTCACAATTTTGTTATCATCGAAATATGTTCGTAGAGGCCGAGTCGTGATGTTGCAGAGTACAGATGCGTGCGTTGATTCTCTGATCCAATTATGGGCTTACATTTCGGACCTTCCCTTAGACTCTTTCGATCCATCTTATTAAGTAAACTATTTACGGGGCTGCTAGATACTTCACAATTCGTATACAAATTTGACAAGAGAAGAAGTCCTGTTGCGAATTTTATAAAAATAAATTTATAAATTATTTGATAACTACTAATAGTGAGCTAGACATAGTTAAAATTTAACTAAGATTTAATTAATTTGCTTTAAATACATCTATACCCAACTAGCTAAATTTATAGTAATTTTATCCGTAAAGTACTTGCCTGGCTAAATCTAGTCAACCCTAATTGTTGGCCAAATTAGTTTTTGGCTGTAAAATATTCTTCCCAATAGGCATAGTCATCGCGCGTGTAGCCTCCATCTTCACAAAACGTATGTAGATGAAAACTCAAATGTTATGTTTTATAATGGAGAAATAGGGTGTTTTGTGGTCCTAAGAAAGCATACTTCAACTCCAATAGAAGAGGTTTGAAATTTAAAGTTGGGGATTGCTCCTCCGAAGGCTTGAGAGTTGATGTCAATGGTGGAAGTTGCTCAAATTTTGGCCTCCATGGTGGTGTAACTTGCTGACCTATTGAGGAAACAAGAGATGAGTCATTAACATTATCAAATATTTTCAAATCTTCTTCAAATTCCTCTAAAGAATCAATAAGTTGAAAGTAATGTGCAGAATTTTCATCAATGAAATTTTCCAACAAATTCACTTCATGAACTTCTTCAACTTCTTGCGGTTGCCTGCAAAGATTAAAAATATTTAGCTCCAAAGTCATATTTCCAAAACTCAATTTTAAAACTCCACTTCTACAATTTATGAGTACATTAGAAGTAGCCAAGAAGGGTCTTCCTAAGATAACAGGTGCTTGGAAAGTAGAATGATTAGTCAATTGCATGTCGAGTACGACAAAGTCTACTAGATAGTAGAATTTGTTTACTTGAACCAAAACATCTTCCACAACACCTCTAGGAATCTTTATAGACTTATCAGCCAACTGCAATGTGATAGAAGTAGATTTCAACTCACCCAATCCAAGCTGAACATAAACATTATAAGGCAATAAGTTCATACTTGAACCTAAGTCTAATAATGCTTGGCCTATTTTTGAACTTCCTATCATGCAAGCTCTTAAAAAAATTATGACAGTTGGAAAAATATATTCGTTTGAAGAATATGATCGCTGTAAAAAAATAAAGGAATGTTAAAAAGTTATATATGTTGAAATAATATGAATGTTAGAAAATTAATGTTCACTTTTTTAATGAATAATAAATATTCCAATTACCATTAAAATTAAAATAATGAAAATTTTAAAATTAATATTTTAATAGAATAGTAATAGATTAAGAAAGTTTGTTATTTAATATTGCTGAAAAGTGACTTATTAAATTTTAAAAAAATAAATTTTCTAGTCAAAATTTAGCTAACGCACAAGCCACCGGCTAGATTTTAGTTATGGGATCTTTATAACACAGTTATTCTTTCATGCATTTATTTCCCTAAGAAAAAAAAAAGGCACTATTTTTAGTTGGAAAATTCTATCCGCCACTACCTAAGCTAAATCCATATTGTGACTAGTCTCGTTCTCAAATAAAAATTCAACTCAAATTTGCCAAACAATGTGACCTCTACGAAAGTTCTCTTTACATAGATGAATACAGTACGTACTGTATCTTAATGCACCGATCAACATAAGTCAGGACCAGCATGCAATTCGGTGAACCACTCTTGAATAATTCAGTTTAGCTCAACCTCCAACCAACGACTTCTCGTCCCCTTATTTATTCCACCACATTCGATCGCACAATCCTCAATTCTTCGACGCAAACCGTCACAGATCATTTGTCGTGGGCCAAAAGCGCAATGGCAAGCGGCGGCACATCACGGGATCAGGACGAGCGCGCCGGAGCGGAGATTGTGCATGGTTCGGAAGAGTGCTATCGTCACTCGGTCGAGCTCTTGGCAGAGCTAGGGTTCCCTAGAGGCGTTCTTCCCCTGCAGGACCTCGAAGAGTGCGGAAGAGTTCGAGAAACGGGGTTCGTCTGGATGAAACAGAAGGCCCCGTACGAGCATTTCTTTGCTGGGACTAACACCCGAGTGAGCTATGCCTCAGAGGTGACTGCGTACGTGGAGAAGTTGAAGATGAAGAAGATGACCGGAATCAAGAGCAAACAGGCCGTATTTTTGTGGGTGCCCATAACTGAGATGAGCATGGAAGATGAATCAAGCAAGAAGATCTATTTCAAAACACCAATGGGGATTGGCAAGTCTTTTCCCATTACAGCCTTCATGAATGAGGAAGAGAAGAAGAAGTATCTGGAGAAGGCAAATGGTACTGATCAATGAAGGAAGGAACGAAAACTTCTTCATAATTATTCTACAGATTTTCTTTTGTTGTTGAATAATCTCTTACTGTTTTTATTTCGTACTTTGTTTCTCTTTTGAATCAGTTTCATTCACCAACTGCATCAATATATATATTTAAGGGTTCGCTCGATCCTAGTGGATCGCGTACAATCAATAATCCAATATTTCTTTGTCATTTTGTTCTATGTATTGTCCTGGTAACAAAATAGACCACGTCTGTTCTTAATTTGCCTCAAAAAACTTCAAAGTATCATGGGATGGGAATGCTCGGTTTTGTTAGGTTAAACATAAACTATTAAGACTATGCTTAGATGTTGAAGTGATTTCAGATGATGATTTGTAAATAATAATAAAGAAGTAGTGAATATAGTGATCTATTTATGAATAGAAATCAAGAAATACTATTTATAAAAAATAATGAACAATTTATTTGTGAATAATGAGACTACTACACTTATCAAACAGTCTAAATCTGTTGAACCTAAGGTTTCAAGTTTTGTGTAATTATATATTTACACGAATGTATTTCTTTTTATCAATTTAAGTATTTATAATAAGTAGTGATTTTACCTAAATCCAATAAATTGATCGTACCTAGCTACTTCCTTCCTCAATCGAGAAGATGGCCATAACCAATGGATGATTTGCTGTAGTTCAAATTGTAAATTGAGGAGCTATTTTAGAAACTTTTTTTTTTCTTCCAACAAGTAAACAAACGAAGCTTTCTTTTTATATATGAGATAAGATGCGTTAAAATGAGTTGAAATTAAAATTGAAAGTTGAATAAAATATTATTAAAATATATTTTTTAAATATTATTTTTATTTTGAGATTTGAAAAAATTGAATTGTTTATTTTATTTTATATAAAAATTTGAAAAAATTATAATAAGTAGATGAAATAAGATGAGTTGAGTTGGTTTGTTTCAACAAACTAAATAAGTTGTAACTTGTAACCGTGAATCAGCACATGAAACATGACTTAATCTTGATCCGAGGAAACACAATGATTAACATATCAATCGTGCTACATCCACCCCGAGGTCTTTATTATTATTATTATTATTATTATTTATTTTTAAAAAAATTTTAAATTGTATTTTTTTTCCCATACATTTTTCTTGTATCTTTAAAAAAAAATTATAATATATATATTAAAAAATATTTTCTTAATTAGCATTATTCTTTACATATCTAATCAGCTAGCTAGCAGCCCAATCACAACATGTGCTTAAAGTTAGGCCCTGCTATTCTCCAAACACATATTAGAGTTATACACGTGCTTAGAGTCAAGATGATGGCCAGCAAGAAGCTCGTTTGTTAATGGTTTGAAACGTATGATTTGTATGAATAATAATAATAAGAATAAGCACCAAAAACGTACGAAAAACATTTTCCAAGTATAATTTATACCGATAATTTATTATAAAATCATTTTTTAATTAATTTTATCAATACAGTACTCAACGAGTTAATAAAATATAATATTTATTGTTAAAAAAAAAGTCTCAAAAGTAGTAAAAATCTGAAGACAGTAAACAGTCAATTTCCGGGCGCCAAAACAAATGCTTCTGTTGCAACGGGAATTCACTACTTGTAACGGCGGCTATTCGCTCACCTATTCCTAAAAGCGGCCATCAATGGCGAGAGCCACACCGCTCAGCCCCCTGTTCCAACTTCGACCAATCACGTTCGTACCAACTCGACTACTTTTCCCTTCCCCGATGAGACCCAAACCTCCCAGTATCTCCGGCGTACACGTCAGCTCCGCCGCCACCGACGCAATGCCCAGTCACCCTGAGCATCACCCGTCGCTCGAAATCATCGCCGGCGGCGGTGACGGAGCTCACGACTCGGTCCTTCTGGCTCTAAAGACCCTTACCCGTCCGTACACCCCGTTTCCTATGGTCGGATGGAACTGCCACATGGAGACAATCTTCGCCTCGTTCTTCCGGTCTCTCCCCGACGTCCGGCTCCGCCGGGAGTGCCTCCGCACCCGAGACAACGGCTGCGTCGCGCTCGATTGGGTCTCCGGCGACGACCGTCATCTGCCGCCCGAGTCTCCGCTCCTCATTTTGCTGGTTCCGTCCCGTTCATTATCAATTTTCTCTCTAATTCAATTAGTTGTTATCCTGAGTTTAAGCTTTTTAGTGATTTTGATGGATGGTTACAGCCAGGTTTAACAGGAGGGAGCGGGGACTCGTATGTGAGGCATATGTTAGTTCGAGCCAGAAGCAAAGGCTGGCGTGGGGTCGTCTTTAATAGCCGAGGTTGTGGCGATAGCCCTGTCACCACTCCTCAGGTATTACTTTCGGTTCGAGATTCTATGGCTTTTGCACTGCACTGTCCAAGTATGGTGCACACAATACATTTAGCAGATTATACATATGAATACTGAGAGGCTTCTTTGAAGGTATGTGATCAATTTTTATAACTCTCCTGGTTCAGTTCTATTCGGCCTCGTTTTTAGGAGATATGCGTGAAGTGGTGGAGCATGTTGCTGCTCGGTACCCAAAAGCTAATTTATATGCTGTTGGTTGGTCTCTTGGAGCAAACATTCTTGTTCGATATTTGGGTCAGGTAGGATAACCATATAACTAAGTTTTTTTTTTTGACCGTGTTGATTCTATACGTCGTGTTAAGCGAAATGTTCTCCTTGCGATTATTTTTTCCTATCGAGTGTTTTGCTTTCTTTAACTCATTCTCTTCCATGATTTATGAGTTGATGTGATATGTTGATTCGGGTTTGGAAGGCTTTTGCTTTTTAATTTTGTATGATACAGCGGACCCTGTGCCGGGATAATCTTATTCTAGCTTGTAAGGCTAAGCTTGAATATGGTAATAATTTCAGATTGTCGTAACATCCACTCAATTCATCAATGCTTTCACTAAAACTTTAACTAACCAGGTGGAGTACGCAGTCATTTTTATTGTCTACCCACAGGCTAGCCTCCACTTGATCATAGGCTAGCCAGTGTTTTGCCACTGTCTTAATTTGTTCTTTTTCTCTTCTAGCTGTGGTGGGTTTTACTTGATCTGTCGCGAATAATTGGAACTATTCCATTTATATGTGTTCCATTTCAAAGGTTTTTCAATTTTGAGGTTCTAACCGACAAGGGAAAAGTCTATAAGGGGATTAGGGATTGGAAAATCATGTCACTACTTCAGATTTATCATAGTGGTGCTTCATATTTTGTTATCAGGACAGTAAATCTGCAATTTTGGGGCATCTGAAGGGTGGAATGACAAGAATGTGTTAAGTTAGGATGTTGAGTCTTAATTTCAGCTAATTACACTCTGATGTGACCTTGAATGTGACATGTGCTAAAGCCATCATCATTGCTGAGAAGTAATGTCATCCGGTTGTAGGAGCTACTCTTGGACTGGCTTCTTATTGTTTTCTTCTTCCCACTTGCCTCAAATCTGCTGCTGTACGTGTTTCATTTATATTTTCATCATGTGTGACTTGCAGGAATCTCATACTTGCCATCTTTCTGGTGCTGTGTCACTGTGTAATCCTTTCAATTTGGTCATAGCAGACGAGGACTTCCATAAGGGCTTTAACAATGTCTATGACAAAGCTCTTGCAAGTTCTCTCTGCAAAATTTTCAAAAAGTAACCGCTTGTTATATTGTCCTGATACTTATTTGAACCTCAGTTTGATCTCTATGATTGTGGAAAGTATCACTTGAAAACTTTTTTTCTGTAGGCATGCTCTTCTCTTTGAGGACATGGGTGGTGAATATAATATCCCATTGGCTGCCAATGCAAAGTCTGTTCGGGATTTTGATGAAGGACTAACCCGTGGTATGTGTTTCTTGTACATGGGAGTAAATATTTCATTAAGGATATAATAATGCGTTATGATCTTGCAATACTTTCTACAATTGCTGCAGTTTCATTCGGTTTCAAGTCAGCAGATGACTACTACTCCAATTCAAGTAGTTCAGACTCAATAAAGCATGTTCGCATACCTTTGCTTTGCATTCAGGTAACTAACTTCTTTACCACTACATTTTTTTTTTTTTTTTTTAATAAGTAATAAGATATTTCATTGATATAAAGATAGGCATAGCCCAAGTACACTAGAGGTACACAAAAGCATACACCTATTTAAGAACTAGAAACTGTTACAAGGAAATCATAGAAGCTAAGACCATTTAGATCTAACACAATAGCCCTAAAAAACAAAGTCTTCCAAAAAAAGCTCCTAAACTCTCCAAGGAATGTTCATGATCCTCAAAAAGTCTCTCATTATGTTCACTCCATATACACCAAAGAATGCAAATAGGGGCCATCTTCCATACAACTGCAATATGTGGTGTCCCAGTGATTCCTCTCCAACATGCCAGAAGATCAACCACCCGGCCTGGCATCACCCATGCTATTCCCATCTTACTGAAGAAATTGTTCCAAAAATCTCTAGCAAACTCACAATGTAAGAGGAGATGATCCGCCGTTTCCCCACTCTTTTGACACAAACAGCACCAGTCCGTTATTACAAGGCCCCGTCTTCTCAGAATATCATTAGTCAATATCTTTCCTAAGGCTGCTGTCCAGACAAAGAAGGCGGCCTTTGTGGGTGCTTTACTCCTCCAAATATTCTTCCAAGGGAAACTTCAGTTGTGGTAGCAACAGGAATGTTATACAGCAAGTTAAAAAAATCCACCAGAATATTCACTTCCCAGTCATGTACATCCCGAATTAAGGCTGATATCTGGATGTATATATCTTAAGTCCATTTATAGATTTATTTTTATAATAGATATATACATACTTTTAAGTGGTTTTGGTGAAATGAGGGAGAGGGAGGGAGATGTAATTTTTTGAAACAATGTGTAGAGCAACATAACTTATTTAATTGAGCCATGTGCTTATAATATAGAAATTACAATCTTTTAGACAAGCATGACCTGAAAGTTATTCCATTAAAAGCAATAAATATTAAAATGTGTTGCAATTGCAGTTCTTATTTCATTGGATCACAGAGTACACACTGATGAGTAAAGGAGAGGGGAAGAAGAATCAAATGCTAGATTTTGAAATGTTTTGGAATGCTTTTTAGGTTTGGATTTCTGAGGCACGAGTTAGACACTTTTAAAAATCATGTTAGGTGATGTTCAGAATGTTCTATTAAGGCTATATATGGGAATGGTTTGCAGGCAGCAAATGATCCAATTGCTCCATCAAGGGGAATTCCTCGTGAAGATATTAAGGTATGTATGTTGCTCTCTAGTCTCTTGAGACATCTCGTTTAATTTGCTTTGTACAGAGTTATGTTGAATCTCTGGAGGTGCAACTTGTCCCTTCTTCCTAAGGTGCCCAACCACTTTTGCCATGGTTATTTATTCCCTCAACTACACAAAACCTTTTCCTTGCAGTCTTCATGCCTGCACACTCTTCTTTTCCCTATTTAGCTTCTTGCCTTCATCAGGGTCATATTTTATTCAGATCACTTTCACTTTGGTAAAGAAGTTGCTTTTTATCTCTTGAGACATATTCTCATTTGATTCACTTGAGACAAATTTATGTCGAAACTCTAAATGTGCAACTTGTTCCTCATTCCTGAGGTGGCTAACCACATTTTTCAACCTTATTATCAACTTATCTGCACAAGACCACTTCCTTGTGGTCTTCATGTCTCCGGCACAATGTTGTTATCCCCGTTTAGCTTCAAGCCTTCATATGGCCGGGGTCGTATTTGCATCAGATCACTTTGTAAAAAGGTTGTGTTTACTTGTAGACCCTGTTTCCAAAATTCAGTACATGATCTTTTGATCTATGTCCGATGTACCTCTCTCTCTCTCTCTCACATGCAGTTTGGTTTATTACTCTTGGAATGCAGTATTTTAAAATTCCCAAAAGAACTTTCGTATGGGGGAATAACTATGAAAGGGCCTATATTCTAAACTGGCAGAAAGATGATAAAAGTGGTCATGGAAACCTTGGAAAAGCTTCTACCTGGCATTTATCCTACCCATGTTGTTTAGATTTCGAGGAGTAAAACTAAAGGAAAAAGGTTGGGGGTGTATTTGGGTCCTTTCTTGATTAAATGGAACTATTTTTCTTATAAAATTTTACAGTTTGCTGCATTTGAGTCCCCCATGCATCATGGTTAAGCTCTAGAGGAGCTATATAACAATTGGATAAAATGACAAAAATAGACTTTTGCTGTGTTTTGAAATGTCATGCGTTAAGAACCAGGACTACCACCTTTTTGTTTGCTAAAAACACACATCTCTACCTGTTTATGGGTTAATTCTTTTGAAAAGTTTAACTTGACTGATATTTCGCTCCATCATATGAACCTAACCAGGTTCTGGGCTTTCCCACTGTTGCGAATTCAATTGTTGTATCAGTTTTCTCCTCGTCTCCATTTCCTCTCTCTCTTTTTTTTTTTTTGTCAAAAAGAAAATTATTAGTATGAAATATATCCATTGCTACTTTTGTAGGAAAATCCAAACTGTTTGTTGATAGTGACGCCCCAGGGTGGCCATCTAGGATGGGTCGCTGGTGTGGAAGCTCCAGTTGGGGCTCCTTGGACCGATCCTGTTGTAATGGATTTCCTTGAGCATCTAGAGAGAGGAGTATCTAAAGGCCTTGCATCTTCAGTAGATGTGCAGCAAACTAGAGATGTACAGAAGGCTTTCACAGGCTAGAAGTGTAGCAGGCAGAGTGCTTGGCATTTATTCATTTGGTGATCAATTGATACATCCACTTGCGATGATGCTTGTGGACAATGAAGAAATATCATTGGATTAAGACTATGTCCTCTTGATATTTCTTTAATAAGACTATGTCATACAATTCTTTTCCAGTTTCATATTGTTGTTCAATGGGGGCGTAGCTGACACAACATCATTGGATTATTATATTAGTCAAAATGCTGGATGTACAAACTGAAATTAAAGAGATGAAGGAACCAAATATTTATATAGTGAGGTTAGTTATCTTTTGTTTTACTAGCTTGCATGCTACCGCTCACCTAGACAGCATATCTAAAACACAATGTCGTCCATTGAAAAATTTCATTAAAAAAAAGCTAAATGCTAAACTAGTCACCATGTTTTGTTTTATAGACAGATTGATTTCTAACTTAAAAAATGAATTTCTTCATCCATGAGCTCTAAATTTCTGTGGTTTTTTTTTATCCTTTTATTACACAATGGCCCATTGACAGAGTCCTTACCATTGCCAATAGACTAATCTAATTCTGTATATTTTAATTTAATTTAATTTAATTTGATTTTATGTTTGTTAGATTCATATGTTGTCAGCATTGAGTTATAGTGTGAAATCGAGTTGGAATAGTTTATATTCAATCAATTCAAACTCAATTAATATAATCAAACGGATGAGTGTTGAGTTGGGTTGGGTTGACATGAAAGTCTACTAGAATAAAGAAGCCACCACTGAGATGGCTTGTTCGGTTTCCTTACCATTGGTATATAATATTATGTCGGTGAGATTAGGCCAAGTAAATTGATTCGGCTCTACTCCGCCACCAGACATAAAAACGTTTTCCACGATGGATGGATCGCGCCTGCCATCATGGATTGACTGGCTTTTATATTCAGTTCACACACGGTTTTCAAAACGCACGCGTTTCACCTTTAAAGTAACGTAGAGATATCATCGTCCCTTGACATTGATCCTACCCTTCTGCTTTCTTATTGTTCTATCATCCAATCACCTTCTCTCCCGCCTAAAAAACCAGAACAAAAAAGACACAAAACAGCCAATTCATGGCGAGCGCTCCCCCTCTCACCCCCTGCCGCCACCTCCATCTTCGACCAATCACAGCCAAACCAACCCAACTACTCTCCCCAATTACAATAACCACTCCTCGCAAAATCTCCTCCGTTCACGTCAGCACCGCCACTTCCGACACCATGACGAGTCGCCGGTACATTCATCCGTCTCTTGAGATCGTCGGCGGTGGCCCACATCGCGACTCGATACTCCAGGATCTCAAGACTCTGTCCCTTCCGTACAATCCGTTTCCTGTGATCGGATGGAACGGCCACGTGGAGACCCTCTTCGCAGCCTTCTTTCGGTCCGTCCCTGACGTCAGGCTCCGCCGTGAGTGTCTCCGTACCGAAGATAACGGCACCGTCGCCCTCGATTGGGTGTCCGGTGACGATCGTTACTTGCCGCGTGACTCTCCGATCCTCATTTTGCTGGTTCCGTCCTTTCTACTCGCTATTTCTATGCTCTATTTGGTTTCGGTTCCTACTAACCGAGTATTACTGTGCTAATAATGGACGGTCTCAGCCAGGCTTAGCCGGAGGGAGTGGGGACGCGTACGTGAGGCACATGTTGGTTAGAGCCAGAAGCAAAGGTTGGCGTGTGGTCGTCTTCAATAGCCGAGGTTGTGCAAATAGCCCTGTCACGACTCCTCAGGTACTTACTTTTAGCTTGAAGATTATTCCATGGCTTTTTTGGCCCTGACCTTGTCCAACTATGGCCTGAAGTCCTGGACAACATATTTGTCAGATTAAAACATTCGAATCCTGAGAAGTTTCTTCTAGTTTCTTCCGAGGTATATGCTATTGATCTTATAATGTTAGTGCAGTTCTATTCATCTTCGTTTTTAGGAGATATGCGTGAAGTAGTGGAGCATGTTGCCACTCGGTTTCCAAAAGCTAATTTATATGCTGTTGGTTGGTCTCTTGGGGCCAACATTCTTGTTCGATATTTGGGTCAGGTATAATAACCATGCATTAAATTGTTACCTTGTTTTTGGTTCTGTCTCTTTTCTTTTTCCCATGCACGTTAATGTCCATATACCTGGTGTATAGCTAAGTGCTCTAAAGAAGTTTTGAGTAATGCTAGATACAATCGTGGAGTGCTTAAGTGCCATGCAATCATTTTGAAAAAGAGTGAGGTCCACTATTAAAAATTTAGTTTTTTATCATATGGATTCGTATTTACTCACTTTTTTCAAAGGGATTACTCGGCGTTTGCACATTTCACAACTGCAAATATCATTTCTTGTAAGTTTTATATTTTTGTATCAATTGTTTTTTCTTTTTTTTAACTCGTATTGCATCCATGATTAATGACTCGTTGATAAATGCTAATGTTTTGTTTTGGAAGGCTTTACTGCTTTTAATTTTGCATAATGTGATGCAACAATAATATTAGGCTAGATTGTTGCAATGTAAAATTCAGTTATTTTCTGCTCTTACTCAGTTCATCAATGCCTAGAGTCTGGATAGCCAGGGGGAATACAGTTACACACAACATTTATCTCCATATGCTCTACCTAAGGCCATTCTGGCATTCTCTGTTAGATCATAGGCCAATCCGTGTTGAACTTGTAATGTAAAATGTCACAAGAATTTGTATTTCGGGAAATTTGTGAAATGTCATAAGCTAGATTTTGAGGTTTAATTTAGAAAATTTTGTTTAAACGTCCCCTATGCTATGTTATATTTAGATTTAGGATACTATACAGTTCTTTGTTCTAACCTTATGTATGTAGTGTGAGTTGATTAGAAAAAGATCCATCGGTTAATTTCTACCCCCCATCAATATTAACTTAAAGCACGCTGTATAGTAATATGTGAAACCTGTGTAGGTTTGGATAGTCAGATGATAATTTTTTATTTTAGAAGAAAGTTTATAATATTATTTTTTAATATTATTATTGTTTTGAAATTTGAAAATGTTGAATTGAGATTTGAAAAAGTTGAATTGTTTATTATATTTTGTATGTGAATTTGAAAAAATTGTAATGATGAGATGAGATGTGAATTTTCTATCTCACCCACTTGCCAAACCTGCCTAAGTGGAAAAAATTTTAAAAAATAATCTTATTTTAAAAAAATAGGAAATTAATTTCTGAAAAGTGATACATAAATTTTATAATAAAAAAGAGTTTTTATATTTAAAATAACAAAACTGTTATATATATAAAAAAAGAAAAAAAAAAGGTGGTTGCAAACCACCAAGGGTAGCCCAAATTGGGTGACCCTTGTGGTGGTCGAGCTCTTGCCATCACAATGGCCAATATCAGGCCACTCCCATTGTGGTCGAGCTTTGGCCACCATGAGATGGCCTTTTTATTTATCAGTTTTTATTTTTTAAAATACAAACTCTGTTTTACTATAAAAATGGATATACCTTTTTTATTGTTATTTTAAAAAAAAAATTAAGTTTTGCAGTTTTAGAGACTGCCATATGTTTTCAGTTAATACTGATAGAAGGAAAAAATTAACGAGGGTCTCTTCCTAATTAACTCATACCACATGGTTTATTTCTTATTTCTAAAAAAAAATTATATAGGTCCTAATCGAAGTACCCCATGACACAAAGGAAACATTGATTAATAACCTTTCAAGAAAACTAAATTAAACTCAAAGAGCTCATTTAGTCTATAAACAAGACACACATGCCTCTTGTGACCTTGAGCCCTTTTGGGGAAGAAAGTCAGAAGGCACGTTTTGAACTTTTCCCTTATCCATTTCTTTTCCTGGCTGGGCCAGGTTTGGGTTTTTAAAGGGTTGAGTTGGGCTCTTGGACTGGGCCATGACAAAAGGGTGTTAGGTTAATTATTTAATTTAAGCCAATTTATACTCTCATGTGATCTTGAATGCCGTCGCTGCTAAAGTGTGCATCTCCGAGTTCGGGGAGAGGAATATTACATTTTATTGGTCTCTTGTTCTGAGGATATCTTTGGACTGCACTGTTTTTTGGTTTCTTTTTTCCACTGTACTCAATTCTTCTCCTGGTTCATTTGTACTTTTATTATCTGTTACTTGCAGGAATCTCATACTTGCCCCCTTTCTGGTGCTGTATCATTGTGTAATCCTTTCAATGGTCTCCTTACAGATCAGAACCTTCGTAAGGGCTTTAACATTGTCTATGACAAAGCTCTTGCACGTGCTCGCCGTGAAATTTTTAAGAAGTAATCCTTTGTTCTTGCTACTTATTTACACGTGAGATTGCATGAGGTTGATTTCTATGTTTGCTTGAAGTATCACCTGAAATATTTGGTTTTTATAGGCATGCTCTTCTCTTTGAAGACATGGGTGGTGAATATAATATCCCTTTGGCTGCCAATGCGAAGACTCTTAGGGAGTTTGACGAAGGACTAACTCGTGGTAGGTGTGTAATACACCAAATTTAGTATACGAAGTAGAAGAATGGGGTAAAAATGGGATTCCATATTGCTTGTGACATTATTTGGGAAGGTGGCATTCTCAAATGGGTTCCAATTGTGACCTTGAGTACTTTTGAAATATGAACTTGATGTCACTTGGATTTTCCTTTGAGATGTTACAATGTAATGTATCTTTTGTACATGAGAATAATTATTCATTTAGGGATATAATCTCCATTTTTTTTAATGTTGCAGTTTCATTTGGTTTCAAGTCAGTGGATGACTACTACTACAATTCTAGCAGTTCAGACTCAATAAAACATGTTCGCATACCTTTGCTCTGTATCCAGGTAACTTTTCCCTCATATCACGCACTTCTAAACTATATTTCATAATCCTAACTTATAATATTAAACTGTATGAGATTTAAACACCTCGTACAGTTATTATATAGCTTTGCTATTTTCACATTTTTTGGTCTTCAAATGAGTTCTGTAAAAAATTATAATGTATTCTGGTAAAATTGTAAATAAATACTTAAAACTTGTGTACCAAATAAAAAAAAAAAAGACGAAGGTCACGTGTCCATGAGTGACATTCTCTAAATTTTATTAAAAAGCTCACACTTATGGTGGAGGAATACCGTAAAATCGAAACATGTCACCGGAGAATTTACAACATCCATCATAAGAATGCATCAATAATTAACATATGGAATACCCAATAAAACTAGTTGAACAATACCCCAAAGCCTTCCTTGCACCAAGTCCTCACCAATGAAATCAAAAGATCTATCCATCGTGCCTTGTTTTGCCAGAAACTCTGCTGCCATGTTCACCTCTCTAAAAATATGTCGGAACTGAATATTGAACAAACCAACAAGAGATTGAATTTCTTCCCAAAAATCCCAAAGAAACCAATATTTGCATATCCCGGAAGCTAGCCAACCTATCACAACACTTGAATCAGATTCCACCCACAAATCTCTCAAACCCATGGAGTGATTGACACAAATGAAGCCCATCAAGAAGAGCACAACAATCAGCAATGGTATTCGTCGCATAACCATACGAGTGAGCAAGCCCCGCTATCGCCTTATCCCTATAGTCCCGAAGGATGCCCCCACCACCGGATCTCCCTGGATTGCCACAAGAACCACCATCAACATTGAATTTAAAAAAACCAAGTCTGGCAGGTTCCAAGCTATTAATCTTGGTAATTTTTCACGAACTGGAAGAATATGACAATTAAGGTCCTGCAAAACTGAAAAATCATTAACACCCATTCGTTTGAATTTTTGTAAGCCATTTTTCACAGGTTCCAAGTTATTGAACCCATGACCTCATCGTCCACCTTTAACATATATATGATGAGGAAATATCCTTTGATCCAAGGACCACAATTATAATAGCAAAATCATAAAGATGTGGAAGCTGAAGATGCCTTTTGAAACAACAACAATATGTCAACATAAAGGACCACTGTACTCGTTTCATATGTTATGCTTATTGCTCAATCTTCAAAGTTTGCAGCAGGACTAGTGTCGTGAATCGCATGCATAATACACTACCTGGCATCAAATTCTCCCCTCTTTTTATTTTTATTTTTATTTTTATAACCAGAAAATCATTCATTAAAATCAAATTGAATCCTTACAAATAGAGTTCTTATCAAGCCAAATAGCTTGACTTACAAATGAAGGACAATGATCCCACCACATCACAACATCATCTACTTCCCATGCATGTCTTGCCAACTGGTGAGCAGCCATATTTCCCATGGATTAACATGGACAACTTTTGCTTCTTGAAAACCTCTCATGAGTCTGCGAATATCTTGTAGAATAAAATCAAAGTCTATTAGAAACTCAGATATATCATTCAAAGCATGAACAAGTATCAAACAATCAGTTTCTAACAACACTTTCTAACTGTAATCCCCTTAGCAAAATGGTAGCCTCAATAAATTCTGCAGAAGAGACTTCCCTTTCAGCTTTGCTACAAGCCACTACAACATCACCATTATGATCTCTAAGAATCACCCCAACCACAGCAGAATTTT
This sequence comes from Carya cathayensis, assembly GCA_011037825.1. Classification (NCBI taxonomy): domain Eukaryota; kingdom Viridiplantae; phylum Streptophyta; class Magnoliopsida; order Fagales; family Juglandaceae; genus Carya; species Carya cathayensis. The sequence goes on from QGSO01000155.1 coordinate 1,434,795, forward strand.
GATAAAAAAAAGGTAGCCCCATCAACATTCAATTTCAAATATCCAATAGGAGGAGGATTCCAACACACAACTTTGTTTTTCTTCTTATTAGAAACATCAAAGACTTACAAATGCTTATACTCAAGCTGTACAGAAAGAGCATTATTCACTACTACATTAGTTTGCAATGATACATGCTCATAAATAAATGTATTCCTTCTATACCAAATCCCCCAACCAATTGCTATAAATCTGGACAACATCTCCTCTAAACCTCTATCTCGAGCCAAGTTTGCCAAATCCCGAATGGAAATATCAAAATCCACATTACCCAGTTGAGAACAATATTCCATCCATACATTTCTCACATCTGAACAGTAAAACACAGCATGAGCAACATCTTCTCTAACTTGAGCACAAAACACACACTGGTCATCCTCCAACACATGTTTCCTCTTCAAATTCTGAAATGTTGGCAGATTTTCTTCACATGCCTTCCATGAAAATATCTTCATTTTTTTTTTTCATTGGAAGCCTCAACTGCCACAAACATTTCCAAAAAGATGACTCGTTTCTTTCCCTTGAATGTTGCCCCACTGCTTGAGATTGTTTCTGCTGTAGCACTCTATAAGCACTCTTAACTGAATAAATACTATTCTTCTCATGAACCCAAAACAAAGAGTCATCTAAACTAGTAGAGACATGCATCTTCAGAATCTGTTGAACCACATTTGGATTGAATAGAGCTCTCAAAACTTGAACTTTCCACCAACCTGTATCCTCATCTATTAAAGATTGGACTGTTAAATCTTCATCAATCTTAATAGGAGCTTGATGGATATCATGCATATTAAAATCTGGAATCTTGGGTCTTTGAAAACTCTAATAGATTTTCCATTGCCCACTCGCCACCTACAACCTCTTTCCAAACATTGAACAGCTTCCCAAATCCCCTTCCAAACATAAGATGAATTAAAACAAACTTTGGCTTCAAACAAACTTGTATTAGGGAAATACTTGGCCTTATAGATTATGTATAATAGAGAGCCCTCATTTCTTAGAAGTCTCCATCCCTGCTTAGCTAAGAGAGCCAAATTAAAAAGTCCTAAATATTTTAAACCCATACCTCCTCTAAACTTTGAATCACAAAGCTTCTCCCAACTAACCCAATGTATTTTATTCCCCTGAGACTGATTTCCCCACCAAAAATTAGCCATCATCATCTCTAACTCATAGCACAAGGTCTTTGGAAACAAAAAGCAACTCATAGCATATGTCTGAATGGACATTGCTATTGCCTTAATAAGGACCTCTCTACCCCAAAGGCTTTCTTCTCATACTATTGTGTATAGCTCCCCCCCCCCCCCCCCCCCCCCCCCCCCCCCCCAAAAAAAAAAATGTATAATCTCAGCTTTCAACTCATCTTTCACATTCCTACTAAACACCATTGAAGTTTTTTCTTTGTTAATACATTGCCCCGATGCTCTCTCATATTTGTTTAGTAAATAATGGATCTTCTCATTGGTAATCACATCAGCTTTACAAAAAATGACACTATTATCTGCAAACAACAAGTGATTAACTTTAGGGGCCCCTCTACATATTTTTACACCTTCCACTACTTCCCTTCCAACAGTTCTTTTTAACAAAGAAATAAGGCCTTCAGTACACAGAATAAACAAGTAAGGAGATAAGGGTCTCCTTGCTTGAGTCCTCTACTTGGAATTATAGGGCCTTTTGGACACCCATTTACAAGCACTGAAAAAGAAACTGTTCTCATACACTGCATTACTATATTAATCAATCATCTAGCAAAACCAAGTGCCTCCATTATTTTTTCCAAAAACACCAATTCCACCTTATCGTATGCCTTGCTCATATCAAGTTTAAGAGACATGAACCCCTTTTTTCCATTTCTCTTATTTCTCATAAGCAATTAACACATTATTTGAAAATTTTCTACCAGGAACAAAAGCACACTGAGTATCTGAGATCACTTATGGCAATACTTTCTTTAGTCTATTTGCAATGATTTTTGATAAAATCTTATGAAGCACATTACAAAGACTAATAGGTCTAAAATCTGCTACTTTAGAAGGAGAGGCTTTCTTAGGAATTAAGGTGATGAAAATGTGATTCAAATTCCTAGGAAACTCTCCAGTATTCAAAGCTAAGAGCAAAGAATCAATAATAGATTTACCTATCACATGCCAGTACTTCTGGAAGAAAATTGGAGACATCCCATCTGGTTTAAGAGCTTTTGAGGGGTGCATCTGTTTGAGTGCTAATTCCACTTCCTCAGCCATATAAGGTTTTAAAAGCTCCACATTCATCCCATCAGTTACTTTAGCCTCTATCCATGATTAAACATCCTCCATCTCCACTTGGCCTGCAGCTGAGAATAACTTATGAAAAGAATCAGTATTTAAATCTTCCATCTGATCTCCTTTAGTCCAAATTCCAGATTCATCTTGCAGCTGTACAATGCTATTCTTCCTTCTTCAACTAGAAGCCTTGGAATGAAAATACTTCGAGTTACTATCCCCCTCTCTAAGCCACATCACACGAGACCTCTGTTTCCACATTAATTCATCCTTTTCAAGCCACTTTTGAACCTCTTCTCTAGCTTTGTTATGCTCAGCCAGAAAATAACAAATCAGGTCATTCTCTTGCAACAAATTCAGTCTCAACTTTGTGCTTGCTACTTCCTTATGAACATGGCCAAAAGAAGTCTGATTCCACCTTCCCAAATCCTTAGCACAGGTTGAGATACACTTCATAATATGACTCAATGAATTAGAACCATCTACTTGCCTCCAAGCCTTCTCAATAATGGATGAACACTCTTTCTCCCCCACCCACATGGCTTCAAACCTAAAAGACTTTCTACCATTTTTTCTAATAAAAACCCCATCTATTTCCAACCACAAAGAAATGTGGTCAGAATAAGCTGCCACCCCATGCTGAACCCTAAGATTCGGATACAGATCACACCACAAAGAGTTAGCAAGAAATCTATCCAATCTCTCACTAATTAGTCCAACCCCTTCCCTCCTATTACTCTTAAGTAAAACTAGCACCAACAAAACCCAAATCTCTAAGCTCACCTTCTGCTAACACCTCCCTAAACTCCCTCAACTGTTTTTCACTTCTAAAATTACTTCCACACTTCTCAGAATGATGTAGGATTTCATTGAAATCCCCAAAAACCAGCCATGGTAAATTCACCCCACGCCCCAAAGCCTTTAACAACCTCCACACTTCTGCTCACAAACTACAATTTGAGTGACCATACACCCCTGTTAACAGCCATTTCCCCCCATCGTTATTAGTAACAACAGAATGTATGTGATTTTTTGTGAAATTAACAATAGACAAATGAACTTCGTCTTTCCACAACAACGCAAGACCACCACTACAACCCACACAATCAGCACCAAAACAATTATGAAACCAAATTTAAACTTACAAAACTCCAATTGCCGAGATTTCAATCGTGTTTCTTGCAGAAAAATAACATCAGGAACTTTTCTCGTGATCAGATCACGAAGTGTACGTATACCCCGTGGGTTCCCAAGCCCAAGGAGATTCCAGCTTAAAGGCTTTATTGTGTTCGGCAAGGTTGTTCAACAGCCGCCGCTGATATCTCTGGTAGTAGTTCTGCTGAAACAGAAACAGAACATGACTTACAACATTTTTCGTCTTCCTCCAACAACATGTTTCCCTTCCTTTTTTGGCCATGATTTGAAGAATTCCCCCTTCTCGGGGTTCGGCCAATGCTTTCTTCCTCTCCCTGGTCAGAACCAAGTTTGAGTTTCGCAACCCTAACTCCCGAAAATTGCCCCCGGGCACAACATAGGTTCTTCTGGGAATTTTGAGTTAATGGGCCAGTTTTAGGAAACTTTTTAATCATACTGGCACCATTTGGGCCGAAACCCAAACCCAAGCCCATATGTGATTCCTCTAAGATAGGCACTTCTGTAAGCCCATCATCCACTTTCTTCCCCTTTAGAGAAGTTGTTACCCCTGCTTCATTCAACTGCTCAGATTCCACATTGGCCATTATCCCTAAATCAGCGGAAGTAGCAAGTTCCCCAGAAGATTTGATTCCCGCATTTATCTCTACCTCGCTAGTTTCCAGAACTTGCTCCCCCACATCCCCACATTGATTAGTCATAATTGGCTCCATAACAATTGGAACATTATAACCACCAACTTTACTACTCGTTGGAGTTTCAGCCCCCGTCGCTTCTGCCGTTGTCCACGGTTCTACAATTTTCGACATCCCCGAGTTACGAATATGTTGCTTCCCTCCCCTTCGAGTAGTTGTAAACCCAGCTCTTAACCATTGACCATAAGGAAACTTAGCATGGTCCAACTTGGCAGCATCAACAAGATCGCATTCCTTCAGAGTATGCCCCAACACCCCGTAGTAAAAACACAAGTTTGGTAGTCTCTCATATGAGAAGCAAGCTGCAAACCCAACATGGCTTTCCTTTCCCCACATTCATACGCTTCCGTTGTAAAAATGGCCTCGAAATATCTAGAATCACTCGAACTCTCGTATACTCCTCCCACTCCATCTCACCCCTATCTAGATCAACTTCCAACACCTCCCCCAAAGCACCACCTATCAGATTCCCAACATACACATTACGAGCCATCAAAGGTAAATCGTATATACGAATTACAGACCCAAAAAGGTGCTTGCGCCAGTTCAAGCTTACTAATCTGCAACATACCATAGAACTTCTTCAAGAGCATCAAATGTTTGTCAAAAGTCCAAGGACCCTCCCGCAGGACCTTAGCCTTGTCTCATGCATCTTCAAACTCAACCAGCGTAAACTCAACATTTAGATCATGAAACTTCACATACTTCACAAGTCTCCAAACTTTCCTCATTGTCTGTTTAAACGCTTCAAGATTATAATGCTTCCTTACCAAAAGCTTCATAATCAAACAGTTCTCCCCTCGTTCTAGCACTTCTTCCAGACTACTAGTCTCCACCGAAACGGCTTCATTTTCCTTCTCTGTTAAAGACAAACTTGCGTCGAGTTCATCTAAATCTTCTACCATCACTTTGACTTGCCCCTTACAGCTGATCCATATCTCTAGTACTATTTTACATACCGTTTAGAACTCTCTTATCGGCTAGAGTAATGATAAGGCCTAACAACATGAAGCTGTTTCTTCTATTTCATCATACCAAATTCAGCTGAATAGGCAGACATTTACTCCTTGATATGCAAGAGTTATGCATAAAATAATTCCAAAAAGGATTGAAGAAAATTTGGTTCACAGAATTTTGTTTGTTTCATGGTTTGTGGTTTGTGTCGAGGGAGAACAAGAGAATAAAAGTCTCTGCATATAAGTTGTGTATATATCAATTGACATAACTCTCACATAAGCTTTGGCAGTCATATGTCTTTCTCATGGCAATTGTGCATTTGTTGTTCTTACAGACATTTTAAACTGTAGTGATGTGGTTATAAGATAGAAATTACAATCTTTTAGATATGCATGGCATGAAAGCAAGCAATAAGATTAAAATGCGTGGTAACTCATAGCACTTTAAGTTATTTTACTGGGCCACATGTAATGCCTGGAAGTACATACTAATGAGTGAAGGATAAGGAAGAAGATTCAAAATGCTAGTCTTTGAACTGTTTTGGCTTGCTTTTTATATTTGAAATTGGAAGGCGTGAGTTATAGGAATGTTTCAGAATCATTTGGTGGACTGCAGCATGTGCTAGAGATTTACGTGTGAGTGGGTTTGCAGGCAGCAAATGATCCGATGTGTCCATCTGTGGGAATTCCTCGGGAAGATATCAAGGTTCGTTTGTTGCTCCTTAGTTTCTTGATCCATACAGTTGTTTCCTTCCCTGATTTCCAAATTGTGTTGATCTCTCAAGGTGCAATTTGCTCCTTGTGGTCGAATTTGTTTATTGACTTTACTTTTGACTTCCTGTCTCCTGAAAAATCTTGTATGTATAAGTATACTGATTGCTGTTGTTACAGGAAAATCCAAACTGTTTGTTGATTATTACACCCAAAGGTGGCCATCTTGGGTGGGTTGCGGGTGTTGAAGCTCTGCGCGGGGCTCCTTGGACTGATCCTGTTGTGATGGATTACCTTGAGCATCTAGAGAGAGGAGCATCCAAAGGCATTGCATCTTGTAGTAATTCAGTTTATGTGCAGCAATATGCTGAGCCTGAGGGATTGCTAAGCCTAGAAGTACCGTAGCCAACAGGTGCTTAGCATTCTTCATACACACACATGATATTGTTATATCCACTCGAATTTAATCTTGCTATCATGGTCATGTAAATTGACATTTAAAAAAGAACAGGATAATGCCATCAAATTCTTTCTACTCCAGGTACTGTCACTGGGGCCTAGCAGACACAAACATCATTGGATTACATATTTGAAATTTGAGGTATAGAATCATGAATTTACAAAAATGAATGGACTAAAGATATAATAGTCTAGAGAATTGTCGTTTTTAGGTTGAAAACACATCCAAGGGCAGTATTTATGCTGACATGTTGAAGTATACATTTGCATTTGTTCTGTCAGTGAAATGAAGCAGCAATCCTGTATTTACTATTAGTATCTTTTTAAGAGATTAAATCCGATTTAACACCACGTTCAAATCTGTCAGCATTTTATCTGTCCTATATAAAATCTTCACCGTCAATGGTGCGATGGACCCTTCTGGCCTGTCCTCATGTGACAAGGAATAACCTAGTCCTTTGTTCGATGCCTATCCTTATCGATGTGAATTTCTTGTTCTTTCATTGCATTAAAATTGGATTGGATAACCTTGTGGGTTTGCTCAAGTGGTAAGGGATTTGGTATGTGCTTTTTAAATAGAAGTTGTAAGGATTTGGTCTTGGTGGTATATGCTCTCTTAGGTCCAAAGTTTGAACCTTTAGATGCAAATAATTTTTAGGAGTCACGCTCCATCATCAGTGTGAAAACGATTATTTATTTGATTTGTATAATATGGGCGAGATACAAGATCAGTCATTGATTTAATTGAGTAAATAATATGTTGCATTTGCATAATCTTCAAATTTATCCACCACATGTTGGACAAGAAAATGGATGGAAAAACAATGAATTAAAAGATAATCTCACATCCTTGCTTACTCTCCTGGAAGCTAGGTAGGCATATTCAATTACAATCCAAATTCAATTGCCCTTCCTATTCAGTTATTGCTCTTTTTTTTATGATTGACCAAGAAACTCATTGTAATGTCGCATATGAAAAGTAGGCCTGATGATATGAGACAAGTTGATTGGGGAGGTTCTAGCCACCTCCACTCATTGTATGTTTTGGTCAAGGTCACCCAACTGATTGCATTAATATTGTATTGCAAAAGATAATGCCCAAGAACTATTCGATGGTGACAAGGCTACCTGTCTGGATCACATCGAAGAAAATTCCAAGGAATCCATGGTTGGATTATGTTTGGGAAGTAATCCGAAGGATGGGGACTTTGACAGGAAGCCATATTTGAAGTATTGGTTGAATCGAGAAGATTGTGTAATTTTTTCAAATTAATCTAACTTCTGTAAATTTTCCTGACAAATCTACCAAGCTTATAATTTACAAAAACTCTACTCAATCTCCTACTATTCACAATTTCACACAACCTCCACACACCATATTTTTTTAATTTTTATTATTTTTTTAATTTTATCAAATATTTAATATATATGAATAATAAATAAACAAATTAAATTAGTTTAAGGAAAAAAAACTTTAAAAAAATATTAAAATATTTAAAAATTTTTAAAAATATAATACGTGGAGGTTGGAAAAGTTGGATGGCATTGCTCACTTCATACGTGAAAACGGTGTCTTTGCCACCTTCTTGGTGTATCCAAGTATAAGGCAAATGTTTCTCAAAAAAAAAAAGTACAAGGCAAATGTGAAATGGATGAAAACGTGGGGCCCCTAAGATGGTGGTGCTTGGGAATCCCAAAACATACATACCCCACAACGAAATTAAGAAACTCACAATCAGAATCTTTAAAAACGTGCATGCCCAACCAAAGGGATGGATTAGGGATGAAATGGTGGTGGGCCCTAGTGTACTCTGTGTGACAGTGGGGCCTACTCCTTATGTGGAGTTTTGTCAGTGCAAGTCATCTATCCAAAATCTGAAGAGAATCCAGTACCTTTTTTTGGACAGTGATGGTATTAAAATTAGGACACGTACACATATATAATTAAAACAATAGAAGAAGTATTTTTTTGTGGTTGCGATAAAAATGTTAAAAAGTATTTTAATAATTTTAAAAGTTATCTAATAAAAAATTTAGATTACTGGATGTATTATATATTAAAATATTTTTAATTTTAAATAAGTTAAAAAATACATTTAAATGTAATTTTTTAAATAATGTTAAACGTAATTTAAATTTTAAAAAAACTATTAATGAATAAAAATATTCATATAATTTAAAGATAATTATAACTTTCAAACTTTTAAAAATATAATCATAATATTTAAAAATTTAAATAATCATCATTTATATATCAAAAAATATTTTTTTAATTTGTTTCTAAATAAACGTAACATGTTTGAAAGTACTTTAAACATTTGGTTACTAAATAATAAATAACTTTTTAATAATAAAACTTATTATTTAAATTATAAACTATAAGCTATATATATATTTTCCACATCAATCCCAAACATGTATTAAAGACATTAAAAAATTGAAAATTTAGGTTGTGCTTGATTAATTAATGAATTTTCTAAATTCCAAGTTACAAATAATATAATTAATTAGAAAGGTTTTTACAAAAATATAGTTAATGAAAAAACTACAGTACTCAGCAATCAGCATCAAAGAATTATAAGTCTGATCATTATCACAATGAGGGAGCATAATAAGTGATTGAACTTTCATGTTTGGGCAAATATCATGTCTAGCTAGGAGATAAACATATTTTTTAATCATTTATACTGCATGCTGACGTGGTGTTTACGCTTGCGTGGGACATCTTCATCTTGATATTTCATTATAATCTTTATATTTCACTTGTAGATTTTTCAATGTATATTAATGTAGTTAATGATTTTTATTTCCCTCAGAAAACACATATGATATTCCAAAAATAGGGAAGTGAGTTCGCCGAACACATGATCACTAACAATATTATGTAGTTAATTACACGTAATTCAGTTTAAATATTGCATCTAAAGTTAACATATATACTAATAATGTGTGACAAAACTAATGTTTGGCTATATCTACATATTATATATACCATTTATTCTGGAATTTTGGTATCAGATCATGGGTTTGTAACATATTTTTCTTATTGTGTTCTTCTCAAGCTATATATATATATATATATATATTTATATGAGAGTAATGGCTGATGCGACTAAATGAAAAGGACAAGTCATCTAATTAATTCCCAATATATATATATATTTATATAGATAGATAGATAGATAGATAAGTAGTGAATTATGACGAAAAACAACATGACCTATTATCGAATTAACATAACTCATCCATGCGTATCTACGAATTATATTAGGACGGATACAAAGAAAAAGTACTGGATAGGCAGAAATTAATATAAAGAGACACACTGCATGCATAAGCATGGGTTGTTGTCTGATATTCTAATCAACAAAAAGGAAAACGAGAGAGAGGGAGAGAGAGAGAGAGAGAGAGAGATTTTTGTGGTAGGTTTCGCTTTATCCAATTGGTCGAGAGGACCATATTGTAGGTGTACAAGATAAGTATGGCCTGCAGGAACTATCTATCGCAATAAAGCTAGCTAGCTCATGATGTGTAGCATGCAATGTTTGATGAATGTCATGGTCGGAGCCATATTATAATAAAATTGATCAGGAAAACAAAAATACAAATTATATTGTTCGATCGATCCCATGATCTGGTCCTGTCCATTATTAACCCTTGTGATCTCCCCAAGCTGGCAATTATCAACATATATATATAAATAAAGAGAAGCGCAAGTACACGATGTATTTACCCAAAGTTTGAGGCAGGTTCTTTCAGATCCTAACCGGCCCTCACAATTCCCACTAATTTGGAAGTCCTAATCGATATGTACGTGTGGGATATGATAGAATCCGCTTGGAAACGTTAATTGCGCAGTGTGAAAAGCTGAATGGTATTTTTCTTTGTGTGGGGTGGGGGGTGGGGGGGGCGTGGAAGGAGCCATCGAGGAAATTAATGAATTAGTAGTGTAATATCAGTTTGAAAGGTATTGTATTTTAATAGCTAGCTACTTGCAAGAAAAAATGAATGAAATGTCGATTTTGAAAAGTAAACAAGATAAGCTTCGGGTCAGGATCCCCGGCCTGTAGTACAGTTGTAATAGTATATTCAGAAATGGAGAAGTACTGCTTCATCCAACGTACGTGTTTGGTTTTCATCATCATCACGATAATAAGAGTGCCACGATAGATACAACCACCATTAACATTTTTTTTTTCTTTTCTTTTTTTTTTTAAACAAAAAAATGGTATCCTTTCCGAGGATTTGAAGAGGTATATATATATAATATGTAATATGTATTAATATTCAATTCTAATCTTATCTAACCAATGAATGTTCAAATCAAAAGAAAAGGATTATATTCAAGGGTCTTGCTACACGTACTAACAAAATACGCGGTCTTGGACACGTGCTGACGTGGCAATGATGTCATTACTATTTAATGAAAAAAAAAAACTTTTTTAGTTTGAAATTTCTCTCTCACCGATTATTTTCCCTGTAGCAGCAAAACAAAACCCTAGGATACAGTTAGTCTTCCGTCTGGTGTGGATTTTGTCTAGCTTTTGATTTCTCCAGCCTGTTTAGTGTGGATTTTCTCTAGCTTTGAATTTCTTTAGCCGCTTATTCTAGCTTTGGATTTCTCCAGCTCTGTCTCAGATCTGTTTCGGGTGTGTGCTTGCTTTATCTCTTATCTCCTATACCCATGACAACCCCTCTCAGATCCTGATTCAATGTCTCATTTATTGTTTAGAGCTATTTTGACCCAATTTTCGCAGTTGATTGATATCAAAATTAATTTAAATCGTATTATTAAAAGTTTCTTCCCCTTCTGTCATGTCTCATTTGCTAATATAAATTTCATGGTCCGATTCCAAGTTTACTGTTGCAATCTTTAGCTTCTGTAATCATCAAGAATTATCGAAGTTGGTGTTCATGACTTATTACAGAAGAATTTATTCCTTGGAAAGCTCTTTTTAGAAGAATTAGGCATTACCCAGAAAATAGAAAAAAAAATTACCCAGAAACTAGGATTTGAGAGATGCTCAAAGACGCGCAGAAGAAAGGAAAAAGCCTCTAGCTTTTTGTTCCTCCCATTTAAATTGACTTTGCACCACCAAGAGAAAAGACAAGAGAAGAAGCAAGGGTTTGACAGATGGGATATTTTTGCCCACGGGAGTAAAAGCTGAAGGTCTCTTAGATGGAAGAAGCAAGAGAGTTCTGCTTCTAATCCAATGCCGTTCGATTATGGTCTCGTTTTATTTTTTTAATAAAAGGCTGATGAGGTAGTGACACCTGTCTACTGCCATGTCAGTGCGTAAAAGAGACTGCGTTTTTCATTCGTAAGTATAGCGCGTTCGTGCGGTTAACTCGGGACCTGCCATCGACGAGCGGCGTTTCTCTGCTCGACACGTGCTATGATCTGTCATCACATAAGTCTGTGCAAGTTCCAACGGTGTCGTTCCGGTTCTCGGGTGGGAAGTCGCTGTCGCTACCGACGAAGAACTATCTGATCCCTGTCGACTCGGCCGGAAAACATGGCTACAGAGCATGCTCTTCGAGTTCAACCCACTTCCTGTCAATGGTTTCGGTCCCATGGTGCCACATGCCACCGGCGCCGTCGCTCCCCCCGCTCCTCTCGACGATTCTCTACTTGCTCCGGCTGAATCATCCACCATCACCTCCATTGATTTTGATCAACAAAAGTATTTTGAGTGTTATGTTTGTTGTTGTGATTTTAAGTTGTGATTTTTACAGATGGATGAGGTGTTACAGTCTTACGGATGGATCCTCAACATCATCTAAACCTTGGCAATTTATGAAGTTGCAGGCTTGCTTTGTTAATGATTTGGATTTTTTTTGTTGGTATTTTTGGATTTGGAGTTTGCTCGTATTGATGTATTCAATCTTGGATTTTGGACAGAAGTTTTAGGGTTTTCAAAGGGAGGGGGAGGGAGGAAGGGGTTTCGGGGAGGGAGAAGGAAATTGGAGCAATATGCGAGTTTCTTAGCACTTCGGAGGCTTTGGAGGAAGCTCGCATCATTTTGCTAGGCGTCTTGATGTGGTGAAGCAGAAGACCCACACGGAAGATGACCCAGGCAACAGTCAAAGACCCCAACAAAATGAAACTAATATGAGAAAACAAAACGACGATGGCTTCTGACCAGAGCACCACACGAACTCGATGGAAGCTGTCTCAAAAGACAGAGTACCAAAGCAAAGCGGGAAAACTTGTTGTATTTTTCATTTTTGTGTGTCTTTTTTAAAATAAATATCAGCTGACGTGGTCTTGCCGTTTGCACCTCGCTTACATGGGGCGACTGTACGTAGCAGTTCTGTATATATATATATTAAGTGGAAGTAACGTGCAGCACGTATGTCTAATTTTATGAAATGATTATTTTAAAAAATAATATATATTTTATAAAAATTATTGATGTCACTTAATAATTAAGGCATATTGGAAAGATAAAAAAAATTAGTTCAAAATATTATATAATCCAATACATGTTTATAACATCCATAATTTTAGCAAAGATGCAATACAAAAATTTAATAAAAGTCCAACACAAACGGTAGTTCAAAATATGTTCGTTTGATGGAGACAGACCNTCATTAGTAAGTATAGTTTGTTCGTAAAAGAGACTGATGAGGTAATCACACACTTTTTCAAAGCGATTGCGCGGCGTTTACACATTTCATGATTGTATGTAGCATTGCTCTAAATTTATATCTTTTATATATAAAAGAGCGAATGCTGAAATGAATAGTGAGCACAACATTTCTTCCAATTTTATCCTTCCTCTTTACAGTAATATCCAATTTCATCCTACACAGTAATGCACAGTAAAATGCACAATCCTACACAGTAATGCACAGTAAAATGCACAGTAAATATATTAATAAAAAATTCAAAATGCACAGTAAATATAATAATTCGATTCCTACACAGTAAAATGCACAGTAACTATACAGTTATACACAGTAAAATGCACAGTAAATATATTAATAAAAAATTCAAAATGCACAGTAAATATAATAATTCGATTCCTACACAGTAATACACAGTAAAATGCACAGTAAATATATTAATAAAAAATTCAAAATACACAGTAAATATAATAAAAAATTATATAAATCTTCGATATTTTCCGTTACTACACAGTAACGATGCACAGTAAATATAATAATTCGATTCCTACACAGTAAAAATAATAAAAAATTCGAAATGCACAGTAAAGATAATTATTTCTTCTTCTTTCTTTCTTTTCTCTTCCCGTGCGTTTCTCTTTTCTCTCTCGTGCTTCTTTCTTCGTTTCTCTCTCTCCCCGTGCTCTCCCCTTCTCTTTTCTCCTTCCCGTCGCCCCTACTTCGGCCGGCCATTGCACCCCCGTCCGGTGGAAGTGTCGTACACCACCCGCCCAGTTTTCTTCCCCTCTCACTGGTGAACATCCCCACCAAATTTCACCTCCATCCGAGCCACCGTTAGCCACCTACAGCCCATCTAAGCCGCACGGTTTTCAGCCGTTTCCAGCGCCGTCGCACCACCTCCGCCCACCATCTCTTCACAGCTTCTTCCCCTACAAACAGATCTGAACACATCTATAAAGATATGAAGAGATCTGTTTTTGGTTGATTTTCTTGCATTTATTTTAGATCTGTTTGTAAAAAATTTATTCAATTTTTTTTTCCTTTCGTTTGATTTCTATTTTTCAGATCCACAGAACAAATTTCTTTTCTATCTGTGTTCATATGTTTTTTTTTTCTTTTTGATTCAAGTTTTTTCTCTTTCAGACTTTCATCTTCACTTTCTCTTTTTCAGATCTGCTTTTTCTCTTTTTCTATCTGTTTTTATTTTTCAGATCAACACGCAGGTGACCTTTGCTAAGCGGAGGAAAGCTGTACGAGTTTTGCTGCAATTCAAGGTATTCACCAGAACAACAAAACCACTTTTGCACTCTCTAAACCACAAAATGCAAATCAAAACCATCAAAACTGCTTCCTTCTATTTTTATTTCTCTATTTTCTAAGTCATCTTTATTTTATTTTCATCTCCGTGTTTATTTTTTGAAAGAGAAAAAAGGTGATTTTTTTGGGTGTTGAACATGTATTTTTGTTGTTATTGACAGATCTATATCTATTCCTTTAGATCTATTAATTTTCACTTTAAACGTAGAAGTTAATGCAACCCTCATCTGCGCAGAAAAAATAAAATGGAGCACAGAAATTACAGAAATATTATTTTATTATTTTGAAACAAAATTACAGAAATTTGAGGCTCTTCGCCTCAGTCTTCAAACGATCTTGCTCCTCTAAAATATGCGTAGCATCTCTGTCTAAAGGAGTAGGCAATCTAAAAGAAGACTTAAGCATAGATTTTAATTTCCTATTCTCTTGCTTTATTTCTTCTATCTTCATGTTAGACTCGTGAAGAAGGCGCTGAAGGATAGAAATTTTCTCATTGAGTTTGTCCAAATCATAAGGTTTGGATTGTAGTCGCTGAGAAAATGCATAAATAGCTGATGAGTAATGGGTACCTAGATTTACAAGCTCGTAGATAGCTTCAACATCTGACTTATTAGCCAGATCATTATTGTATTGCACTATAGCACCAATAGCGGAAGCAGAAACAGCTGATGAAGAAGGTGTTGAATACCTCATGTATTGGTTACGAGAAGATTGCTGAGCCATTGCAGAGTCAGAATGCATAAAGAGATTACAGAGTAAGAATGCAGACTAATTACAGAAAAGTAAAGAAGATGGGATGCGAGTGAAGATGAGCTGAATATCTCTTTTATAGAGAAAATTATGAAAGGAAGGACGAAGCACCTCTATTGCTTCACGGCGTCCATCGTGAAGCGTCTCTCTACAAGAGACAAGAGATGTAGTAGACTAGCCTTGCGGCGCCTGACAATTCCAGAAGATCTATAAAAATAATGCGGTGCTTGTCCGGTCTAAAAAGCTGGCCACCGTTTTTGTCTCTCTGGATCTGTGTTTTTCAAGCTCAGCTAAGTCTCTCCGTCTGTCTTTTTTTTCCATCTGTTTAATTTCTGGCACTTTTTTTCCTCCTTGTTGTGCGATTGATGTATATTAAGTTTCTATTTCTCAGATCCACATAACAATTTTTTTTTCTATCTATGTTCATATGTTTTTTTTTCTTTTTGATCCAAGTTTTTATTTAATTTTTTTATTATACTTTTGCTGTTAAAGAATAAGTTAGTAAGCACCTCTTAGTTTTGCAAGATCATGAAGAACTCTTCTTTCAGCGATTAATCAATCATGTACTCTTTCCAAAATTAATTAGTAATTTTTAGCGATAAGATCAACGCATGACTACGCGTTGATGAAATGTAATTGATGATATTCGTGGGGTCTACAAAAAAGATATGCACGCGTAAGAAGACAGAAGATTTTCCCACGTTAGGTCCCACCTTCCTCAATCAAATTTGGATTCTTGCAATTATAATAACGTCCAAAAGATAAGGTAGCAAAAACCAAAAGCGAATGTCATCACGTTAATTTATGATTAATAAAGTTAAAGATTCCCGCAACAATAATTTAAGATGTAAGTACTATTTAATCATATAGAATGACTCAAAACAAAAGTTTGTGATGCATGGTCCACTTATACAAGGGGTGGGGGGCGGATAAGGGGTGGCCCCGCCCCGTAAGGGGCGGGTAGCACCCCTAGTATATATATATATTTCTATTCTACAATAAAGGAGGCTATAGCCTCATGAACAGTGGAATCAACAGTAGATTTTGTTTGAGCTGTTCACACTATCCTGATCATTTGCACAATTACATTTTTGTCCTCTAATTCATCATTAAATTTTTTATTATTATTCTAATACTAATTAGAATATAATAATAATAATAATGAACTTACAAATAATCTAAATTGAAGATTTTGGTTTATTGAACTTTTCTGGAACAAATTAACAACTTAGAATTTTTTCTATTTCTTCTTGGATTTTAAAATAACATTATTTTTTGTATAAATATTATTTGAAAAAAAAAATTATCTCCATTTTATTTTTCATAGTAATTCTTAAAAATAAATCATAGTTGTTGGGCTAATAATAATAATATTTTCATTTTACAAAATGCAATTATTATTTTTAGGTTCCAATTTATGCATCAGTTTATAATTGGTCTTTAATTTATCATATTTATTACTTTATTTTTTGAAATAATTCATTTTATATTAATCTATTTGTAATGCATTTTTTTAAATTATTTTTAAAAAAATTAATAATACTATTTATCCTTTAAGAAATTATTTTAGTAAGAACGTGCTTTTATATTCTAAAGAATAAAAATATTATATTTAAAAGTTCAAAAGTAAAACTATTGTCTTTAAATTTTAAGAATAATATTTTACTACTATAGGATATTGTTTCAGAAAAATAATAATTTTCTTCATATTATTTCTCATAATAATGAATCATACTCAATAACACTTTTTAGACTAATATTATTTTCATTTAAAAAAAATTATTATTCCTTTTTAAATTTCAAATTAATAATCTTTTTTTTATACATTTTATCATTACAATAAGAATTATAGCCAGTAGTTTTTTTAAACAATTATAAATAATATTATTTTATTTTTTTCGTTTATAAGAAAAATATTATAATTATTATTATTATTATGGACATGCCTAACTGGTCTTATAATGAGGGAATCAATGCATGTCTTATTATAATTTCACTATAATAAGTTCTAAACATTTGATTTTTTATATGTTCAATAATTTCACATTTTCTGTTTCCTTCATTTTTTCAATTATAATTATTATCATTTGTAAAATATTTTGAATAGATTTATAATTATCTTTACATTTATCATAGTTGTTGTTCAATCTAATTCATGATATATATGCAGAGTGAAATTCATATTTACTGTATAAAAAAATACAGTAGAACTTTTGACTGGGAATACGTGCTTTGCACATAAGCTCTTACCTAGCTAGTGTGTATATATATATATATATACACGTTTTATTGCAGTACTTGATAAAAAAATTACCTTATTAATTCAGAGGTATTCGTAGCTATATCTGTTTTGGATAAGTGCATGCATATTGCATGATGAGGAGGATGAGATGACAATTAAGAAATGCAAAGAAATCATTAGAATATTAATACGTACTCTTGGAATCAGCCCCCATAACCACTTTGAATTAATTATATGCCCCGCCCTGACCATCTTCCCCTTAATTAAGCTCATAATGTCATGTGCATGCATGTGTGCATTAAGAGTGACTAGCTAGCAGCTCGATAGCTTGCAAAATAGAGATCCATTTCTCACATGATAATTAACATTAATGACACGAAGCTCTAGCAACTCGGTAGCTTGCAAAATAGAGATCCCTTTCTCATATGATTAGTTAACATTAATGACATGAAGCTCATCATGTGCAGCCAAAAATATGCATGCCTAATGCCCTGCGTACACTACCAATCTTAATTATAAAACAATGATCCAACGAATGGAAAATGACTACGTACAACTCAATGTGTAATCCTTAGCTCGGATGGACCTTATCCAAATCAAATTAAATATAGATAATTAATGTCTATGCGAGTTTCATAAATATTGCCTAAAATTCTTGTATAGACATAATTAAATCATGTTGTAAGATTCATATATATACTGTGTTTAATTATCTGTTTTAGAATCAAATAATTCAATTTTGACACAAAAATAGTTATAACTATCCTTCCCTCATTCCTACCATTGACTTTGACTTCCAATCAATAATGTAATTACAATTCAATCTGATAATATTAATTTAGTTCAAGGAGAAATATTATTCCAAGAAAAGATGCATATGTTACTTTGTATTATAATTCATCAATTTATGTCATCATGTAGACGATCAATAGAGACAGCATTGAAATTCTTATTTTGCTGTTGGTTGAGTCGATCAGGGTCAACATAAAATTAAAATATAATCTTTTTATAAAATTTGTGGTATAATATTTTCTATATATAGTATATATATGAATCCTAAAATATATTTTGAAATTGTTGGCCGAATTTACTCTTTATTGATTAACTTAACGATCACGGCCTTTGTCATGTGCCCATCATAGTAAGCCCATGTGTGGAATATGACTTAGCGGAAGCTACGTCTTATTACCATGGAAAAAAAAACACTTTGATTAAACACACTTGTATTATATATTATATGAGATTTTTAAATTTAGAATAATCAATAATCTGAGTTAATGAAATGTATAATACACGTGTATTATACTTAGGGATTCACGTCTTATGCACCTAATACACGTGTATATGTTAAGGAGAAAGAGAAAAATAAATCACTAATGTTTAATTACTTATTATTATATAAACTATTAAGTATTGGAATTATTGTGATTAATAAATCATATAACAACATTGAATGCTATCTCTCTCAACATTTATGTCTTCATTCTATATGCCGATTACATTCATACGTATTTAAACAAACGGTGTTAACTTTAACAGAAAAATAAGAAAAACCGTTAAAACAAAATTTTCCATTTCATACACACTTTTTATATATAGAAGATATGATTTTATGAAAATATATCAGCAAAAACAAGAGTTGGGACCCATTTTGTTTGGTGGGTTCTGGCCGTTACAATTCAATATCGAATTCTATTCTTCTTCAAGCTTCGTGGGTACATGTATACTAATAGCAAATAATGGTCCTGCTACATCCAATAAAGGATGGAGCCCGAGAACTAATAAGTCAGTTATTTTAAAAAAAAAAATTTAAATTTAAATTTTTATATTCTCAAATGTTTTTTTAAAAATAACAAAATTCATAACATCACTAAAAAATATATACTTAATCAGTATTAGATAAAAAAAAATCATCGTTAGGGACACACAATTCGAGATCCAAAATTTTTCCCCAACATATAAACTTAAGTTGATATAATATGTTAAAATTATTTTTATTTTTAAATAAATTTAACGTATCTTTTATATATATATATATATATATAAAATATCATATCAATTTATTAATTTACTTTTACGAAATCTTTTTATAACTTGAATACTTTCTTCTGCCAATTGGTGCAAGGATAGTTGCTAGTTTAAACAAGCAAAACCCACTTAGCTCTTTGTCCTAGAGAATGGGTTGGTTCCTTAAATTTGCAATAAATTCTCTCCACCAGTACAATACAAAAATTAATAATACACATCTCATGTACTCATGTTGATGTTTGCTGTCATTTTGAGCGAGAGCTAGCTGAAATTAATGATTTAAGCTGCTGGATACTCTTTATTATTGAAAATATTAATTTCCTACAAAATGCTAATTTCGCTGGACATGTTAATTATATATATGTCAACATTAATTACATGATTAAATAGTGACGTAATTTTCTCATTAATTAGTTTGTCCATCGATCCAGCTAGCTATCATGACAATTAGCAGATCTATTTCATAATGAATTTAAATTGATAAATAAATAATATTTTATTAGAATAATTGTATTCGTAAATTAGTTGGTAAATAATTTAAACTTAATTATTTTACATTTCTCTTTGTTTATATAAGAATGAATAGAAATTTTAAATCACACATATAAAAATAATAGAATATAGAATATATATTTATATAATTTATTGATATATATATATATATATATATATCTAATATACCTCTAAATAAATGATCATCAATGCATAGTTAAGGATATGCATGCATAATTTAATAATTATGAATTTATTCATAAGTGATTAAGGAGAGAGATTAAAAAAATAAGAACTTTTAATAAGAAGAGAGAGAGCACTTTAATTTATTATGAACTAACGGCGTTAATTTTAACGGTAAAACAACAAAAACCGTTAAACCAATAAAATTCCGTTAGATAGCCACTTTTATATATATAAAGATATCTATTCCTTAAATTAATGTTGTCTAGATCTGCTAATTGTCATGATAGCTNAAATTAAAATCTTATTATTTATTACTGCATGTGCTCCTGGGTATGGCTGGAAACAATAAATTCGTGGAAAAAAAAACGAACCTTGAACCAAAACTATGCAGCACAGGAAACAAGCCGTTAACAGTAAAGTAACGTGTGTGCAGAGCACATTTTTTTAGTTTAATAAAACGATTATTTTAAAAAAGTGATATAATTTTTATAAAGAAATTAAATACTAAGGTTTTTATAAGATATTATTATTTTATTTTAATGTTTCATAATGAATTTAAATTGATAAATAAATAATATTTTATTGAAATAATTGTATTCGTAAATGTAGTTGGTAAATATATTTAAACTTAATTATTTTACATTTCTCTTTGTTTATATAGAAATGAATAGAAATTTTAAATCACACATATAAAAATAATAGAATATAGAATATATATTTATATAGATATATATTTAATAGAATATATATATATATCTAATATACATCTTAAATAAATGATCATCAATGCATGAGTTATAGGATATGCACAAACTTTGATAATATGAATTTATTCATAAGTGATTAGGAGAGAGATTAAAAAAATAAGAACTTTTAATAAGAAGAGAGAGAGCACTTTAATTTATTCATGTAACTAACGGCGTTAATTTTAACGGTAAAACAACAAAAACCGTTAAACCAATAAAATTTTCGTTAGATAGCCACTTTATATATATAAAGATATATATATATGTATGTATGTGTATGAGTTGGGCAATGGGCATATATATGATCTCGATATCGTAATTACACGGTTTTGGAGATCTATCACTGTCCCATACATGCATGTCACCGTATCCAACCGAGGGTGATCTTGAGGACGATACTCGTGCTAGATTGATATAGTAATTTTGTCATTAGTTAATTAACCTTAATTCGAGAGAATAATAGCACATGTACTATTTCTTTCTAGAATTTAGCAAGAAATTAGGGACGGGAAACGTTTCATATAATTAAGGAATGTCAATAATTTTTGTTTTTATATGATAGGTTTTTAATCACGACATATGCATGCAATGGATGGATTATTATATATATATAAATATAGGTGATATAATTAAATATGTATGTATTTACATATGTAACATATGCATCTTTTCTTGGAATAATATTTCTCCTTGAACTAAATTAATATTATCAGATTGAATTGTAATTACATTATTGATTGGAAGTCAAAGTCAATGGTAGGAATGAGGGAAGGATAGTTATAACTATTTTTGTGTCAAAATTGAATTATTTGATTCTAAAACAGATAATTAAACACAGTATATATATGAATCTTACAACATGATTTAATTATGTCTATACAAGAATTTTAGGCAATATTTATGAAACTCGCATAGACATTAATTATCTATATTTAATTTGATTTGGATAAGGTCCATCCGAGCTAAGGATTACACATTGAGTTGTACGTAGTCATTTTCCATTCGTTGGATCATTGTTTTATAATTAAGATTGGTAGTGTACGCAGGGCATTAGGCATGCATATTTTTGGCTGCACATGATGAGCTTCATGTCATTAATGTTAACTAATCATATGAGAAAGGGATCTCTATTTTGCAAGCTACCGAGTTGCTAGAGCTTCGTGTCATTAATGTTAATTATCATGTGAGAAATGGATCTCTATTTTGCAAGCTATCGAGCTGCTAGCTAGTCACTCTTAATGCACACATGCATGCACATGACATTATGAGCTTAATTAAGGGGAAGATGGTCAGGGCGGGGCATATAATTAATTCAAAGTGGTTATGGGGGCTGATTCCAAGAGTACGTATTAATATTCTAATGATTTCTTTGCATTTCTTAATTGTCATCTCATCCTCCTCATCATGCAATATGCATGCACTTATCCAAAACAGATATAGCTACGAATACCTCTGAATTAATAAGGTAATTTTTTTATCAAGTACTGCAATAAAACGTGTATATATATATATATATACACACTAGCTAGGTAAGAGCTTATGTGCAAAGCACGTATTCCCAGTCAAAAGTTCTACTGTATTTTTTTATACAGTAAATATGAATTTCACTCTGCATATATATCATGAATTAGATTGAACAACAACTATGATAAATGTAAAGATAATTATAAATCTATTCAAAATATTTTACAAATGATAATAATTATAATTGAAAAAATGAAGGAAACAGAAAATGTGAAATTATTGAACATATAAAAAATCAAATGTTTAGAACTTATTATAGTGAAATTATAATAAGACATGCATTGATTCCCTCATTATAAGACCAGTTAGGCATGTCCATAATAATAATAATAATTATAATATTTTTCTTATAAAGAAAAAAATAAAATAATATTATTTATAATTGTTTAAAAAAACTACTGGCTATAATTCTTATTGTAATGATAAAATGTATAAAAAAAAGATTATTAATTTGAAATTTAAAAAGGAATAATAATTTTTTTTAAATGAAAATAATATTAGTCTAAAAAGTGTTATTGAGTATGATTCATTATTATGAGAAATAATATGAAGAAAATTATTATTTTTCTGAAACAATATCCTATAGTAGTAAAATATTATTCTTAAAATTTAAAGACAATAGTTTTACTTTTGAACTTTTAAATATAATATTTTTATTCTTTAGAATATAAAAGCACGTTCTTACTAAAATAATTTCTTAAAGGATAAATAGTATTATTAATTTTTTTAAAAATAATTTAAAAAAATGCATTACAAATAGATTAATATAAAATGAATTATTTCAAAAAATAAAGTAATAAATATGATAAATTAAAGACCAATTATAAACTGATGCATAAATTGGAACCTAAAAATAATAATTGCATTTTGTAAAATGAAAATATTATTATTATTAGCCCAACAACTATGATTTATTTTTAAGAATTACTATGAAAAATAAAATGGAGATAATTTTTTTTTTCAAATAATATTTATACAAAAAATAATGTTATTTTAAAATCCAAGAAGAAATAGAAAAAATTCTAAGTTGTTAATTTGTTCCAGAAAAGTTCAATAAACCAAAATCTTCAATTTAGATTATTTGTAAGTTCATTATTATTATTATTATATTCTAATTAGTATTAGAATAATAATAAAAAATTTAATGATGAATTAGAGGACAAAAATGTAATTGTGCAAATGATCAGGATAGTGTGAACAGCTCAAACAAAATCTACTGTTGATTCCACTGTTCATGAGGCTATAGCCTCCTTTTAAATGCTTCAAAACTGATTTAAGTCTATCTTACTATTTGATATTAGAAATTATATATATTTTTTCTAAAAGTATTACATTATTAATCAAAAATATTTCCTTAATAAAAATAATATTTCTATATACTGGGCGAACTATTAGTATATATGTCGAACTATTTCTATATACTGGGCGAACTATTAATCAAGGGACGTTCGCCCAACTATTAGTATATATATATATATATATATATATATATATATATATATGCATGGTAGAGGCTATGAAATTTCGTTAATTAGTGTCATAATTAATTTTAAAATTTTGAAAAGAAAAAAAGTTCAAAAAAGTCTAAAATTCAACTTTGTTTCGACAAGTCAGAGTCGAACATAGGATGAACATCTCGAAGTCGGAGGATGGGCATACCAACTCTGACTTGGTCAATGCTCAGCCTTATTTAAGCATAATGATTTTTTTGTATGGCAGGAAGAGGTTAACATGCATGTTATGAGAAAAAACAACGTGCCTCATCAGATAATTATAAATTACATTCTCAGTTTATTTAATTTCTTTTTCCCTTAATTTTTGGAGTCCTTCCATATCTTCTTTTCTGATTTGAAATGGTCACACATGAGAAAATCACAGGTTATTCTACGTTTGGAATCTGGACTCTCAAAACGTGACCAGATTCACTGTACCTTCACACCCACCATTAAGGTAAACCATAAGATCTTATCCAATTTATCCCCACACCCAAAAAAAAAGAAAAAGAAAAAAAAAGTGAATTAATTTCTCAAGTCTATATGGGCCGTAGGCTCTCAACTCTCCATCGTCTTTCTAACTCATAACTTTGCCCATAACCCAACGAATAGCTTTTTGTCGTTCTCACAGCCTCTCTTATTTAAACCTCCCATCCGAAGGGTCCTCCTCAACTCTCTCTTCAGTTCTCAATACCCGTCTGCCATCTGCAATATCCAAAACCAACAACATGGCTGAAACCAAAACCCCAGGCTTTGCCATCTCCGAGAAGAAACATACCAGGTCCGATGACTTCGATGGCGACAATATCCTCAGCGCGAAGAAACAAATGCTGTCTGCGGCATCTACGTGGGATGATCCGGCAGCTACGTTAGCTGCTGCTCGCCACGAATTCGGCGAGCATGGAGGCGTGAACATGTCCATCGAGGCCTCGGCTACCTTCACTGTGATGGAGCCGGAGACCCTGAGCCGTATGTTCACAGGGGAGCTCGGCCCCGACCGCGACTTCTTCATCTACAGCCGTCACTTCAACCCGACCGTGTTGAATCTCAGCCGTCAGATGGCGGCTTTGGAAGGCACTGAAGCCGCCTATTGCACCTCCAGCGGCATGGCCGCGATATCCTCCGTACTTCTCCAACTCGTCAGCAGTGGGGGCCACATCGTCGCCTCCACGGTCCTCTACGGCGGGACCCACGCCCTGCTGACCCACTTCCTCCCCAGGGCGTGCAATATTAAGACAACGTTCGTGGACATGAGCGATTTAGAATCGGTGAGGAACGCCATCGTCCAAGGCCGAACCAAGGTGCTGTACTTCGAGTCCATCTCGAACCCCACGCTGAGAGTGGCTAACATACCCGAGCTGAGCCGGATAGCACACGAGAAGGGAGTCAAGGTCGTTGTCGACAACACGTTCGCTCCCATGGTGGTCTCGCCTGCTCGGCTCGGCGCCGACGTCGTTATTCATAGTATCTCTAAATTCATAAGTGGTGGGGCCGACATTATTGCAGGTAAGCAGCAAGTATTTTCTGGTCTTTCTATTTTTATACCGCACACGTGTCGCGGCATTATCTCCCCGACAGGTTGAAATTAATGGCGTAATAACCTGCGATAAAATCACGTAGAAATAAAATGACAAGATGTAAAATAAAAATTAAAAAATATTAAACTCAATGTCAGTTACAAAGGTGAAACCTTTCTCCAGTGAGACCCACTAGGCATTTTGGATTCACGTGATGAGTTGCTTTCACTCGTGAATGATGTTGCCACATGTTGCATGCAGGACTTTTCTCTGTCTTTTTTTTTTTTTTTAAAAAAATATTTAAATTGCATGTTTTATTTTTTACATGCGTGTGATGTTATAATTTATGTGATGTTACATTTTGAGGTACTGGGTCCTAGCATGTCTTATCGATTGAGAGTTTTCTCGTAATTTTGTTTAGATTTATTTTATAATAAAAATTAAATTTAATATAATATGTCACATTTAATTATATTAATTTATAAATTTATTTTTATAAAAAATTTTATTATTAAATTATTTTTATTTATCATACTAGTGGGACATCCCATCACAAAAAAGTTGCTTTAAATCCTTTACGAACTTACTCATATATAGCTTTTTGGTAAAAGAGAATCATTAGAGATAACGTTTACTATTCAAACTTGGATAGCATATCTTAATCCCGAGTTAATTGTTTTTAGCCATATTAATAAATGGGAAGTTTCAGTTATAAATTATAATTAAATTACCATTTAGACATGTGATTTTGAAATATACATACGTCTCTATCGATCCAGTATTAGCTTTATAAATGGTTTGTGGACCTCTTTATTTTATGGATAATGCTTAGCCCGCGGATAAAAGCCACCACCGATGGTGACTCACCGATTTCTCTTTTTTTTTTTTAATGATTAAAGAAATATTTTTAAATGATGTAAGTTGTGAATATTTTTTTAAAAAATATTTAAAGATATAAAAAAATGTATGAAAAGAAGGTAAAAAAAAAAAAAAATAGCCTCTTCAGTGGCTTCCCTATGTGGCTTTAGCATCCAACATGTATGTGAAATTAATATCCCAATGACAATTTACAGGAGCTGTGTGTGGGCCTGCAAGTCTTGTGAACTCCATGATGGACCTCCACCAAGGGACCCTGATGCTTTTGGGCCCTACAATGAACCCCAAAATTGCATTCGAACTATCCGAGAGAATTCCTCACTTGAGCCTAAGAATGAAGGAGCATTGCCACCGAGCACTGGTTTTCGCCACAAGGATGAAGAAGCTGGGCCTTAAGGTCATCTACCCAGGGCTTGAGGACCACCCGCACCACACCCTTTTGAAGTCCTTTGCCAACAAAGAGTATGGCTACGGTGGGCTCCTCTGCGTTGACATGGAGACCGAGGAAAGGGCTAACAGGCTGATGCACCACTTGCAAAATAGCACCCAGTTTGGGTTCATGGCAGTTAGCCTGGGATATTATGAGACCCTTATGTCCTGCTCAGGCAGTAGCACCAGCAGTGAGATGAATGATGAGGAGAAGGAACTGGCCCGAATTTCACCAGGGTTGGTGAGGATGTCCGTTGGATACCTTGGAACATTGGAGCAGAGGTGGAGCCAACTCGAGAAGGCGATTTCCAGAATGCAGGACTCGGGTTCCTTCAACAAATACTGATATCACCATTTTCTGGAGCCCAATGCTAAAAATAGTCTGTGTAAGGGTTCTAGCTGTTGGTCGTTGTTCATGTTGGAGTACTGGGTGCTTAATTCCAGTCTAGAATTTCAGCTATCTGTGGATGCTAATATAAATATGTATATTAGCTTTCCTTTGAACGGTACTGTAATGTTTTGCTGGTTTATCTGCCTTCATGGAGTACTCTAATGTAATCATCTATGGTATATAATTAATAATCGAGCTTCCCTATACATTTTTTTGTTTTTTTGCGCAATAGAAATGCTGCCGAAGTAATACTATAGCAGGCCATTTATAAGAGTTTTATAATTTATAAACCATCATCCTTCTATCTAGGAAATTGCTCGTGTGCACAAGGTCCATTTCCACCATTGCCATACGGCTGCATCACCGTATGGAGATTGAAATGGGAGCTTAACCTATGGTGTGCTTAAAATAAGAAGCTCCAAGAAAAGGGAAATGCTTAAATATTAGTAAATCAGGCCAAGAAATTTGAGGGAATAAATTCAGCTCAAGTGGCTTGCATCGATCAAATATAAGTACATACTGAGAACCAAATATCAGTTCTGACGGCTTCTCAGTATTTTACCTTGTTCCAAAATATATTCTCAAAAGAAAGAAATGATGTGGGTGTCCCCCAAATTTTCTGTTGCAAGGCATCAGCGCCTAAAAAGAAGTGGCTCGGATCATAACTTAATTCATGTTGACAGCACTGGCGTTTAATAACAAGACTGGCCATCTGAGAACATATATTTATTTTCATTGATAGTTTGCTACCTCAAATTATCATCTTAAAATGGATCTACCTCCTGCATACATTTTATTACTTGTAGGTTTAATTTTAAGTATATAGATCATTCAAATCTAGTTTGTTGATGTTAAATAAGGTTAATTCGAATTGACTCAATGAGTGAAATTTTCATAAGTTCGGATATTTGCTCGTTTTATAGCCCACATGGGCTATATCACTTTATAGTTTTTCTTTTGTACATTCACTTTTTTCATTTAAATCATTTATAGTTTTTTCATTTCACTTTTTTCATTCTATTTCTTTTAATATTCGTACAACTCATATTTAAAGAGTTTTCTTACGGGTGAATCAGTGGTTAATTAACTTCTTTAAAATTAAGTGGTAGCGGTAGAGAGTTAAATCATAATTTTTCTACGCATATGGATATAACATGGGTCATTACTCACTATCAACAGTACTCTCTTCTCTTTATTCCGAATATCGAGCAACTTGTATTGTCCTTGTTCAGCAACTTGAAGGCGCATCTCAACATATTACTCGTGTGAGGTCATGACATGGGGTTGCGCCAGTCCTCGGCAGTACTTGCCATACTACTGGATAATGGCTTCAATAATTTGGGCTCTGAGGGTATAAAAAAAAAGCCCATGATGTGAATTTGGTTTAGGAGCCCACTACACAACTTCATATGTGCAGAGAGCATTTAAGGCATGTTTGGCAAATGAAATGAGATATAAAATTCTCATATCATCATTATAACTTTTTTAAATTCTCACATAAGATATAATAAATAATTTAATTTTTTTAAATTATAATTCAATTTTTTCAAATCTTAAAACAATAATAATATTAAAAAAATAATATTTTAAACTTATATCTAAAATTAAAAATTCTTAACAATACTCCACGCAATGCCTTGCAAGATAATAGAGTAGTGACTTCGAAAAGATTCTGAAAGGGTCTGTCGATGGCTAATTCAAAACTCTAGAAAATTGAAAGTAGATCTCTACATTTAAGAGCATAAGGGAATGCTTGTTGAAAGAGATTATTTTTTGTCCCTAAATTTGTTGCATATTCATTTTGTATGTAAAGAGATGAGTGCTGTTGTGTCACATCCTTGTTTTTAGTTGAACATTCATTGACATATGCTGTCATTGATTATTAGTTTTATAAGGATGTCCCATAATGTTACAGGGGCATGGGTTAATGAAGCCAAACAGGTGCAAGGGGTGCTAACCCTTATATATTTATAAAGTTTTTAGTGACAGAAAAAACAAAATGGAAATAGTGAATCAAGACCTAGATGCATCTTATGCCTTGGGCCGTTCTCTCTCGCCCTCAAGCCTTTGAATTCATTTCCATGAGTTGGATTTCAATATGGGACCAGACGGATGGTGATGATAGTAGGTATCGACAGTACCCATTTGCTTACAAATGAAAACATTGGCTATTATCGTTATTATCGAACAAGTGTGTCATGTCCTTTTTGATACATTTTTTGTTTGTATGTTCTTCATCGTACAGTCAGTCTTGTGGTTAATAATCAAATCAGCCATGAGTTATCCTAATTAAAAAGATCCCAACTTATATATGAATAGACACATATTACTGTGCACTTGTCTCAAAAGTTTAAACTAATGAGAAAATGTAGATTATATTATTTATTTTATATCTTAACATTCTCCTTCACGTGTGGCCAGACTCCCCCTCAATAGATGAACCAACTCATAGAACATTTAGGCTAATTTGGTTGCATGGAATGCATTGAGATAAATTCAGTTCAATCTAATTTTAAGTTGAGTCTAACATCTAAACTCACAACTCTCAAATTACTAAATTTATCTCAATTAAAAACTTGCTTACATGTGGGATCCATAACTTTTTTCAACTTCTTTACACGCGAGACCCATAATATTTTTCAACTTCCCATAAATAGTACTAAATTCATCTTAACATCCAAACACATCTAAACTCATATTAGATAGATTGAACAAAACTTACTCTACTATCTCAACTCATTACTATTCATAAAGAACTGAATTGAATTCAACTTAGCTTAATATCTAAACGTAATTTTAATTAAATGGAATAAAGTGTAAAGTTAGAGTTAGAGTTCGAATTTAAGATTTTTGCTATGATATTATGTGAGATCACCATTAATGTCAAAAGTTTGAAATTGAGAGGGGGAGCAGAGCAGGGGATATCATTGGTAAATATCTAAAAGCAGAAGCAACTAATTAAATTTCCATGTTGAATATTCGGTCAGCAAGATTTCTGTTGAATCTTCCACCCAAATTACAACAATATGAGACAATATATGACTGACATTTGAAAGTGGGCATGCATGGAGGTCACCCACAATACAGACACATATTCTAATATTCGCAAATTACTACAATCAATCAATCATGACACAATTTGTCGACCATTTTCATCTCATACTATTGCATTCTAACTTGTTTATTTTAAGGCCATAATATTCTTCTAGATCTCTATTTTTTATTTTCAAACTCAATTGTTCACGTCATTGCACCAAAAAAAAATTCGATTCAGTGTAAGCCAGCCATCTGTAAAATGACTCCGATCCATCGCTATTAAAAAATAAATTGAACGATCATTGAATTATTTACGTACAGGTACCTTTCAATTAAGAAACTTCAGATCGTACGTACATTTAACTAAAATTTCAAATTTCAATATCATGTTTATCACATGATCAGTATGTATTATCGTACTTCTATATATAATACAAAAAGATTATCATTTAGTTCAAAATCGATTCCTCTTAATGCTGCTGATCTATTGATTCTTTATCTGACCATTCCACTTATAATATTTAAATATGATCATTCTCTTTTGACTCTAGAAATTAGTGGTGCAAAACGAGTATATAATTATTAGCTTTAAGGGAGATGATGATCAGTTGATGTACTATTAGGAAAATGATAAAAAAAATTAATTACCATAAATGAGGAAATTTTAAGATTTATTAATTATATATCTATAGCAACTTTGAGGTTTGCTCACTTCAGAAATCAGAAAGAGTAATATTATGCATGTATGCAATTTCTCTCCACTTGTCCTGGCCTTGCTTTGAAAAAAGAAAAGAAAAGTCTTAAAGAAATGGGGGAAATATATACATAAGATTGGAGAAAGAGACGAGCTCAAATAAAACGACTTGTCAATTACATGAATTATTAAGACATAAATGCCTATAATAAAATCTACCTTTTTATTTTATTAGTTTAAACTTTTGTGATAAATAATAATTTAAAATAGTATTAGAGCAAAGGTTAGTTCGAATCTTAACTTCAATATTCTTTATCTAGTTAATTAAATATTATACATGAAGAAAATTGTTAAAAACATAAATATAATTAATAAAATCCATATCTTTCCATCAAGTTAAATTTTTTAAACAAGTGATGATTTATCACGAATATTAACCATGATATAGATTAATTACTATTAATTTATTAGTGCAGTTTGTACTACTACAAGTAACTAATTATAAAGATAGGAAAAAGAACTTACCTGGTTTTTGGAAAGAGAACTCTTCATTCTCTCTAGAAAAACTCAATCTTTTTTCAGTGTTTTTGTGGGAGAGGAAGGTGGAGTTGTGGCTCCCAACCTCCTCCCCATTTTCCTTTTCTAATACTGCTTTGTGTATATGCTTTTATGATAGTATTTTTTTTTTTTTTGTCCTCTTATTTCCACAGGTTTGATTGTGGTCAGATTTACCACACTTCGGCAACCGCATGTCAACACCTGCCCCACCACGCAACTCTCCAGTTGCTGATCTACAGAGATGAAGAGGAACCGTAACAAAATTCTTTGCTCGTGACCCTCAAGCACGATTTCTTCTATGGGTGGCCTTCAAGTGCCACCGCGCCTTGATGAGTCTATCGTCTACACGCATCGAACCAGTCGATTCCCACCTCATCTCACAAACACCGGCGCGAAGTTTCCACGCGCCACCACAGATGCACATGAAGAAAGTTGGTATGTCGCAATCTAGCCCATCCGATGCCGGTTTTCCTGTTATGTTTCCGTTTATCCTAATTGATAATCTTGAAAAAGGGAATACGGGTCTCTCCAAGAAACATCTTAAGACAACAAACCGCATTGCACTTCCAGCTTCCACCACCTTCAACGTTATATCAGTTATGCAAACTATAAAAAATTGTCTTTTAAGATGGTGCCCTCTTTATAGGGTATAGGTGGGGACCAAGTATTTGATCTTAGGATCTCTTTTTTTTTTTCCTTTTTTTTTCTCCACTTTTATACTGTGATTGTTGTAATTGGGTGTTTATTAAGGAACCCTACCCCCTCTTCATGTATCATGTTTTCCTTTATTTGAATGATAATTTACTTGCTTA
The DNA here is from genome assembly GCA_011037825.1 of Carya cathayensis. Classification (NCBI taxonomy): domain Eukaryota; kingdom Viridiplantae; phylum Streptophyta; class Magnoliopsida; order Fagales; family Juglandaceae; genus Carya; species Carya cathayensis. Next base: position 1,466,792 of record QGSO01000155.1, read on the forward strand.
GAGAGAGAAAAAAAGTAACTAATTGTATACGATGGCCTATATATAGCCGTACGTACGTATGCAGTACCATATAGCATTAATCTATATATATATGCATCTTAATCCGTACTACATAATTTAAATCTTCACCACTCTTTCCTAATTAATTAATTTGCAACCACATATGAATTAGCATTATAAAGATAAGATCACGATCTATCAATATTTTCATGCATTCGTGGCATCAGTATGGACACATACACATGAAGTTAACATTCACGTGTCCTATATTATATGAAGTTAACATTTGTCATGATGGCAAGGTCCAATCTAGCTTATGCTATATTAAATGGACCCTGTCTTTACGACAAATGCATGAAGCCGAGCTAAATTAATTAGGACAGTTACTATATATCGTGCTAAAATGTGGATTAATTTTTTTAGAATAATTATAGACGTAAAGATCATATTGGAATCTCAATAATAAAATAAAACAAGCGAAAAGCAAATCCAGCAAATAATTATAAGAAATCCTATTCTTTAATTGATTAAATATTATCCTTCTTAATCAAACTATTTTATTAATTAAATAAATTTAGGGGTTTTCACAGAAACATGCAGCTAGATGATCGTACGTCACTGATTGGTGCCCAATCACGTTGGATTTCTCAATAAAATTTATTAGTTGATCTATATAAATATATATATATATAGCTCATTCTTAAAGTTTTTTAATTACATAAAACAAAGAAGATATTTTGGAAAAACTGTCTTGTATAATATGGCAACACGTTAGAAATATATAGACAATTTACAAGGAGCGAATATATGTAAACTAGCCTAGAATCATGGATAGAATTATAGGGATACAATACAGAACTTACGGCATCTATTACTGCATGAGTTAAGGACCTATAATTACGGCATCTATTACTGCATGAGTTAAGGACCTAAAATCACGTTGCATGGGAGGCAACTTTCTGGCATGGTTGGCTATCAGTGGGAAGATCCTCTGTTTCCTTAATACGCCCCTGCAAGTTCAACGTGGATGGAAGGACGCTGAGCTTGGTCCGTAACAGTGAAAACCGAGTAGAAACCAGTGGTTTAGTGAGACCGTCGGCTAACTGATCTTTGCTAGAGATGAACTTGACTTCAAGTGTTTTTTGTTGAACTTTTTCTCGGACAAAATGGTAATCAATTTCGACGTGTTTGGTGCGAGCATGGAATACGGGGTTGGCGGTTAGATAGGTAGCGCCGATATTATCACACCAGAGAACTGGACAATGAGGAAGGTAGATGCCAAGTTCACGTAACAAAGATTGTAACCAGAGAGTTTCTGCAGTAGCATGCACGACGGCTCGATATTCAGCTTCGGTGCTAGAACGCGCCACAGTGGGTTGCTTTTTGGAGCTCCAGGACACTAGATTATGTCCCAAAAAGATGCAATAGCCGGACGTCGATTTACGATCATCTGGGCACCCTGCCCAATCGGCGTCCGAGTAGATGGACAATTGAAGTGAAGAGTTGGGTCGTAGCAGTAAACCAAAGTCAATTGTGAACTTGAGGTATCTGAGAATACGCTTCACCGCTGTCCAGTGTGCATCAGTAGGCTTGTGCATGAACTGGCAAGCTTTGTTTACTGAAAAACAGATGTCGGGACGTGTTAGAGAGAGGTACTGTAAAGCACCAACAACACTCCTGTATAATGAGGGATCGGCGCATGGAGGACCAGAGAATAAAGAGAGCTGCTGCGTTGAAGACATAGGGGAAGAAATTGGTTTCGCAGCATGCATATTGGTCCGCTGGAGCAGGTTGGTGATGTAGCGACTTTGAGAAAGGAGAAGACCATCTGCAACCTGAATAGCTTCAACACCCAGAAAATATTTCAAGTCACCGAGATCCTTCACAGCAAATTCTTGGCTGAGATCAGAAATGAGCTTTGTAATGGCAGCAGAGTTGGACCCTGTGATCAAGATGTCATCCACGTACACTAGAACAAACAAGGTGATTGAGCCGTGGCGTGAGATGAACAAGGAGGAATCCGAGGCTGAGTTGGTGAATCCGAGAGTTGAAAGATGTTCATGGAGTCGGGCATACCAGGCCCTAGGGGCTTGCTTGAGCCCGTAAAGGGCTTTATGTAGTCGGCATACATGGTTGGGAAAGCTTGGATGAACATATCCAACGGGCTGGCTCATATACACTTCTTCGGACAAGTTTCCATGAAGAAATGCATTTTGGATATCAATTTGTCGAATAGACCACTGATGAGAGACAGCCAAGCTAAGAACCAATCGGATTGTCGTGGGCTTGACCACAGGACTAAAGGTATCAGAAAAATCAATACCTTGTTGTTGATGGTACCCCTTGGCAACAAGCCGGGCCTTGCGCCGTTCAAGTGTGCCGTCGACTTGTGTTTGGATTTAAAATCCACATTGAGCCAACGATGTTCATATCTGGTTGCACAGGCACTAAAGACCATGGTGCCGTTTGTCATGAGTGCCGAGAATTCAGTATCCATGGCTGCACGCCACTCACCATGTTTGGAAGCCTCTGAGTAACAGGAAGGTGTCTCCGGGACAGTGGATGTGGAGAGGTATGCCCGAGGAAGGGGGTATCTAACAGTGCCATCTGTGAAAACTTTGGGTTTGACAATGTTATGTTGAGCTCGAGTTGTCATTTGGTGAGCACGAGGCACCGGAGATTCTGCAGCAGCGGCAATGTCAGGTGGTGGAGAGAGGTTGAGGGAAGGGGAGTCACTGGTCGAAGGGGTAGAGATAGAGTGTTCGGGCATAGGAGATTGCATGTGACGTGAGGAAGAAGGAGACATAGATTGTGAAGATGTTTCTAAAAGGGAAGTGTTCGTATGGGTTGACGGCAGTATATTAAAAGAAGGATAAGTGTCGTTGAGAATGATAGGCATAGGCAAGGTGGTCATTTCTAGAAGTGTGGGTTGTGGCAGAGTGGTATTAGAAGTGTTTGTGCGAAACGGAAATGTGGACTCATCAAAAATCACATGACGAGACACAAAGATGCGGCCTGAGCTGAGATCAAGGCATTTGTAACCTTTATGAAGATTACTAAATCCAAGAAAAACACAGCGTTTTGAACGAAAGTCAAGTTTATGTTTATTGAAGGGCCGAAGGTAAGGATAGTAAGTGCAACCAAAGATTTTGAGAAAGGAGAAATCAGGAGCACGGTTATGTAATTTTTCAAAAGGAGAGGTTCCAAGAGGGGAAGTGGGAAGACGATTGATGAGGTATGTTGCTGTGAGGAAGGCATCATCCCAGTAGGAGTGAGGAACACTACTGTGAGAAAGTAGGGAGAGGCCGGTTTCAACAATATGACGATGTTTTCGTTCGACAGTACCATTTTGTTCTGAGGTATGCGGACAAGTGACACGATGTTGTATGCCGACGTTGGTAAAGAAAGTATGTAATGATCGGAACTCACCACCCCAGTCGGTTTGTACAGATTTAATTTGGCAATTAAACTGACGTTCCACAAGTTTTTGAAAAGAGCAAAAAACTTTTAAAACATTAGATTTTTGAGAGATGGGAAAGAGCCATGTATACTTGCTGAAATGATCAACAAAAGAAACATAATATTTATTTCCATTAGTAGATAGAGTTGGGGAAGGACCCCATACATCAGAAAAAATTAACTCAAGAGGAAATTGAGAAATAGATTGAGAATCTGAGAATGGGAGACGATGGCTTTTGCCTTGTTGACATGCGGAACAAATGCTAGAAGGCTTATTTGTTGAGACTGGAAGTGAAAATTTGGAGACAACACGATGGACAGTGGAGTAGGAGGGATGACCCATGCGACAATGCCAAATGTCGAGGGGAACACGCTTGCAAAAATTGGATTGAGGAATTGAAGAGGGGGTCGGTCGTGATGGTAAAGTGTAGAGGCCATCCTTAGTGTTGCCGCGCAGCAGAGTTGTCCCCGTGGCTTCGTCCTTCACCAAAAAACAAGATGCATGAAACTCAATAAAAACATTATTCTCAAGTGTAAATTGGCTTACTGAAAGTAAATTCTTCCTAATACTGGGAACATGTAGCAGATTAGATAATGAGAAGGAGTGTGAGGGAGTTTCAAGGGTTCTTGAACCAATATGCTTGATGTGTAAACCTGAGCCGTCGCCTACTTGTATTTGATTACCACCAGAGTACGGCTCAGAATTGATCGTGAGATTTTGTAGGTCATGAGTGAGATGATTCGTTGATCCTGTGTCGGGATACCAGTTTGTATCTGGTGAAGAGTGAAAGAAGAAGGACTAGATGAGTGAGCGTGACTCCCTCGTCCACGGTTGCTGCGGCCACGACCCCAAAAGTGTTGGTTTTGGTTTTGGCCATAAGAGCGTTGAGGTGGTCTTCCACCACGATCACGAGGCTCATGTTTTGTTGCAACATTAACCGAGCCAACAGTTGTTTCAAGAGTGGATTGATGTTGCTCAAGTCTTAACTCAAAATTGAGGAGATGACTGAACATCTCTTCAGTGGGCATTTGATCAATGCGAGTAGAAATAGATGTTACAATAGCATCATAGGTGGAGTCGAGACCACCAAGGAGATAAGCTGTAAATTCTTGGCCCAGAAGTGGCTGGCCAATGGCAGATAACACGTCCGAGAATGACTTCATTTTCTGAAAATATTCAGAAATGGTCATGTTGGCTTTCTTGGTCGTAGCCAAGAACTGACGGGTTTGTATGGCACGGACAGTGGAATAGGTAGAGAACATCTTCTCTAACGCTAACCATACTTCCCTAGAAGTGGTAAGTCCAACCATTTGAGCTAGTATGCCTTCAGACAGGGAAGACACCAGAGTGCTTAGCACTACTTGGTCTTGAAGAAACCAAGTGGAAAATTTTGGGTTTGGAATTTCTGGTTGGACATCGGATGTAGACTCACCATCAGGATTGGGGATGGTGATGGGAGGAGGTGGATTTGATCCATCTACAAAACCGAAAAGACGCTGTCCGCGCAGGTAGGGGACGACTTGGGTTTTCCATAGCAAATAGTTATCTTTGGTTAGTTTAACTGTGACAAGGCTCTGGATATTTACTGGGTTGACAGATGAGGATGAAGGCAAGGCCATTGAAGCAAAACTGACAGAGGTCACGATGATGATGCTCTGATACCATAAAACAAAGAAGATATTTTGGAAAAACTGTCTTGTATAATATGGCAACACGTTAGAAATATATAGACAATTTACAAGGAGCGAATATATGTAAACTAGCCTAGAATCATGGATAGAATTATAGGGATACAATACAGAACTTACTTACGGCATCTATTACTGCATGAGTTAAGGACCTATAATTACGTTGCATGGGAGGCAACTTTCTGGCATGATTGGCTATCAGTGGGAAGATCCTCTGTTTCCTTAATAAGGCAAGACTATTATATATAATTTAAGTGAAAAACATGGCAAGGCAAACGACGGGGATTTCAAGTCTTGATCATGCATGTACAGTGTAACGTAGAATTCCACGAAACTTCAAAGTAAGATCCACAACCTCAGGACCTACCTATATCGAATATCCTGTTGCTTGAAGTGAACTCGCGCGCGTTTAATTTATCATGCCACAAGTGTATGATCGATCAGTTACATGATGAGAGTTGTCATCGTGTCCAAGAAAACCGATCATGATCATGTGGAAATGTACGTATAGCACGGAATAACGTCGACCTTTGGGATTATACAATAATTTGCATCATGATAGAGTACTAAGCGATCGATGATTATATGCCATTTTGCAATATTATAATGCAATACAAGTATTATTCCTGCTGGAAAAAGACCCAGTACTCTTAATTATTAATTATATATGAGATATCCGGCGGTAACAGGACACATAAATATATATATATATATATTTATAGTTTTGAGTTTGTAGAAGGTTATGGTATATCATGTTCTTGATATAATGTATATAGGTCTTTGATTTTGCAATAAATTAATTATTATTAATAATAAATATTGGCTAAACACAAAGTAAAAAGTTTTCTATACTGTCATTAAATATTGCAGAGTAACATGATCTTGATAACCTTTATGCGAACAAGTTAATTATGGATAGTGAGGTGATATCAGATACTCTTACGTGAATAATAGTTAAAAAAGTAATTATAAAATATTAAATAGTAATACGAAATTGTAAAAAATAAGTAGTAGACTAAAGATAAAATAAAAATACCCACTAGCAGCTGGATAATGATTTTACGTAAAAGCCTTGGGCTAGCAAATGGATGGCTGATTAATTAATTAACCAATCACACAGCATATTTATTAAGCAATAATTAAAATGTTGTCTTTCATGTCTAGATCATACAATGAATGAGGTATATCCATTATTGTATCTATGCAAATAGAATATCCTTCAAAAAGATTTCTAATTTCTTTCGATTCTCCCACCCCACAAAAACCAAAACCCTAGGATTAAACGTTCTTCATTTCTTTATCATTCTATCATAGAACAACTAGTATAAATTGACAAAGTTATAAGCACAGATCGGTACTAGACAACCAGCCGGCCGGCAAATAAATTAGTACCATCCCACAACAAAAAAAGAAAAAGATCATCAAAATATATATGTCTAATTTAGCTGTGCTCGAAGCCCTCGACTCTGCTCGCACACAATGGTACCACTTCACCGCCATCATCATTCCTGGAATGGGGTTCTTCACAGATCATGCATAAGACCTTTTTTGCATCTCCACGGTCTCAAAACTCTTGGGTCGCCTTTACTACTACGACCCTAGCACAGGGAAGCCGGGAAAGCTTCCCCATAATGTTAACAACGCTGTGGTTGGTGTTGCCCTAATTGGCACTCTAACAGGTCAACTAGTCTTCGGTTGGCTTGGTGACAAACTTGGCCGTAAAAGGGTTTATGGCATCACTCTAGTTATCATGGTAATCTGCGCCATATGCTCTGGCGTTTCTTTCCGTGCAGGTGCAAAATCTGTTATTGGAACGCTTTGTTTCTTCAGGTTCTGGTTAGGATTTGGCATTGGAGGAGATTATCCCATCTCTGCCACGATCATGTCTGAATACGCCAACAAAAAAACTCGTGGGGCATTCATCGCCGCGGTGTTTGCAATGCAAGGTGTGGGGATTATATTCGCAGGCCTAGTCTCCATGATATTGTCAAAGATCTTCCTTGGCTACTGTCAGCACGTCGGCCCATTCAAAGAGGATCACTTGCTTTCTACACAACCGAGTGCAGATTATCTATGGCGGATTGTGCTTATGCTAGGAGCTTTTCCGGCACTCTTAACTTACTATTGGCGAGTGAAAATGCCCGAAACCGGTCGATACACCGCCATAATCGAAGGGAATGCAAAACAAGCAGCTGCAGATATGGGAAGGGTTTTTGATATTGAAATTCAAGCAGAACAGGAGAAGTTGTCTCAATTCAATGCTGCAAACAACTATCCGTTGCTCTCTAGGGAGTTCTTTCGGCGGCACGGGCTTCATTTAATAGGCACCACGAGCACATGGTTCCTGTTGGACATAGCCTTTTACAGCCAGAACTTGACCCAGAAGGATATTTTCCCGGCCATGGGTTTGATAAAGAAGGACGCCGAACTTAATGCTCTCCAAGAAGTCTTCGAGACATCGCGTGCTATGTTTGTCGTTGCATTGTTTGGTACCTTCCCTGGTTACTGGTTCACCGTGTACTTCATCGAGAAGCTGGGTCGTTTCATCATCCAACTTGTCGGTTTCTTTATAATGTCTGCCTTCATGCTCATCATGGGTCTTCAATACAAGTACCTCATGGACCATGGCACTACCTTTGCAGCTTTGTACGGGCTAACGTTTTTCTTTGCTAATTTTGGGCCAAACAGCACCACCTTCGTGCTTCCAGCCGAGTTGTTCCCGACCAGGTTGAGGTCGACATGTCATGCTCTAAGTGCCGCGGCCGGGAAGGCCGGAGCAATGGTTGGAGCATTTGGGGTACAAAATTATACTTTGGATGGTGACATAAGATACATTAGGAAGGCCATGATATTTTTGGCATATTCACCAACATGTTGGGCTTTTTTTGCACGTTCTTCGTGTCCGAGACCAAAGGACGCTCGTTGGAGGTAATATCGGGAGAAGATGGCGGCGGTAACACAACACATGGCTCTAATATTAGACCCACGGTGACTCGGACCACTCATGAAGACTGGAACTTATAATTACGGGGATCGAGATCGAGTACTACTAGTATATATGCATGTCATGAAGCAAGCATGATGCAATTACATGAATTGGTCCTATTAATATAAATTAAGAAATTAATTAAGTAGATATACCAATTACATGACCTACCGCGCGCTGGCCTACGTGATCGATCGATAATCTCATGAAATTATTTAATTAGCACGTACGCATGATCAATCGCATGCTAGCTACTCAAAATAAGTGAGCGTGTACAAATTAAATATAAATGTTTTGTGCTCTGATATATGCATGCGCATGTGATCAATGTTGTGAAATATATGTATGTGCATGTTTGCAAACAAACGCTTATGTACGTACGTAGAGGGTTATCTTGGATTATAATTATATATTTCTGTAAATTATAAAATCTTAGATTTTTAATTTGAAAAACGCTATTATATCTCTTAATTTGTACCACTTACTTTACCTATATATATTTAAAACAAAATGGTACTCAATCGAAAACATAAAAAGAGGATCGGATCGAAGACAAAGACCCTAGATTCCCTCTACCCTTTTATATTTTTATTTTTAATTTTGTAATAATCCACGTGGCACCATCAAGAGGGCAAAGTAAATTATATAAATTAGGGAGCATAGTGACATTGTCTTTTAAATATATAAATATATATATATAGTTGTACTTACAGTACTGAATCCCTAAAAAGATGTTACGTACACTATTGATAGCATTCTATATATCACTTTAATTAAGATTGTGAATATATTTTTACGAAAGGAATAGATATAACCACGAAGAAATCCCTTAAAAGTAAATTTATAAACTGGTATAACTTCATATAATCTACGTTAGATTTACTTTACGATAAAAATAACTTTACAATTTAACTAATTAATATATTACATTAAGTCATGTCAGTTTGTAGGATCTCAACTTCATGGTTATATATAGTATTTCTCTTTTATGAAATCACTCTATGATTAAAGTATTTGTCTAACTATAGAGTATTTCTACAAACTAAAGTAATTTATTATTTCCTGCAGTTTAAGAATTCGGCAACTATACCTTGAGAATCTCTTAAATTTCCTGCAATTTTGAATTTGGGTAAGTTCTTTTGAGTTTTTTTTTCCACCAATAACCATTTGTTCTTTAGAAGCTGCAATTGGCTTGGCTTTTTAAACTACTATTTATTCATGGTATGAATTGAATTTTTGAAACTGCAACTAGAAATTTAATAATCCTATGGTATGAATTGAATTTCTGAAAACCAAGAAATATGGCAATGTCTTTATGGTACTTTTGTCTCGCAGCCCACATTCTCCAACCCAAAATCATGGTATGGTTGTAAAACTAGAATTACAAAGCTACAAACTGCACATCCTTATATATATATATATTATAAACTGTACAAGGTACATTTTCCAACATATACACACAGCTAAACTTACAATAGCATAATGTAGCTGAGCATATTCAACTTAAATTCAAGGGCAACACAACCAGTTTGTACTTTATAACCAACTCCCCCCACAATGCACAAAACTGTGCTAATCCATCACCCTTTCTCCTATGATCCAATTACTGGATAGAAACAAAACTTCACAAAAAAAACTCCCAATATCAAAGGAAAGAAAAAGCAAAGTTTATATTTTCCAGTACTTTCTATATAGCCAAACTAGAAATAGAAAAAAAAGATTGTTAAAATCTGTAGAGCCAAAATCCAAGCATTTATAGCAAATTAAGGGACAAGGCAAATAAACCTAATGCTGGAGTAGATCAAAGTGGAATTAAAACATTTAACTGTAAAATATAGAATGATAGATGCTATGTACTCTACCACTCTTGATCATCAAGCTCCACAAAAATACTCAAAAGCCTTACTCGTTATAAAAGCCTGTCATAACTTTTGATGTTTCTAATTCATAATGAAGCACTAAAAAGAAGGAAAATGTAGAAAAATCACAAATTACAGAGGTTGTAGTTGAATCGTGGCCACAAACATCATATGCTTTTAGAACTTCAATACAACCCAAATTTTCTCACCGACTCAACCGGGTATTCTCAGAAGTCGTAGCTAATATCTTCTCTGTCATTGTCATCCCAATCTTCACTTGCAACTAACTAAAATCATGTTCATAAAAGTCGTAAAACTATCAAACGCACTAACCGAAAAATCAACGTTAATGAAATAAGATGATACAAACCCAAATGAGCCATGGGTGGAAATAATTGACAGTGTCACAAAAGCAAAGCATCCCAAATCTTTGTGCTAAATAAAAAAGATCAAAAAGGGAACAAGATTTAAGCAAAGGTCATTGAAAACATTCTGAAAAATAAATGGGAAATTACAAAATTACTTTCATGGAGACCTAGATTCACACGGCCCCAACCTTGGGTCTCCTTCCATGAACGCAAAGGTTTATAGGTCGTGCAAGGACCCTCCCCTCTTGCTATCAACTACATTTGAGCCATGGAGCTGTCAAATATCGGCAAGTCACTAGCGTAGTACAAGAGATAGCAAACACTGGCGTTTAGAAAATTTCTGTAGCTTTTATCCTAAAAAAGGAGATCGTAAATACTGGCGTACATTTAGGAAATTTCTTTCATAGACAAATTTGCAGCCTTGCATGTAGGTGTATTCGAGATTCAAGAAATGGTCTGATTTTGAATGTATGATTTGAAGGTGAAGACAACAGAGACTTCAGTATACCTGAATTACGCCTTTTTTTAATATCAATAAAATTTAATATTATTTATTAAAAAAAATATTTGATAAAAAGTAAGTTGGGTTTCGATATTGAGAAGTGTTGAGGTATGTTGCGAATAGTAGTTGAAAAGTAATAATAGAATATTGAATAATAGTAAAAAGTAATGAAGAGTAATAAAAAATATGTGAAAAATAATAATAAAGTAATGAATAATAGTAGAGTATATTGAGAAGTGTTGAGATATTATCAACACCCAAATACAGCCGCATGAAGATTCAAATAAACGCCAAAAAGTTTTCAAGTCTGTTTCAAATATTCAAATATCTTCCGTTAAACTCATCTAAGGTTACTTTTGAAAAAAAAAAAATTACGTTGCATATGCTGTAAAATTTGCTTCTCTATTATCTAACTAATGGCATGTGTAAAGTGGTTGCAAAAAACTCTTTTCCCACCGTTAATGACATGCCGCATGAAGAGATTTGGCTGGAAAAGGCTCCAACTCTTTTTGACATTTGTATTATGTGGCATCAACCTCGTATTTCCAGAGACTTAATTCGTGTAAAAGAAATCCACGGCAAATGAGCATGTGTTGTTGTGTGAATATTGTATCACCACTCACGACCATTGATATCATTGCTGGAATTGACTCTTTTAACTGTCTTCTTTTTCTCATATTGTTTGGGGAAACGGAATTAAAAAAAAATGGAATAGTCCAAAATTGATGAGAAAAAGAGACTCCAATATGACCTGGAACTCTTCAATTTGGTCACAATTAAGCAGGATGATTATCAGCATTTGGATTGGGATTTACGTACCATGCATGCATACCGTTTGAGTGCAGAAAGTTATATAATATATCAAAGCGTCAAAGCATAAGCAGTGGCATGTAGGCTTGCAACTTGACCCAACCGAATTGTGCTTGGGCCAGACCCAACTTCCAGGATAGCAAAAATCAACGTGACCCGAGTCGGGTCAACCCGATTTCACTCAAAGTAAGGGAATAGCCACATAACTGGCCGATCTTAACCATTAACTCTGGAAAATCCCAAACCAAAAGGCAAAACAATCTCAACACAAAACAATCTGAACAACCATTAACTCTGTTGAGTAGCTTCACGAAAAATAGAACGATTTCCTCGAAATCAAATCAAAACAAGAGTTGCACAAATCCAAAAATACCCACGACGAGATGGGAAGAAATATCCACGACGGTAAGGGTGGCAGAAAGACCATAATCATTGATGACAACAAGGTAAAGAGGTGGATATAGATATGGGAAGAACCCGTTTGTTGCCCACAAAATCCTAGATTTTCCTCCATTTTGGCTTTTGTTTCTTCTCCCAAAGATATTTTCTTCATTTTTGTGCACCTCTGTAGTCAACAACCTTTCATTGCCATCACATTTTATTATAATTTCTTATTGTAATCCTAGGAGACGAATCCAAAATTGAAGACGTGGTGATGAAAATGAATATCTCAGCGCGAGAATGGAGCATGTGGCAGACATCGGATAGAACGGTATCTCGGACGTCATGGAAGGCTCCATAGTGCCATTGAGGGTGTCCAGGATCTCTCTGAAAAGATTTAAGAAACGTGGGCATAACTAGGGACCACAGATCAATTGGCAACACCTTAGTTTCTCACTATGAGAACTAAAGATTGAATCCCCCTTCCTCATGTAAAAAAAAAAAAAACTTCTTTATACGTGAGACCCACAATCTTATTCAACTCAACACCTCTTTACATGCAGGACCCACAACCTTTTCAACTTCCCATAAATACATATAAACTCATATTAACATCCAAACACATCTAAACTCATCATAGGTGTGTTAAGGAAACTATACCTTGATTCAAGGCTTAATATCTTCTAGCTTAATTCTAGGAATTCCTTTGTACAAATTGATTCTAGTTTCCTATTTTGTAATTCAAACGTTATGCACATATTGAATATATATAGAAGTACACTCACCACGATTGAGGTGTGGTGGTTTCTGCAAACCTTCTCATGGTATCACAAGCCCTTTAGGATTAGCTTCCCCCAATCCTCCTTCTCTTCCTATGGCTGTCGAATCCTCCCCCACCATTCTTTCCTTCAACACCATGATTCACATGGTAACCATTAAGCTCTCCTCCTCAAACTATCTCCTATGGAAGAGCCAACTTCTTCCCCTTCTTGAGAGCCAAAATTTACTAGGCCATGTCGATGGCACGCTTGAAATCCCACCTCGATTTGATCCTGCAACCTCTCAGACACCCAATCCCAAACACTTGGCGTGGAAGAACATTGATCAACATCTCCTTAGTCTTCTGCTTTCCTCCCTCACCGAGGAGGCCATGGCTGAGGTCGTGGGTCTCTCCACCTCACGAGAGGTTTGGCTTGCCTTGGAGAACACTTTCAACCATCGTTCCAAGGCCCGAGAAATTCGTCTGAAGGATGATCTCCAGCTCATGAAGCGCAACACCAGATTTGTCTCTAAGTATGCCCAAGCCTTCAAGGCTCTCTGTAATCAGCTTCATGCTATTGGCCAACCTGTTGATGGCACGATAAGGTGCACTGGTTCCTCCGTGGACTTGGTACCAATTTCTCTGGTTTCTCCACTGCGCAAATGGCCCTTACCCCTCTCCCCTGTTTTTCTGATTTGGTTTCCAAAGCTGAGAGCTTTGAGCTCTTTCAAAAATCACTTGAGCTTTTGTCCAACCGACTGCTGCGTTTACTACCTCTACTGGTAGTCACGAACGGCCGAACCAGCGGTATGGTGGGCATGGTCCTTCTCGAGGACGTGGTTGCTCGAACTCTGGTCAGGGGCGTCGTCCCCCATGTTGATAGATTTGCCGGCAAGATGGACACTATGCCGATCGGTGCCACCAGAGATATGCCCGAAGTGAACCAACTGCTTACCTTGCCGAGGGCTTTACCAGTTCGTGTTCTTTATCTGGACCCGAGGCCTTGGTACATGGACACTGGGGCTTCAGTCCACATGACAACAGACTCTTCCACTTTGGCCCACTTAAGTAACTACACGGGTAAGGATTGTATAATTGTAGGGAATGGTGCTTCCTTCCCCATTACCCATACCGGTACCATCTCTCATCTTCCTAACCTTCATTTATTGGATGTTTTAGTTGTTCCCCGTCTCACCAAAAATCTCCTCTCAATTAGTAAATTAACATCTGATTTTCCTCTCTCTATTATATTTACTAAAAATTCTTTTACTGTCCAGAATCGTCAAACAGGAAGGGTGGTGGCAACCAGTAAACGTGATGGTGGGCTATATGTGCTGGAGCGCGGAAACTCCACTTTTATTTATGTTCTTAAGAATAAAGCCCTTCATGCATCTTTTGATTTATGGCATGCTCGTCTTGGTCATATAAACCATTCTTTTATTTCTCTTTTGAATAAAAAAGGACATCTTCATCTTACATCATTATTGCCTTCTCCAAAATTGTGTGATACATGCCAACTTGCCAAAAATCATCGCTTACCATATACTCAAAATGAACATAGGTCCTCTCATATATTGAATCTTATTCATTGCAACATTTGGGGCCCTTCTCCCACCAAATCAAATTTGGGTTTTATTTATTATGTCATATTCATTGATGACCATTCTCGATTCACTTGGCTTTATCCCTTGAAATTAAAATCTGATTTTTATGGTATTTTTCTTCAATTCCAAAAATTTGTTGAAAATCAGCATTCCACCCACATCAAAGTTTTTCAAAGTGATGGTGGTGCCGAATTTACCAACAATCGCTTCAAAGCGCATCTTCGCACCTTTGGCATTCACTATCAACTCTCATGCCCATATACACCCGCCCAAAATGGTCATGCCGAAAGAGAACATCGCCATGTCACCGAGACTGGTCTAGCCCTTCTTTTTCACTCTCATCTTTCCCCTCGCTTCTGGGTTGACGCCTTCAGCACTGCAGCTTACATTATCAACTGCTTGCCCACATCGCTTCTTGGAGGTAAGTCCCCCTTTCAGCTTCTCTATGGTTCTTCACCCAATTATGAAAATTTTCATCCTTTTGGTTGTCGTGTTTACCCTTGTCTGCGTGATTATATGCCTAACAAATTTTCCCCTTGTAGCATTCCTTGCATTTTTTTAGGTTATAGCCCTTCTCATAAGGGATTTCGCTGTCTTGACATCTCTACATCTAGGCTATATATCACACGACATGCTTAGTTTGATGAAACTTATTTTCCTTCTCATTCTAGCTCTCACGCTCAGCCCATATCATCCCTTATTTTTTCTAATTTTCTTGAAACTCATTCTCTCCATACCGACCCTCCTCCCCCCTCCACTATGCACCATTCCTCACATATTACTCCTTCCGGATCTAACCCGTGTGTTATTTGTACTGACCCAGTGGCTGAGTCCTTGCAGGTTCCTCCTTCTCTTGCAGGTTCCTCTTCACTAGTTCAGGATCCTAGCCTGCTTCCTATTGCAACTGCCATTGATTCTCCTGTTCCAGCAGTTCCGTTGGGATCTCACCCGATGCTCACCCGAGCCAAGGCTGGTATTTTCAAGACTCGTCATCCGGCGGACCTAAGTGTTCTGGGCTCTTCTGGTCTTCTTCATGCCCTACTTGCCTCTACTGAGTCTAAAGGATTTAAATCTACTGCCAAAAATCATGCCTGGCTTGCTGCCATGGATGACGAAATTCGTGCTCTGCAGAACAACCGTACCTAGATCTTAGTCCCTCGTCCTCCTAATACCAACATTGTAGGTTCCAAATGGGTGTTCCAGACCAAGTATCTACCTGATGAATCCATTGAGCGTCTCAAAGCTCGCCTTGTTGCCAAAAGTTACACTCAGGTACCCGGACTTGACTACACTGACACCTTTAGTCCTGTTATTAAGGCTACTACTGTTCGTGTTGTGCTTTCTCTTGCTGTTACAAACCGATGGCCTCTTCATCAACTGGACGTCAAGAATGCTTTTCTCAATGGTAATCTCACTGAAACGGTTTATATGGAGCAACCTCCCGGGTATGTTGATCCTCGCTACCCTGATCATGTCTGTCAGTTGCAAAAAGCTCTCTATGGCCTCAAGCAAGCTCCTCGTGCATGGTTTTAGCGCTTCAGTTCTTTTCTCATTACACTTGGTTTTTCTTGCAGCCATGCTGATACTTCTCTTTTTGTGTTCCATCAGCATTCAGATATTATTTATCTGCTTCTTTATGTTGATGACATTATTATTACTGGCAACAACTCTTCTCTTCTTGACAGCTTTACTTGCAAGCTCAATTCCGAGTTTGCTACCAAAGATTTGGGTTCCCTCAGCTATTTTCTTGGTTTGGAAGCCACCTCCACTAATGATGGTCTTTTTATCAGTCAACTGAAGTATGCACGGGATATCCTTACTCGGGCTCAGTTGCTTGATAGCAAGCCCATTCACACTCCCATGGTGGTCTCCCACCACGTAACTGGCACTGGTTCCCTTTTCTCGGACCCTACTCTCTACATAAGCCTTGTTGGTGCCTTACAGTACTTGACCATCACACGGCCCGACATTGCTCATGCTGTCAATTCTGTCAGTTAGTTTCTGCATGGTCCTACTACAGATCATTTTCTTGCTGTCAAGCGCATTCTTCGCTATGTCAAGGGTACCTTTCACTTTGGTTTTACCTTTCGCCCTTCAACTGCTCCCGGTGCTTTGGTTGCTTACTCTGATGCTGACTGGGCTGGCTGTCCCGACACTCGTTGCTCTACCTCTAGTTACTCTATTTACCTTGGCGATAATTTAGTTTCCTGGAGTGCCAAGAAGCAACCTACTGTTTCCCGTTCCAGCTGTGAATCTGAATATCGTGCCCTTGTGACCACTGCAGCTGAACTTCTCTGGCTCATGCATCTTCTTCAGGATCTCCAGGTTTCCCTATCAAGCAAGCCACTTCTATTATGTGACAACAAAAGTGCTCTCTTCTTAAGCTCTAATCCTGTCTCTCACAAACCATGTTGAACTTGATTATCATTTCCTTCAGGAACTTCTTGTTGCCGGCAAACTTCAGACGCAGTATGTGCCCTCTCATCTACAGGTTTCTGATCTATTCACCAAGAGTGTTCCTCGTCCTCTCTTTGAATTCTTTCGAACCAAGCTTCATGTCTATTCCAATCCGATGCTCAGCTTGCGGGGGGGTGTTAAGGAAACTATGCCTTGATTCAAGGCTTAATATCTTCTACCTTAATTCTAGGAATTCCTTTGTACAAATTGATTCTAGTTTCCTATTTTGTAATTCAAACATTATGCACATATTGAATACATATAGAAGTACACTCACCACGATTGAGGTGTGGTGGTTTCTGCAAACCTTCTCAAGGTGGACCACATAAAATTCACTCAACGATCTTAACTCACTACTATCCATAAAAAACTTAATTCATCTCAACTCAGTTCAACATCTAAACGAGACTTAGTGTTAAGTGTGAAAATTTTTTAGATCATGATTGAACCTAAATAGTTCCATTTTGAAGATAAATAAATAAATTTATGGGCCGTAATAATATTAATCAATACTACTTAATTATTTAAACTTTTCGACTACAATGACTCGTGTGTATACACTTAATGCAATATATCTTAAGTGATTTTGTATATTATTTGCTTAAATCATAATGGCTTAAATATTTCTTATAATTATTTAAAATGAAATATAGTAGCCTTCTATTTTATAGTACATCTATATAACTTTTCAATTGTTGCTAAAAGAAAATTCACTTTTCAGTTGGGCCTAGCATTCGGAAAACATATAAAAGAAAATGGTATATATAGAGCATAAATTTCGCATATTTCTCTTTAAAAATATTAAAAATATATATAAATAATTTTTTTTCTAATAAACCACGCTTTATATAAAGGAAATGGACAAGCTTGGACACTTTATAAGACATAATAATAATAATAATAATGTTACTCAAGTTCGAAATGGCGCCAAACATGCCCTAAGAGAATCCCCATTTGATTCCTTAAAGCATGTATTTTTTCTAAATAGTAAGATTTTTATTTGAGGTTTTCCCTAAATACACGCTCCATCTGATTCCCCCATTTTAGGGCTTGCTATTGGGGATTCTACATTGGCTCTCCATATTTAGGAAATTACTGTTCATCACTAATCCTCCCTTTTGGTTTCATCTTGTGCCAATGCTCCTCTGATTCGAATCTCCTTGCTACGACCATTGTTCGCCTTCCCATTCAGCAGTTCCTTCGTTGTCATCTCTAGTAAGACCCACACGCACACACACACACGGTCGGTCTCTCTCTCTCTCTCTCTCTCAATGGGATACTCTGTACCGATTCATCTTCTTCCTAACATGCACCTTGCTTCATTGTTTACACCCATTGATGCGTGCTTTATTTATGATTTAACGCTATGATCTCTATGATTTATCGATGTTGAGTCGTGTTTTACTCGATTTTGTTGGGTCTGATTTGACACCTTCTCTTGACTTGTGATTTACAAATTTGGGACTTTTACCACTTGAATATGTAGCACCAACTTGAACCTCTCTGTTTTGCAAAATTAGGGCTTTGATTTTTCTTGTTGGTATCTCACGATATGTTTAGAGTTTGCCCTTTGCATATGTAATTTTACATCCCCATTGAAGATGCTAATTTTGCAGGCAGTGAGTCTGTTCTCAATGTTTGCGATT
This sequence comes from Carya cathayensis, assembly GCA_011037825.1. Lineage (NCBI taxonomy): Eukaryota > Viridiplantae > Streptophyta > Magnoliopsida > Fagales > Juglandaceae > Carya > Carya cathayensis. Next base: position 1,485,313 of record QGSO01000155.1, read on the forward strand.
CTACTGCTGAATTTGGTCTTTAATATGAAAATTATGATTGTTTGAAAACTTCCAAAAAAAGTATAATTGTATTAAAGAAAAAAATCGTAAAAATATTTATAAAATTAGTAAAAATGAGAGAAAAAGATAAAAGAGTTATTAGTCAAGAATGAAAATATGAGTGAGAGAAAAAAACTATTAAAGTAATAATAGAATAATATTATTTTAATAGAATAAAGAGATAATAAGTAACGTGATTTAGGATGTTTTTCAGAAATAAATAAAATTTAAGGTAAAATTCTAAAAAATGTGATTTGTAACTAAAATTTTGAAAATTTTGACCGGACATGAATGCTCTAAATTATAACCACCAAAGGAGAGAGACCCTAGAAACCTCAGGGCCTTCTTTCCTACCGGATGAAATGACATGGGAGATGGAGCTAGATGAAATCGAAGCGATCTTGGAGAAAATCTGGGACCTCCACGACAAGCTCAGTGATGCCATCCACTCAATCTCGCGGACTCATTTTCTCAACTCCGTCAAAGCCCTGAGGAAGCCCGAGAAGATTAAGAAGCCCTCCTACGACGGCAAAAACATCCACAACGACGTCGCTGAGGGCGAAGATCGAGCCACCGGGTTCGTATTCGTCAAGGACTTCCGGTTGGAAGATGAATCCACCATCCAGGAGGCCAAGAGCCTCAACGCCATTCGGATCGCGCTTGAGAACCTCGAGGACCAGCTTGAATTTTTCCATGTGAGTCGCTTATTTGGTTTCTGTGTGAGTGCTTTGGTTGATTTCTGTTTTCTTTTTGGTCGGGAAAGTTGTAACTGAGTGATAACGAACAGCAATTTTGATATTTGACCCTCTAGGAAATTAAGAAAAAAAGAGAAGGGAAATGCGGCTTTACCTTAAGAGCCTCGTGCGGTTTTTGTGGAATTTCAGGATTAGCCTTAATTATCTAACGTGAGTTATATCGGGATGATTCCCTATAAAGTTCATGCAGTCCTGGTTGGTTATGATCAGTTTGGTTGCTGAGAAAATGTAACTGGAAAATGTAGAGTTGAGTAAAGAGATTTTCACACTCTTAGGCCTGCAGAGAAAAGCTAAGAACTTTCCTTTTTCTCTTTTTTGGTTTTTCCTTTGTCATATATCTGGAATAGGGTGTTTGAATGAGACCGAAGTTAAGCATAAATTCTATTTTCAGAGTAGATATCATTTATTTTGGCTCGACCTCATCTACATACACGTTACTTAAAAGACAAGGAGGTTAACGGTTATCTTTTGGGGGGGGGGGGGGGGGGGGGGGGGGGCGGGGGCTTGTTTGTGTGTGTGCGGAAAGGCGAGGAAGTTAGAGGAATGCGATCCTTGCAACGGAACACCTGACTAGGTGACGCATGAGATGAAGGATAGATCAACCATGTTGAGACTAGGATGGATAAGGCTCTGAATCTCTTATCTTAATTATTCCTGTGATATGAAGGGGGAGCTAAAAATTCGTTAGGAGTGACTTGGTAGGGAGGACTTATAGAGCATGTTCAGATGCAGGAAAATCGTCAGTGTGCTCTAGAAACATCTTAATGTGGGGGGGGGGGGGGGGGGGAATGGTTCTTACAGCCTAGCCCAAGTACTTGGATAATGGCTTTTCTTACTTGAGGTAGTTGTACTGGGAGAATTATGCTGTAGGATGTTGGCTTCAAATGGTGAAAAAAATGAGTTCTCGAAAATGAAAATGAAAATGTTGATGGTTGAATGGGAAGAAAGGAGAAAATGCAGAAAAATGAGAACAGGTGTATTTGTTTTATCTCTGTATTTTGGGGTTTGAAGTCAATTTGATTAGCAAGAAAGTGAGGAAATTGGAAAGAAAAGGAATTTGAACAATAACTTGAATTCTTTGTGGTGAGTTGTATTTTGTGGCTTTCTTGATGGTATCTTGTATTTTGTTTAGTTTTGTTAGCTGTAAAATTGAAGAAGGGAAGGAAAGACTCCACTTTAACTTAAGGGCCTTGCTTTGTGGGTAGCCATAAAGATAAAGAAATGGGTGAGTGGTCAACAAACTGTTTACAGTAAGATGGCATGTACAAGGCTTTTCATTTTGTATTTTGTTATTAAAAAAATTGAATATGGGATTCCCTATCTTTCATTGGTACTATCTGTGCTCTGCCATGTGAGAGCTAACTTCTAAATTTTTATCTGACTGGAAATGGATGAAACTTGTAATTTTTTGTATGGACATGGCATACACCTTGCTCTGTCTCAATTTCTTGGGCCTTTTGGAGGGCACTCACTGTCTAAAGATAAGTGACATTCTTTTTGCAATATTTTAAAACAATGTTGAAACTGGAGTTCTGGTCCTAGTATGAAAGGAATGGAGTCTAAATTTAGATGCATATCAACTTAAATTTTTGGGACGTGGCTTTGTTGACAGTTTTGTGTTGGTGCTAGAATTCAAATAAGAGAAGGTTTTTTAGTCTAGAATCCCTTTTTTCTTTGTTTTTTTGTTATTTTTTTTTCAAATGGAAATAAGAGATAGCATTCAATGCTCAGTTTTGTGGGATTGCAATTCGCTGACAGATTCCACATTGTTTTTTTTTCTCTTTGACAGACCGTTCAAATGCAGCAGCAGGCTGAGAGAGATGCTGCAATTGCCCGATTAGAACAAAGCCGGATAGTTCTTGCAATGAGATTGGCTGAACATCATGGTAAGAAGTACGAAGTCATTGAAGAAGCTCTGGCATTTGTACGTGATGCAGGTCACTTTGTTTCACCTGAAAAAAATTTTGGTCACCCATATAGTCCATCTGGTGAGAAAGTTGTAGTTCATGAAGAGAAGAAGTCTAATATACTCATCAAAGTTCTTGTTTCAAGTTTTGATTTTGTGAAGAAATCCCTTAAATCGGATCAAATGGGTGGGATACTGGGAAATGCTGCTCTGGTTGCAGTTAGCATGATTGCATGGCTGCATCTGCATCAGGTAGCTTATAAGAATCATGCACAGAAGCGTGAAGATATCTACGGGAATGGAAATCTGAGACAGACTTCTTGGCCGGAGGAATCAACACAAAACCAGTTGGATGTGTTGGCAGGCAGGGGTTGAGGCAAGAAATTGAATTCTGCAATGACGCAGGGGATTGCTGATCTGATTTTGAAAAAGCTTCGCTTTGTTGTCTTTCAAGCGTCTCCCACGAAAGTTTAAAAGGGTCTGCTGGCAAACTAGTAAGGAATTATGAGAGTCTTGATTTTGCGATTTGTAGACTGTTGTTGGAGCTACAACCGAGGCTATTAGAGTGTGATTTCACTGATTTCTATTTTATAGTCGTTTCTTAACTTTTGGTCCTCTTTCCATTGGTTTTCTGGATTTTGTGTATATCTCAAACTTGTGGCCTTTTCGTTTTGTTCCATCTCTCTTCAACTTCTTGTGAGTAATGACATTTGATTACTGTATTTTCTTGGGAAACTCATTATTATCGCTACGAAGTTGGCTCTCTAGGCAAATTCCAATTCCAAAATCTAGGATCTTACTTGTAACTGGGCCTCGCACTTACGAAATAATCTAAACTGTTGTGACTTTGGGTAGTGATTTTAAGCAGATGGTCCAGGTTTTGTGAAATTTACATATAGTAGAAAGAAGGCCCAGTACCTCCAAACAACGTCAGTAAGAAATAAGCGTACTGGTCCCACACAGAGTTGAATCTCGAGCTCGACAACAAAAGTCGCGACTCTTGTGACTTCTTATAGCATTAACATCTTATTTCCTATCAAATTTCATATAATTCATATAATTTAGTTAAAAAGTACATTTTTTAAAATTTTTTTTAAAATTTTACTCATCTTGCAAAAATTTTCTATATCTCATTTCCTATATTTTCTCTATTCTATTAAAGTAATATTTCTTTATTATTTTTTATTACATTTTTCTCTCACCTCTTTTTATAAACTTAACTACAAACAATTTTATCAATATAAAATAATGGTTTGGAGACAAACAATAGATCTCCATATTTGGAGACTTATTGTAGCAACTCCATCCCTAAATTCCAAAATAGGAAATGGGATGTGGGGTGATTTGGAATGAAATTCTTTAATATTATCTTAAATTATAGGAAACCGGATACTTTAGAACACCGGATAGGATGCTCTTAGTATGACATCAACTAACACGGAGCCATAAAAAACCACGTCTGTAACAACCAAAATTGATTTGTGCATTTCTGATGAACCACGTTCGTGTCAATTCTTTCTTAGCTGTCAAGTTCAGACCACTTTTGATGAAAACACAAAAAATATGTGATTGGGGACAGAAATACTACAATCCTTACGCAAGGGGAGAAAATATCAAAAAAATCACTATTTATTTAGGAAAGGAATGGCGGAAAGTTTTGTACCCCTTCTATGCTTGCTTTTCACTCTGTCAGTGTCTTCTTATTTTGGGTTGTTACCAAAAAGTTAGAAGTTTGGACACAATTAACCCCATAATTTTCAGCTGTCTAATCCCGAACTTTGACTTCCTATTGAATGTTGGGCGCATGACTCAAAAATCCCTGGCCATTGGCCAGGTACATGAAAAAGAAAACCGGATTTCCTTTTAGAAGGTGAAAGACAAGAAGAAAACATCCTTCCCTTTTTGTTTCCCTCTTTAATTTACATGACATGAAATAGTCAAAGAATATACATATATATATATATATATATATATATATATATATATATATATATGTGTGTGTGTGTGTTTTCGGTGCAGGGTGTAAAGTTGATTGAAATATTAGGAAGAAAAGTTGGATTTAATTCGCATTACTAATATCAGCTCCAGTAGTACCTTTTGTTTTTTTTTTTTTTTTATCATTGATTGTCAACTTTTCTTCCTTATTTGCATTCGATTGGCAAGTGTAACGCCCAACATGATATCTGTTAGCTGTTTGTTGTACAAAAATTGGATATGAAAGATTATTGTGTTTAGAAGATGCGCGTCTTGAATGCAATACCCATGCAGGATAAAGAGTGCTTCCATGTGGATGCATGGGTGCAGGCCAGATGGTCAAACCAACGTACAAGTTGATTTTCAGACTGGACGGTGATCACCATATATATAATGGGCATGCATGCAGGTACGTGATGATCTAGACCGAGTGATCGAGTCAACCTTTGATAAGATCCGAGTAGAAACGTTTATGATATTTCCACCATATGTAAATCATGCATGCTAGCTAGCTCGATTTGGTGGACCATACAGATCGATCATACATATTATATACATATATATCTCCGATAGTGGGTTGTAGTAGTAGTACTATATCCGTTGATGTAATGTGTTTTAGTGGTGTGGGGGACCTGCAACAGTACAACGGAAGGGGCTCCGAAGTGGTGTCCCTGATGATCTTCATTAAATTGCATTGGAACAGTTCTGATAAGAGTTGGGTTGCAGAGAGACAGAGGCAGAGACAAAGACAGAGCGGCCACAACTTGGAATGCAGGCTATTGCAAGTTGCTAGCTGTTAGCTTACATCTTCCATCTTCAACTCAATTCCCCCCCTGTTTTCTGCTTAAAAAGCCTGCAATGTAGCCGTCATTTACACTCACTCTCAGCAACAAGTGGCTCCCTCCCTTGTCCCCCCCAACCACCTTTTCTGCAACCCGTGTAAAATTCCAGCTAAAATATAATGAATTCTTTTAGTTTGTATTTTGTAAGTGAAGTAGTTCACTGATATTCATATTTATAAATAATTTATTATTATTTATAAATTATTTACTATTTTTTCGTTATTATTTATAGATCTTCTCATCATCTAAATGTAACTTCACATATTGAAATGGATTGACTTGCCAATTTTATTTTTGTCTCTTCCCTATACAATTTAGAAGTTTTAATTATGCATTCTATGATTTGAGACAGTACTCTTATGATCTTCAGAAATTTATATTTTCAATCATCATATTATATATAATTTTGTATAATTGTTTTCGAATTCCTTTTTTCGGCTAATAAATATAATAGTGTCAATTTAAAAAAAAAAATATAAAAAAAAATAAAAATTATAAGTGTGATTATTCTGTAACAACAATTAAGATAGGTGGTATAATTATCGGTTCTTGCCAAAAGGAGATTAAGGACAGAAAATAATTAAGATAGGTGGTATAACAACTCATGATCTCAACACTCAAAAAAAGAAAGAAATTAAGAAAAATTTCAATATTCCAACGTCCCTACGTACCCCTGCGTATTGATCACAATGTCATGATTTCTTATGGCACTTTATGTCGAGCATTGACAGTCTGTGTAAATGTAGCTACCCTTGTATTCTTTTAGGACATGCCTTTCGTTTCTTTGCATTAACATGCTCATCACTACTTCTCCTCAGTACTGTAACATTTTTCGTATTATATTTTTAGCCATTCAAATTTTGTAAATTTATAATTGATGTAGCTTAATGAGTTGCGTGAAATTTACTCAATAATTAAAAAATAAAAATAAAAATAAAAGTGAACATATCATATTAAGATGGCATTTGAATGTTAAGCTGAATTCAGTTCTTTATGAATAGTAATGAGTTTTGTAGTCTAAGATGAGTTTAGAGATGTTTATATGTTAAGATGAGTTTAATATTATTTATAGAAAGTTGAAAATAGTTGTACGTCCCACGTGTAAAGAGGTATTGAGTTAAAAAAAATTATAAATTTTACGTGTAAGAAGGTTTTGAATTGAGATGAAATTAATAATTTGAAAGTTATGTGTTTGGATGTTAGACTCAGTTTAAAATTAGAGTGAATTGAGTTAATGTCAATACATTTCAATAATCAAACTATACTAGTAACATCATTATTTATATATATGTGTGTAATATATATATATATATATTATATTATATTAGTAGCTAATAATATCTTGGAATTTATAATGCTGTGTCGGTCAATTTATACCCAAACAATGCAACTGGATATGCAATAAATATTATCGACAACCATATCAAAGCAGAAACTGTGCAAGTTAACGGACAACATAAATAGCCATTAATGGAAATAACTCTTGTCCGATGACCCCCTTCATGGCCGGGTACCGATGTCATCCATCATGAAGATATTATAAACAGGGGAAAAGGGATGAAGTGGTCATATGAATATCCTTCAGAAATGGAGCCTATCCATGCACTTAGTCTAAAGAATTACATTGTCTTGTTAAAAACACTTTTTCAGAATTTTGGTAAAGATATGGGCACAATATGTCAATTTTGCTGTAATAAATGTGGAGTAAGATATTCTCAATTTCACTTAAGATGAATATCCTAGGGGCCAAGCTGATAAAAGGAACTATTTTTTTATTTTTTAATAATGCTGATCTTAGGACAGTGTAAAAGTATCGCACATTTTTTTAAAAAGTAAGTAGGTAAATGTGGGATTGAAAAATTCAATTTTTTAAGAATGGTACTAAATATAGTCTTAAGGTACGTAAATATCGTACTCTCCCTTTGAAAAAAATCAGGTTTATTATTAAAAAAATGATTTGCTCATATAAATCTCTAATTTACTTATTTTTTTAAAGAAAATGCGTAAGACTTGTACATTCTAATAATACAAATATCATTTCTTATTTTTAAATAATACACCTCATTCTTTTTCAAAAGAGAGTGTGCTGGGTCTGCACACTCTATATATGACTGTATCTAATATTACTTAATTTTTTTTCACTAAACATCTAATTAAAGATGGAATAAAGTGCTTTTTTAGAAAACAATTGAGACAAAATAAAAAAACCGGTAGAGACTTAGGTTTTGTTTTTGGAAGTACTGAGATTTCAACCTGATCATGATTGGTTGAAGTTATGAAATGAGATTCCAGGATACTAAAGGAAAGGAGTTGCATGTATTCTAAATTCTCACCTAATAGCAATTAATGATGGAGTTTCTATTTACCATAGAGTAGTCGGCCACCATCTCGCATTAAATCACTGTTAGCCGACTCGATCACCGTCGGCCAACATTGTCAATTAATTCCCCAACCGTCCCTTATCCGCTGCCCACCACCAAACGGGGACTGTTTCCGATCTCTTCTGATCTCCAATGCATGCAAGTTCCTTAACATTAAGACTAGAAATTATTAATCTTACTTAATTGCTAATTATTTTACACGTTTTTTTAACCAAACTACAAACAATTAGAGTTCAAATAACGCCTTATACTTTTATACCCAAAAAGCTTCATTTTTACTATCTGATCTTGAGTTTATTATCCATCTATTTATGGATTGAGAGCTTGAGTTTATTATGCATCTATCCATCTATTTATTTTCGATCTATAATTTTGTACCTAGGTAATATGGATTCCAACCAAGGCTTGAAAAATCGAAATCGGGTAAGGACTTATTCAATGAATCGGGGCGATATTTCACGATAATTTTGAATCGATTATTTTAATATTGATAAAAAAGTATTAAAAATCATATATAATATAATTCAAGCATTTTATATCATATACAAAAGAGTATAAAATATAAATTTATTAACTAGTTTTAATGAAAATTATATGATAAGAATCTAAATAGTTTTAATAAATATGTAATTTATGTATTTAACCTCAATTCTTCACATTTTTTTGCCTCATATACGAAGACGATAGAGACCATTAAGTTATAAGCACATGTCAATTGTAGTAATTTATGTCCAACTACAAATTTAATATAAAATATTCACTCATCTCCTATCCTTTTTGTTTACCTAAAGAAGAAAAAAAAGAACTACATATTTTATCTTTCAATTTTTCTAGAATTATTATTGAATAAGTGGATTAAAAAGTTAAAATATATTTAGTTATGTCATATTTTTGTACAATAAGTTTTTTAAAACAAAAGCTCAGTTATTAGACAACATAAAAATAAAAATAGTCTTGAACCAAATAGAACCAGCTCAAATAAGTTAAAATCAACTTGAATAAGTCGATTGAAGTGGTTTAGTGAACAATTAAAAAAATTCACTATAATCTATTCGATTTCTTACCAACTCAATTCGAATCGGGCTAATCGAATCTTTTTTTTTTTTTTTGAGTCTTGATTCCAACATTAAATATAGCAAGCTCTAATTGCGATATATGTCTATATTTCTTATAATTATCGAGTGCACTTGGTAGATTATCCATACTTTGAGGATGATATGTTCTTGAGCAAAGTTTTTACATAAAAAAATTATTTTACCATCTTTAATTAGTTTTTGACATGGGATTAAGTAAAAATGGAAAAGAACATAACTTCTCATGAATGATTTGATATCATATAAGAAAATTAAAAGATAACTACAAAAAGAAAAAGATACTTTCGCAAGCCTTTAGTAGGAATTTAATAGTTGTAGTGCTTGAATAATTGACGCTTTTTGATTTATTCAAACACATCTCTTTCTGCAATAAAGATCATCTTTCTTGGGGCTAGAAAAATAAAAAAATCTTTCTCGTCACTTTTTTAAAATATCGCCTCAAAAAGTTGTCAACGCTTCTCTCTCAAATTTCAATGTACAGTACACAATCTACAAAAAGCATGCGGTATCAGTTTACCTTCTGTCAGAACTTGTTCCACACCCTCGAATCGGATCTTGCCCAAACTAACTTATACTTCATTTCAGTATTAATTTGTAACTTTGCATTAGATGGAAAGTACTCCAAAACCAAGAGATTGTGATATATTTAATTAAACAATTCCAATATGATATTTGAGCTCATAAATCTAGAACGAAGATGTACATTATCTCTAGCTCTTCCTCTCTATATAATTAATTCATTGCATGTAGGTGTGCAGTGTCATGCCCCTTTAAGTTGATAAACATTGGAATAGCCCACAAGACAGTACTAATCACCAGTCAGTGAAAAGAAAGGGTCCGGCCGGGACAGAAACATATATAGAAGAAGAACACTGAACACGTCCACATTTCCTAAGGTATATAAAAGCGGCATGCATATTTGGGACATAGTGTCACATGCAATGGGTCATGTAACCCAAACCCACAATTCTATGCTACCCCAAAATTAATGTCCTAAAATTTTCCACCAACCGGCAGCGACAACCATAAAAGGACCCCCTCCATTACTAACACGTACAACCTAGAGATCAGAATGCTCCCTCCCTCCTAAAAGCTAATTATAATTTGATTGTAGATCAGCTCGTACGCTACTCCATGAAGAGACTAGTCATAGTCGAAAGGAATTAATCCCTTATAATTTCAACATCACTTTACTTATCTCCTTCCTTCAAAAGAACACTTTAAGCATGTGCTATTATAACCATCAAATTCTATTAATTCAAGTCGTGCACATGAGAGAACTAAAAGACATGAACTTTGAATTGTGTGTATCATGTATGTATATGTTTTCTTTGTTTTAATTTCAGTCAAGGATAAACATATAATATGTTCGAGGGCGTGAGGGCAATATCGATAGTTTTAAGAATAAATCATAGCAATAGATCAATTATTGTCTGGCTTTGAGACATAATGATGGGAAGTTGGTCGTGTCATTCCTCTGCCTCTTTGAGTATTGGTTAAGCAAGTGTCACTGCAGATACACATACAGCTCAGAGTCTCACCAAAGTAGACGTACAATATCCCTGTCCTGTCCTGTGGCTGTGGTTCGTGGACCAAAATATTTTAAATTTATTTTTTTTTCTTATTATTAATTTTTTATTTTAAAAAAATATAAAAATATATAATATTTAAATGATATAAAAAAATAAATAAGTTAATATATAGTATATTGTAAAAATTAATATATAAAATAAAAAAAATAAATTTTAATAATATATTGTAAAAAATTCGATAAAAAATATATTAAGAGTGCTCGTAACATTAGCATCGTACTTAATGTGCTTCCAAATTAAAGTTATAACTAAATGGACGTATGCATTGATAATTTTCGAAATATAAATAACATCATATTCTTATATTTATATGATTATTGATTTACTCAATGTAACATGATCTTATATTAAGTAATAGTGGGATTTTACATTTGGAAAAGTATTATATATTCATCCATGTAAAGAAATTCAAATTTTCTTTTTCTTTTTTAACTCTTTCTTTATATTTCTAGCAATTGTATTCTTTTTTAAAAGAAATAAATAAATAATAGAAAATACTTAAATAATATATAAACTGATAATTTATAGTAATTTGAGAATATTGATATTATAGAATAAGGTTTTCTGGCTAATGAAATCAAAATCCTTTCCGACAATTAGTAGGTGACCAATTAAGGTAGGTGATGATATGGAGAAAGCTCATGATATTGTAGTTGAGATGCGATTGATGTTGGCCTCGGCTAGTAGACTTGTGAGTTAGTTACGAGTAATGTTATATATAATCGTAAAGTACATAAGTACTGTATAATATTTTTAAAAAAATGTAATATTTATTATTAAAAGAATTAATTTTTTATTATACGAGTCTCGTATTTATTTATTTTTTTTTTTAAAAGATTACCCTTCTAAATTGCAGACAAACTAATTACAGTACTTCTAAATTTAGTTGCCCTTTTAACTTTGGAACTTCTTCAAAATTAGAGAGTTGGATGGCCGGTTGGCTTTTGAGCATTAAACCCCACGCATGCATCTCACCATATTTGCCTTTTCCGCTGGCATTTCTTCTATGTAGTATTCTCTCACCGGCAAAAAGTTTTAAGTTGGCTGGAGAAAATATGGTTTTGAAGAAAAGCAAACTCAATTATGGGCTTCCCAGCAATGCTATTTGACATTATTGTGGCCATTCTGTCGGATATATATATTTTTTCTTCAGTAGAAAAGTTAATTAATATATATATATACATATATTAATTAAACGCAAGTAGTCATGATCTGAAAAATACTATAAATATATATATTTATCTTGTTTCTACTGAAGTTTTTTTCCTAAATATTGAAAATTATTAATAAATATGAACCAAAAAGAAGAATAAAGAGTGAAAATAGCTTCATGCATTTCCACTAATTAATTTGCCAAAGTTATACATACTCTTACAGCAAGCCTTAAGATAAGATACAAAAACATGCTTCCAAAAAAAAAAAAAAGAGAGAGATAAAAGATAAAAAATACAAAACTTCACTCTGTTTTTCCAATCTATATTTAAACAAATACATGACTACTGCTCAATAGTCCATAATAAATAAATATTAGAGTACAATCGAAAGTAGCCGATACTTCTGGTTACGACCGTAACAAAATCTGCCGATAAATCGGCCAGCAAACGGCGGTAACCAACAACCACACTCATCCCTCTCTGTTCTGATCACTCCATTAGAGGACCACAAGAGGGTCTGAACCCAACAAGATGTCTTGGAAGTAATCGTCTCCTTGGTTCGGGTTCACCATTGATGAGGACCCGTAACTTTCGTTTCTGCTATCACCGAACAAGCTGAGACCGAAATCGTCCATCGGGATATCTCTCGGCATCGGGTCGTCGAAAAGAAGCGACGGCTCGGAATAGTTAAAGAGATCTTCGTAGCACGACGGAAAATCCAGCTGTAGATAATCGCCAATACCCGGGTCTTCAGAGAGACTCATTTCGGGCGCCAGACATTCTCGAAACACTTCCTCGCCATCCAGTTTTTCTCGTTTACACTGTCCCACTGGTTTCTCAATCGATTCTTGCTGCTGCTCTGGTTCTTCTTTTATTTCTTGTTTTGTGGGCTGGGCTTGTTCAGTACTACGTGAATGAACTATGTAACGATGAAGAACAGACGTCGGAGAAGAGAGACTGTGACTGTGACTTAGAGACTCGTCACTCGAATCATCGCACGAGACAGAAGGCACATTTACTTCGGGCATTTCTTTCGGTGGCGGCGGAGTGACAAAGTTGGTTGAAGCGTCCGGGCCTCGAAGCTTAATAGCCGCGTTATCGTAAACCATGGCAGCCTCCTCGGCGGTGTCATAAGTCCCCAACCATAGCCGTACACGTTTCACGGGATCCCGAATCTCGGCCGCCCATTTACCCCAAGGCCGTTGTCGTACACCTCGAAACTTCCTAACGTTCGTCGGAGCTAGCTTCGGTGGCCGCCGGCAGGTCAGTGACCCTCCTGCTGGTCGTTTTCTTGCTTTCGAAATGGCGTTGGTTTTGCAGCCGGACTCGATGTTGATCTCGTTGACATACCGCTTCACGCGTTGCCGGCCGAAGAAGAACAATACTTCGTCCTCGTCACTGGACGAGTCCGTGGCGTCGGGGTCGGTCACAGAAATACGAACGACCCTCGGGGCATTTGGGTCTACTTTTGGTTTCCGGTGGCCATCAGACACTACATGTCTCGGCTTTGTGAGCTTTTTGGTAACGTTTCGGTGCTCTGTGAATTTGATTGGGCATAGGATACCTTGGTCTTGGTCCATGCTTTTCCTTCCTCTCAGTATTAGTTGTCTCTCCTACGAGATTCTTTTCAAAGAAAAAGAAGATAAAGATGTCGAAGAAAGATAAAGAGACGTGAACAAGAAGATTAGGGACAATTGTGATTGAGAAACCTGCCGCAAAGACATTAAAAAAAGGTGGATTTGAAACAAAAAGCGTCGAGAAAATAATGTTTAAATCTCGAAGCCCATCACGAAAGAGAGAAAGACAGGAGAGCAGAGGGAGAATTTCCCACCGAGGAAAGTCACAGAGGGGACTAATAAATATGCCTCTAAACAAGGCAATAAAGTCTACAGAGGAACTCAAGCAAAAGTAAGAAGGAAACAAAATAAGTGGCTGGATTCACCACCAAGCTGTATCTGCACTGCAGAGAATCGAAGTAGGAAGGAGCTTCTTTTGGTATCCGTTTGAGAAATATGAATGGAAATATGGCTGGACAATCACACACACCACCCACCCTAAAAGATCTCTCTCTGCTCTCTTGGAAACCAAGCAGAAGAAAAGAAAGAAGCAGATCGAGGTGTAGGCAATAGGTGAAAATACCCTTTAATTTGCAAGTGTGTACAAGAAAAAGGCAAAGGTTTGAGAGTGAGGAAGTCAGGAGAGACTAGAAACTGCTTTGTGCTTAACAAAAAGAAAGAAGAGTTGAGGTTGCCGTGGGAACCGAAACACTGAAATCGTTGTTTTTATATACTAAATCCCGAACAACAGCCGAAACTGCGAAACCCAGAAATATCGAAAGAGTTAGATACTAATCTGTCTATCTGGTCCAATGGGATCGCATCCGACGGTGCTGAGTCAGCATATGACTGGTCTCGGACACTGTGATATGCTACTCACGTGAAGCCCAAGATACCCGGCCCGGTCAATTTGAATGGAAGGTTGATTTGCGTTATGGTGAGTTTTTTAAGGGTATTGCAGTTAATTCTGCTTTTTCTAATAACCGCTTATGTTTTTACAGCTTGGAGTAACGTGGCGGGCAACCTAGAATTCGACGCCGTTTATAATTCAGCGTTGTTCGTGATACAGTAACGAGAACTTAAAATAGAAGGTAAAAACGACCAATCATATGGATTAATTGAAGGCCCGTGGTGTAAAATTTTTATGTATAATTATATTTTAAAAAAAACCCTAGAACAATTGTCAAAGTTTGAAATTCTTTAACCACGAGACAATATCTTATTATAAAAATAAATATATAAATTAATATAATATATTAAATTATATTACTATATTTGTTATAAAATAGATTTAACATATAATTTAAAATTATATATATATGTATACGAGAAATGATACTCATCCCACACCAAACATTTTACATATTTTAAAATGATTTTTTAATTATTTTTAATTTTAATTTTATTATATTTTTATTAAACTAATTGAATTATCTATTTATCATCTATATATATATATATATGCATGATCATCATTAATCATGATCCTCATGGCGTAGATCGATGAACCTCCGCCGCTTGATTTGAAGTGATTTTGAATTTTTCTTAGACACCAAATCCAAGAGACTAATTAAAAAACGTGATTTTTGGTACATGCTAGCTGCACGTACGTTCGATACAGCTAAATTGATGGTTGGCATATGTATATAGTTTGGTCCATCTTATTATTATTGCCAATACGTTAGTAGAACTAATTCTCATTAAAATCCAATTATTTGTGCATGGCCATCAGGCCAGCCAAATACTCTAGCACTTTAATTAAAGCATACATGCAGTAAAATTGAATGTTTCCAACTCATTATTATTTTTATTTTTTTTTGAGAGAGAGAGAGAGAGAGGCCAGGTCCCAACTCATAATTTAATTATAGAAGAATACTTTAATAATTTGGCTTAAGTTACTTTTGTCAGTCTTTTTATTTATTCTTTTTGGGACAGACAGGTACATTGTTCAAATTAATATATAGGGCCTATATATAAAAATTAATTTTACATATAATAGTGAAGTGCGTAAATACTGCATAATCGTTTTGAAAAATAGTGAGATTCACTATTAAAAAATTAATTTTTTTCATATGAATCTCATATTTTATTCACTTTTTTCAAAACGATTATGCAGCGATTATACAATTCACAGTTATAAATATATTTTCTCTTATAATATAATTACCATCATAAATTGGTTCACGTACATATTCATGGATCGACAAGAAGCTAGCTAGCGATCATATATAATGTGTCTTAACACAACTAGCTAGCTAGCTATATGTGCCCCTGCCTATATATGCCATTTAATATCATCGGCACGCATGGTGAGCTGTTAAAAAATATATATTAGGTACGGTATATTTCAATTAAACAATATTGGGTTTATAGGCCAGTATCGATCGATGATGAGATTTCTCTACAACATACATGAGGACCAAAAACGTTAATATGATCTTTACCAATTAAATATGATGCATGGTTTTTGGTTACACTTAAAAAAAAAAGGTTACCCTACAACTAGAAATGAATTGGAGTACGTACGCAGTAGACGTTATGCGTTAATGTCTGCATTTGGTCCATCAAATTGTCCGTATATATCAATTTGCCCGCCGTTCTGAAATGCTCCATGCATGGAATAAGGATAAGGAGTAGTTAATTAACATGAATGAGGACAGCTAGGGTTGCATATATTCATGTGTTTGTATTATATATTTAAGACAGCAATGCACGGTCGATCGAGAGAGAGAGAGATTGTAATTTGAAATTGAAGCAGTAATCCCTCAAACGGTGCATCAAACAAAGAAGCCGACCTTGCTTATAATTCATATATACTGAATATCAAATTAAATTGTCAAAAATATATATATAGATCAAACCCTAATTAAAGAATATTTCAACGGCTTTCATGATCTGTATGTCTAAACATGCATGCATTCATGTATATATATATTGGAAAATACAGACAAATAAAGCATTTTGCAGCCTGCACAAGTACTTCATGTCATGCGTATATAAATGTCGCCAAGAGCATGTGGCTCAGATGGCATGAGACCCAGTCTCCATAAGTGAGGTCCTGGGTTCGATTCCCCTCCCCAAATCCCCCAATATCATAAAAAAAAAAGTGTTATTTGTCGATATATATATATATATATATCTATGTACAGGGAGCTAATTAATTGTGTATGTATGTGATAGTACTGGTCTCGAATACATGCATCATTATGTCTTTGTACCATTTTGCGTGTTGACATATAATGTAATAAATTCTTATATATACTGAATACATGATCGATATATCGATCTCTACTGCATGCATGCATGCATGATCTAATTATTTAATTTCATGTGGGTTAGACAATTAAAATGAGGCTCAATATCATGTGAGCTAGCCTGTTTCAGGTAATTTGGGTCTAGCTAACTAATTAAATGTATCTTTGGAGAGTGAAAATTAAAGGTTTTCTTGTACGTACTGATATTATTTACTCCATAATTATAATGGATATATATTATATAATTAATTGGTCCATGCAATGAAATTATTAATGAAATAATATTGCAATGAGTCAAGCGAAGATAAAATTAAAAAATACTTTCTTAATTAATATTTAATATGTACGTACTAGCTAGTGTGCGTTCGTGGAAGAGAGAGATCAGAGAGAGAGAAGGTGGGTATTGTAATTAATATATTATTATTAAAAAAATTAATAACGGATTATATATATTATATAAAAGACAAAATCAACATTGCCGTGGCGGCAGCTTCTTGGAGTGTACGTGGGAGAGTGTCTATATATATATATATATATAGTCATCGAGGGAATTAATTAAGTGAATGGCTATAATACAAAAAGACAGGTAAGGAAGTACAATGAATTCGACAAAGCAGTACCGGGTGGTCTCTAACCCAAACAATTTTGATGTTTGTTATATATATATATATATATTAATAATATTCTAAGTAGGGATAGAGTCAATATTATTATTGCATGCAGATCATGAATCAAGTAGTACTATTCCAAAGATAGTTATAATTGTTCCTTTCTAATTAATTTTATATTTATTTATTATATATACATGATGATGATCATGATCATGATCATGAGTCATAATGTACGTTTAATTAGTCTCCCTAGCAGCCAGCTACCTCTGATCTCTATATCCTCAACTATATAAACAAGTTAATTAATTGCTTATATATTGATACCAAGACCGACCTACCTACGGCCTAGCTATAGCTAGATGCCCTTGATTTGATCATGAGTTACACCGGCTAATCATGCATGCTCCTTATCATGTTTCAACCTCCGTGATTATAAGAAAGCGATCGATCGAGAGCAATGGAATTAATAGATCATGATATGATCCCATGAATATATAGTACTCCTAATACTACTTAACAATATTGTAGCCAATATCAGGCCGGCGTTGCTGATGATCGATCTGCAAAATCATTTTTCCTTTTTTGGGCCAAAGGAACGAGCCATGCATGCATCCTTATATTAAACCCTATATATATACATACATATATATATATATATATATATATATATATATATATATATGTTTCTCTAATTTTATTCTAAAACATCAAACAACGACGGACAAGAATCAATTAGATGCATATATGCTTTCTGAAAAGGACCTGGCCAGTACCTTTCACGAGTTTGATCGAAGCTTTTATTATGGTGTCGGATTTAGTATGCATTTCATGTTACAACGCCAATTAGCAATTACTGATGATGATCAGCTCCAGCTTTGATGCTGATAATTAAGATAAGATGTAATTGGATGAATTATTGTATATATAATAAAGAAAAATACAAGTTTCTACAATAATCAAAAAAAGAAAAAAAAAAGAAAGAAAGAAAGAAACAAGCTGTCTCATGCATGATCATTTGATTAAGCTTCTATTTGAAGCAAGAGATGTTGCTCTGTGTGTGTGTGTGTGTGCGCGCGCGCGCGCGCCCCACAATTCTAACCTGCAGGCTGCAAACACTATATATAAATATTAAGCAATATTATCTTGAGAAGGGGATCAAAACAAATATGCATTTTCTCTTTCACAATTGCAGTGAAAATAGTTACCAAATTAGCTATTTGAATACTACTCATGATGATCATGATCAGCAGCATTCTTCAGCATATATGCAAAGCCATCCATCATTCTTGCCCATATTTAGTTTAATATATTATATATAAAGATATCTGCATGCATGCCCCTTGGCATCCATGCACGTCAGCGCGATATATATATAGCTGAATCACACATGACTCTTCCACCTTCTCAAGTAAAAAAGTGTTACTTATAAAAATGTCCAAAGATCACGGGGACTATAACTTGATCAAAAAGAAAATTTATTTATTTGTATATCATGATCAAACATATATTATATATTTCTGATGTAGAAGTATTTTTCGCTTGAAAGTATGCTCATATTTATATATATTTGTATATATATATATTTTTTTTTTCACTTTTTTAAATGGTGAAATTAATTATCACTAAACAAGGTAATAACTGGTTGCTTAATTCCCAACAAGTGCATATTTATTTTTGTAATATTCTGCGTGATCTTTATTTATAATTAACCATCACCAAAAGTAGTGTGTGAATTTATATGTATGTTTCGATCGAATATTGAATAATATTTAATCTTCACCTACAAGTTTCCTGGCCTCTTGAAAGAATCAATTTTAGAAGGTTCGATAATCGATATGATCATGATCATAGTCAAATGCACCATAAAATTAAATTAATTAAAAACACATGAATTATATATATGTACGTATGTACGTATGATCAACAGTACACACGGTAGTACTCATGATTACTCAAATTAATTCATTCCTGCTCATGAGCAAAATGGTGCTAATTAATTAAAACATGTAAATTACTAAATATTGAAGAGCTAGCTGCTAGAGTACGTGCAGGAATCATCTCATGATCTGATCAAGTTTTCAGAGATCAGCAGTACTTGGGACGTACGTACTCATGTTTACTACTTATATTAGCATCGAATCTCAGATATATACGCCTATAGTACTTGAACTTATCATATAATTTACTGATTTTAGTGCTGAAACTAAACTAATTAATCCTCCTTTTAATTAATGACCAACAACAGTACTACTCGAGGGCATGATTTAGAAAACATTTTCATATATATATATATATATATACACACATACATTTGTCTCCGACATGTCGAGTGTCTAATATAATTTATAAATATATTCAAGCATATCTTATGGTAAAGATTTTGGAAAGGCCATATGGATACATGCACTAAAAGGAGCTTTGTCTCGAGACTTGATGACAGATGATCAGGATGACCGGCTAAAGTCGGTCCAATCGACTGACACAGTCACCGTTTGAATATCGGTGACCAGCAGCGTTCACGCTCTATCGACTACCGTAGAAGTGCCACGTGTACTGTCCCATGTGGGGGTGATGTGGCTGGAAACTGAAGTATTAATAATAATAGAATATGTGAATAACTCAGGATATCGATCAGATGATTGTATAGTTAATGAAGTAGTCTTGGTGTAATAAATATTAATATTGCAGCTGTTGCTAATTGATTTGGAATCCATCATTAGGAAATTAAAGAAAAAGAAATTCAAATTAGCTACTCACTCCATTGATTTCGGACACACCATCGATCATTAGGAAATTAAAGTAATTATTAATTAAGCAGATATGTCCAGCTCATGAGTGAGGACTTGACAATTCGCCACATAAAATCCCACAAAGACAAGTCCTCTGATTCATGGAATCAGCTTGGAATTTTTTTTTTTAAAACCTGATTTTAAGGGACCATGTCATGCGCTCCGATCCCCCACTCGTGGACACGACCTCTTAATTTGCTATATTCAGAAATATCAATAATGATAATATATAATAATAACAGTAAACATATAAATGCACCATACCTGGACATTTGTTTTTAATTTTATGTTTTCCAAGCAAAGCTGTCACGTTTTAATAATAGCTTGACCATATCCTTGATAATCTTAAATAACAATACTTGTTCCAATTCAGATGAATGGAACTCAAATTTTCACTCTTTATATACCACCATATATACTCTAAAGCACAAGCTGACTCAGGAAATAATAAACTTATAATTCAGGGACCGTTGAGGACTGAATTTGATAGAATAAACAGATATCATTAATATATATATATATATATATTTCCACAATGCATGGTAGATATAAACCCATAATTTCTTGTCCATGTGATCAACTTAGAACTCCTTCTGCTCCCTAGCTAGCTCATTGTCCAAGCTCCTAAGGCCATTTGCCTTCTATGGGCAACCAGTTGATTCTAATATCAACGGGCCGGTGAGTTGTGTTTTGTGCGTTTTACTCATATCCCATTTTATTCCGTTCCATTCATTTCCTTACATTTTTGTTCGATTTCGTTCCATTCCTTTGTAAACTCTGAGGCGATTCCTAAGAGAAGAACATATAATATATTGAAATACCCATAAATAAGATTGAAGTAGCTGGACATCAGTTGAGAAGTGTGGTTTATGGACACAATTAATGACAAGTGTGTCCTCACATAGGATTGCTACAGCTGTAAGGAGATGAAGAATTGCAGTTTGAGCAAAGAAAAATCAGAGAGCAGATCAATGGAGGAAAAGCTACATTTCCATTTCATTCACGTCGTGTGGTACGAGTCTGTGCTCTCAAGCATATATACAAAGGATCCTATAACAAACTAACAAACTGAACCTATCGTATTGTGCCAACTAATAAACATGTGCAGAAAAGAATAAAAGAATAACTAATGCATGCGACAACAAAAAAAGGAAACCAGTATACAAAACGACTTGTAGCTTTAGTCTTGGCCTGTATCCGTTGACACCCCCCACAAGATGGAGAATAGAAATTTACTATTCCCATCTTGGATAAGTGTGCTTGAAGAAGATAGGAGGGTAAAGCTTTGGTGAAAGTATCTGCCAACTGTGATTGAGAGGAAACATGGGCTGTAGAAATGCTTCCTTCTTGAATCTTGTCACGGATTAAGTGGCAATCAAGTTCAATATGCTTTGTTCTTTCATGAAACACGAGATTTGCAGCAATGTGAAGGGCTGCCTGGTTGTCACAATAGAGAATGGCTGCTTGCGGATGAGAAATACCCAAGTCATGGAGAAGATATCGAAGCCAAGTGAGTTCTGAACATGTAGTAGCCATGGAGCGATATTCAGCTTCAGTGGATGATCTGGAGACAACCGTTTGCTTCTTAGTCTTCCAAGAAATAAGAGATTGGCCCAAGAAAACACAATAGCCTATTGTAGATCGACGAGAATCCGAGCAAGAGGCCCAATTCGAGTCACAATAAGCTGTAAGTTGAAGCTGAGAGGGGGATGGGAGCAAAAGACCTTGAGTAGGTGCAGTTTTAATATATCTCAGAATGCGGTAAGCTGCTGCCAGGTGTGAGGAAGAAGGCCGATCCATAAATTGACTTAATAATTAAACAGCAAAGCAAATGACTGGGCGGGTTATTGTGAGGTACAATAGCCGACCAATTAACCTTCAAAATATACTAGGATCGGGAAGTGGGGTGCCTTCAGATTTACTAATTTTGAAATGTTGATCCATAGGAAGTTTAAGGGGTTTGCATCTAAGCATTCCCGAATCTGCCAAAATGTCTAAGGCGTATTTCCTTTGGCAAATGTGTAAACCTTTGGAAGATCTAGTAATTTCCAAGCCCAAAAAATAACGGAGATAGCCAAGGTCTTTAATTTTGAATTTGCTATTTAAAAAAGTTCTTAAAGAAGCAATGGAATCCGTGGAATTGCTAGCAACCAAAAAATCATCAACATAAATCAGCAAAGCAGTAAAACTGTCCCCTTCATGCTTGGTAAATAAACTGTAGTCAGACTTTGATTGGATGAAGCCGAAAGCAATGAGGGATGAAGTTTAGAGTTCCATTGTCTTGATGCTTGCTTGAGGCCATAAAGGCTTTTAAACAATTTGCAAACCTGATTTGGTTTGCCTTTATTATATCCAAGGGGTTTCTTCAAGTAAATATCTTCATGTAAATCACCATTAGGAAATGCATTATTTACATCAAATTGATGTAAATACCATCCTTTGATGGCAGCCACACTAAGAAGACAGCGAACAGTGACAAGCTTAGCAACATGGGAGAAAGTTTCAGTATAATCTATGCCTTCTTGTTGAGTGTAGCCTTTAGCTACAAGTCTAGCTTTAAGTCTTTCTACAGTGCCATCAGACTTGAATTTAATGCGATAGACATACTTACAATCGATTGCTTCTTTCCCTTGAGGCAAATTAGTGATGGTCCAAATATGATTGTTTTCCAAAGCTTCAATTTCAGCATCCATGACTTTACTCCACTCAGGATCTTTAATTGCTTGTTTGTATGAAGTGGGTTCAGTTTGAATGGAAATGGATGATGAAAAAGCTTGAAAAGATGGGTTAAAATGCTTGTAAGGTAAGCAATCAGAGAGAGAAAAAAACTTACTGTTTAATGGAGGATCTGTAGTGGAAGCTGATTGATGAGGTGAGGCAAGCCTAACTTGTTTGCAGTGAAAGTCCTTCAGATACTGAGGGGCAGTTCTGGGTCTGGTTGATCTGCGAAGTGCAGGGGCAGCAGGTATAGAAATAAGGGGGTTGGTTGGTGGAGAAGGAGAGGAGGTAGTAGGATAATCAGCAGGGGGAATGGGAGGGGTAGGTTGTGAAGGGGAAGAAGATGTGGGAGGAGTAGG
This sequence comes from Carya cathayensis, assembly GCA_011037825.1. NCBI lineage: Eukaryota > Viridiplantae > Streptophyta > Magnoliopsida > Fagales > Juglandaceae > Carya > Carya cathayensis. The sequence goes on from QGSO01000155.1 coordinate 1,508,337, forward strand.
GTTGGGAGTTTGGAAATTTGAGAAAGGTACTAAGGGAGAAGGGAAAAGATGCATAGGTGGGATTGTTGGAGGAGTGAAGAGAGGTGTTTGAAAAGGATAAACAGTTTCATGAAAAGTAACATCCCTGGAAATGAAAATGGTGCTAGTTTTGAGATCTAAAAGTTTGTAGCCCTTAGTTCCAAAAGGGTAACCAATGAATGCACATGCACGACCTCTAGGGTCAAATTTATGTCTATTGTGGACAAGTGTGGCGGCAAAGCATAAGGAACCAAAGATTCTCATATGGGCATATTCGGGTGTTTTATTGAAAAGAAGCTCATAAGGTGTTTTATTGTTGAGAAGAGGTGAGGGAAGCCTGTTAATGATATATGTGGCTGTAAGGATGGATTCATTCCAGTAAATTAAGGGAAGACCAGCTTGAAAAAGAAGGGCACGAGCCACATTTAATAAGTGCTGGTGCTTCGTCTCAACAATGTCATTTTGTTGAGGGGTTGCCACACAACTTTTGTGATGAATAATTCATTTTTTTATTGAAAAAATCGTGCATGTTAAACGCAGCACCATTGTCACTTCGCAGGATTTTAATTTTCACTTGAAATTGTGTTTCAACAAGATTGTAAAATGCTTCAATGCATTTTCTGGTTTCAGATTTGGCAGCAAGCAAATAAAGCCATGCAGTTCTTGAAAAATCATCAACAATAGTTAAGACATACTTTGAGCCATCATGTGCAATAGTGGAGCAAGGGCCCCATAAGTCACAATGAATGAGCTCAAAGATTCTTGATGAAGAATGTGAACTATCAGGATAAGGTAAACGATGAAATTTAGCTAAAGGGCAAATTCTGCAAGACTTGTCATTAAGAGATGAAAGTTGTTTGTGTACAAGAGGATCCGAAATTAATTGCAATTTAGGAAATGATAAATGGCCTAGGCGACAATGCCATAGCTCAGTATGGGAAACAGAATTTGTAATTGAAGCAAAACAATTAAAATTTTTATTGTTGCTGTAGGAGTGTGCCGAGAGGAAAGTGGTCAGAGCTGAGGGAAGAATTTCCTGGCAAATGAGGTGATATAAGCCATGCTTGAGCTCACCCTTCCCAATCGTTATCCATGAGTGCAGGTCCTGAATAAAACAGTCAGTGGAAAAGAATAGCAAACAACAATTAAGGGTAGAAGTTAGTTTGTTTGCAGAAATGAGGTTGAAGGAGAAAGAGGGCACACAAAGAACATCATGTAAAATAATAGAATTAGTTAATTGAATGGTTCCAATGTGTGTAACAGGGGCGGAATGACCATTGGGCAATTTCACAAAATAAGAAACAGTGGATGTAATGGTGGTAAAAAAGGTGGTGCTGCAGACCACACCTATGTCAAGTATCTAATCGATAGATGATGGATTTTGTGGGCTCTATGTGTGTGTAGATAAAGAAATAAAAGTACCCGACATTTTGGAACATGAAGTTGTGTGAAGAGAGGTTTGAGGTTGGTTGTTGGAATGGACAGCAGAAGCCGCAATTGGAGAATTCTGAGGTTGGATCAATACCATCAGTTGCCGAAATTGATGCTTAGTCAAACCAAATTTGTCATCACCGTTGGCGTCAGAGTCATTGGCAAACGAAAGAGAGGTCTGATTTGCAAGGAAACCAGAGGGTTGCTGCTGCTTCTTGGTATGATATTTGTGGCCTGGAGGATATCCATTGAGTTTGTAGCATTTCTCAATGGTGTGTCCAGTCAAGTTGCAATGGGAGCAAAGAGGAGGCTCAGCATTGACAACCTTGAAACAAGTCTCTAAAGTGTGTCCAGTGATTTTACAGTGACTGCAATAGGGACGGTCTTTTCTGGAATTTGGGTTTGGCTTAGAGGGAAACTTGGAAGGGGGAAATTTCTAAACACTCATAGCCATAGTTTCGGGTGATGGGGTGTAGGAGGTGATTTGATGGTGTCTTTCCTGTTGTTGAACAAGGGAAAAAACTTTGGAAACAAGGGGAATGGGATCCATAATCATGATTTGGTCTCGGATGGGGGAATAAGAGTCGTTGAGACCCATTAAAAATTACAGCACACAATCTCGTTGATATCGATCTAATAAAGTTTTCATAGTACCACAATTGCAAGAGGGAATGGGGTCGTACACAAAAAGTTCATCCCAAAGAGCTTTTAATTTACCGTAGTAAATACTTACTGGATCGTGTTCTTGAAGCAGAGCAGCCAAAGCCTTTTTGAGTTGGTAAATACGGGGACCATTTTGTTGAGAGAAGTGTTCTTGAAGATCCATCCAGATTTCTCAAGCATCATCAACGAAGAGAACACTAGACTGAAGAGAAGAACTGATGGAATTTTGGAGCCAAGAAACGATCATGTCGTTACAGCGCTCCCATAGTTCAAGCAAATGATCGAAGGGTTTGGATGGTTTGAGGAGAGAGCCAGTGATAAAGCCAAGTTTATTTTTCACGCGAAGAGCACGACGCATTGAGCGAGACCAGGTGGCGTAATTGTCTGTGGTAAGAAGATCGGAAACAAGGATTAAGGCTGGGCTATCACCATGGTCAAGCCGATATGGATTCGCTGGATCATTGAGATTGAGGTATGGAGATAAGGTGTTTGATTTTGGGTCAGTGTGAGTTTTGGAAGAATCGGAGCTGGGTTTTGCTATTGAAATTGCTCTCGATGGCTACTGATACCATGTAAGGAGATGAAGAATTACAGTTTGAGCAAAGAAAAATCAGAGAGCAGATCAATGGAGGAAAAGCTACATTTCCATTTCATTCACGTCGTGTGGTATGAGTCTGTGCTCTCAAGCATATATACAGAGGATCCTATAACAAACTAACAAGCTGAACCTATCGTATTGTGCCAGCTAATAAACATGTGCAGAAAAGAATAAAAGAATAACTAATGCATGCGACAACAAAAAAAGGAAACCAGTATACAAAACGACTTGTAGCTTTAGTCTTGGCCCATATCTGTTGACAACAGCTACAAATGAATTGCACAAAATCAATTCTACAAATTGAAGTAGTTTTATGTGATCCGTTAGTTCTACTTTACAATAAAAGTAACTTTATAATCCAACAGACCACATCAAGTCACATCAATTTGTGAAATTATTTTTGTATAATCATTTTGTGGTTAAAATATTTCTCATTCTATTATATAGACACGTTTTGAGATGATCGCTTCGGTGCCTTGACTCACATCAGCACTTTAGACTTTGTGGAAGGAAGGAGTTGACACAAAATTAAAAATAAAACCTGACAAGCAGCAAAATCATAAAAATAAATAAATATCGCGATAACTGGTTAAAAATGTTTACTGCTCCGTGTATTAGAAAATGCTTTTTATTTTTCTGAAAAAATAGGATTTTGGTTGGAATAGGGCCTAACTAAATAAGAAAGGAGTAAGATTAAATAGGGCCTAACTAAATAGCCCATAAAACGTTGTTGATTACTGTATAGTAGTCCTTGTTATTGGGTTCGTTAGAGAGCAATTTGGCAGTGGTTTTAATGATCATCCACCCGAAAAGGAGTTGCAATATTCACCGGCCGAGTCGGTTCTATTTATTTGTTAAATGTTGACTTACAAGGAATTGAGATCAGGATCAGGCAGGGAGCAAGAAAAAGATCCAGTTCGAGTTTTGGGATATGGGAAGCCTTGGGAGCAGTAGAGATCTTTTAAAAAGGGGCCGAATTTCTTGGCATTGTTTCAAAGACGTGCAGCTATAAAGAATTCTATCCGTACAGAAGCTCTACTGATTTGAGCTACTCCCAAAACAAACACAGAATTGTAAACTTTGTATCTGGAAACAGCCAATCAAATTTCCCGACTCACACCAGCCTCAAGTAGAGGTCACTCCAGGTCGCTAGAGTTACGAATGAAAGGAAGTGAGACATATCTCCACCCCAAATCCTGGCAGGTAACAAATCCTAAAAGTCTCAATTCTTTTCAGCCAATACCATTCCAATGGAATCTTGTAACTTGATCAAGAATCACTAGAACAGTAACAGGAAGTTCTTCCTCTACTGATTGAAAGAGAATGCATGGCTTCCAACAGAAGACAAAAACAGGAAGCAATAATTGTTATGCAGTCCTAAAAAGGATCAGGGCCACATCGTTAATACGGACACATTCCATTGTTCTAAAGATCAAATTATCCATACAAACAACAAGACAGGACCATGTGTTTCTTTCTTCTTTAACTGTGGACATGTTATGAACCTCATCTTTGGTTCAGTTTAGGATAGAAGAGACAACCAACATTGATACATAGGCTGAAATTCAGTAAAAGGAAAAGTGCCCTCCCCCTCACATACCCAAAGCTTGTTTAGCCCATAGCATACTTCTGGGTCCAGCTCCGAGCTGTTGTTTCATATTTATTCCTATCCGTCTTATACATGTGAGCAATCTCAGGCACCAAAGGATCATCGGGATTGGGGTCCGTCAACAGAGAACAGATTGAAAGCAACACCTAAAGAAGAAAACAGTAAACAGATTTCAATGCTAAAAAATAATTTACTCGCAACTTAAGAGAGTGACTTAAACTTAACAGAGGGACGCTTCAAATAGTTCCCAAACAGAGAATACAAGTGTGGGCGGACTCCCAAGATGCCTGTCAGCATGTTTCTTATAATTCATCAGGAAGCACAAACTTCTTTGAATAAGTTTCATCAGGAAGTGAACGCAGCAGGCTTTCTATCAGCCTCTCAGTATGGTAGTATTTTGAAATTAATCTTTTCTCTTCTACACAAGTGATAGAAAGAGATGGAGACGTGGCTAGGTATATCCTTTGTATTGCAATTCATAATTCAATTTATTGACGATGTTAGAGACAATCATTCTCTGTCATAAACCATTATGAATTTGCAAAAATTTCATTAAGTATACTAGTTCTGCAGAAAGCTTGCATGATACTAACCAAAAATATTTAATTTCATGGAAAAGGTATTTTTTAGCATACTATGTTGGTCCTTTCAAAATTACAGGGCAAAAACCTTGGAGATGGTTAAAGCAGGACTCCATTGCTCCTTCAAGATGTCAAGGCAAATGCTCCCATTACTGTTTATATTTGGGTGAAACACTTTCGTTCTGAATGCTACCTGCAAGATCCACAGTTTGTTTTAGAGAGAGGGAGAGAGGTGTCAAGGATTGAACATACTTTAAAGTACAGAAGTAGAAACAAATTTTTTTTATAGGTAAAATAAAATTTTATTGATAGAAGAAAATAGGATAGCCCAAGTACATAGGAGGTATACAAAGTAAACACCTAGATAAATGTCAGGAACTAGTAATGGAGACAAGAAAATCATGAAAACTAGCCCCATTGAAATCAATGACAGTAGCAAAAAAAAAATAAAGTTTTGAAGAAGAATCTATTAAGCTCGTCCGAGGAAGAATATCTAGAAGAAGTAACAACCAATATTGGCATGCTTGTTTGATTGCTCTAAATATAAACCCCAAAATTTATTAACTATTGGACCATTTTTTTAACAAGACCGGATATATATTGTTTTTCAATAACATGGAGAGATTGACCCCCAATCACACCTAAATCACCGACATTAAACAATCAGAGTTGTACGCAGCTAAAAACAGTATAAACATATATAAATTACAGATTAAATATTATAGTGCAGGAATAATTTCCAATGCAAGCATAATGCACGACAAACAAAATACCTTAGGTGGCTTGAAGGGATAGTCTGGAGGGAAATGTATAGTCACTAGGAAAACACCTCCAGCATAAGGACTATCTGGAGGACCCATAATTGTTGCTTGCCAGTGAAACATGTCTTCAGCAACAGGGCCTGCAACATCACTACCATGAGATGAGAAACAAAAATACAAATACAATATATAAAGAAAAGTAAAATGGAAAATTACAAATTGTCCCTCAAATTACCACTCCTTTTGCAAATGACCACCACACTACCAAAGTCATCACTTTCTTTCATCCATCTTAATGATTGGATTTTAAAGAGGAGAAATTGCAAACCGAGTGGTAGTTTGCGAGGGTAAGTGTAGTTTGTCCAAATTAAAATGTAATGAGGGATATTGCATCTGGATCTGTATATATTGCTTACAAGAAGATATATTAGTTTGAAAAATAAAGTAAACTCAAATGGGAAATCAAAAAAAAAAAAAAAAAATGGGGAACCTAAAAAGTGATAATAAAGTTGCTGGTGTAATAATAGATTAGGAGTTTCATTCAGTTAAAAGCATTGAGCTGAAAAGGGATTTTTTCCTTCCAAATCCTAGATATGTGGAGCATCATTTCCAACTCAAATCCAGCTGGTTCAATAAACATTCATACCTTGACACACAAGGTGACTCAAGCTGTGAAGAAGCTAGATGTGTCAGTTCAAACGATAGACAGGTGGCATGGCCTTATAAATAAATTTAAATCTGTTAACAGCATCACTATGAGATTTACATTTTCAATCGAAAACAGTCCATTTGGGCATGCTTCTCTCTCTCCCAGCTCCATTCAAGGGTTATCATCATTCTACCTCTTTGTCTAACTCCATGCTAGGATTGAAAACTCATTGAAAACATCATCATCGGCGTACACAATGGAACACAAACTTTGTTTGGTACAAGAATCCAAGCTGTTCTCTAGAAACCAACATACCAAGCCCTTAACTAGAAATAAATTTTTACAGGAAAACAACCTCTTTGATACCCACTCATTTCCTTTTTCTGATAGTTAATAGCATTTGGCATACGTCACCACTTTGATAGTCATTCCAAAGCCATCGGTGGAGCCATATCATATTGAAGGGGCACTTTAAGTTAGAAAATAGCTTAGCGCTATGTTAATATTCATGATGTTGAACTTTTATAAAATTTCCACCCATTAAAATATATGTTGTGGTCAATTGTAAAACTTCACTTTTTCTATTTTCAAAAAATGCCTGTAGATCATATTAGAAAATTACGAGAGTATGGGATCTGCAAGAAGCTGAGTTTTTTTGTTTTCTTTTATCACATATTTTCTTTCTATTTTAAACTTCACTTTCTCTATATTAAGCCGCTTGACAATTATTAATAATAGTAATGATGATATGCAAAACAATTGACATTTCCTACCTAAAAGGTAAAACTTACTGCTGAGGGTATGTTTCACCCCCAAAAAAATAGACTAAACAAATGCATGTATGGATTATGAATATTGATACTTATTGCTACATGATCAATGATATAAGTTCAGTTGCCTTGCAACAAACTTTACACTTTTTTTTTTTTAATTTTTTATGTCGGGGAACCTCTCCAAGGCAGGGCCCTTCAGACCCACACCGGCAGAGTAAACCCTAGTCTCATGCACCACACCCTTGGAAGTTTCCCTACACGGAACTAGTTTAATCGCTGGCTTTTCACTAGGGGGTGTGGCCCCAAAGGATTGTTTGCACCCATGAGATATTGAATCTTAGACCTTGAAGGAAGTGATACCCCAAGACCAAGGCCATCACCACTTGGGCCAACCCCCTGGGATTACAAACTTTACACAAATTATTCAGTTCAATTTACACTAGGACATAAATTTCGACTTTCTTAAGGCAAATCTAGCAAAAATTAACATCTCCGAACTTTGGAGTGGCACCGAAAACAAGGATCCTGGAAATAGTGCCAGGGCATGTTTTGATCAGATAATCAGAGTGACAAATCCACACTCAACTTTTTCTTTGATTTTTTTTTTCCCCTTTATGGCATGTTAAAGTTCTGGTGTTAAAAAACAAAGCATGTGCTACCAAATAAAAAAAAAATGGTTTTGATAATTCCTTAAAATCAACCTGCTCTTCAAAAATGCAAGTTTTATGTTAAATTCTGTCCCACCAAAAAGGATACAGATTTCCTCAAGGCACATCAACAACTCAACATTCATAATGGCTGAAATATCAGTATGTAAAATGTACATGTAAACCCGTGATTTATTCATGTCTATCATGTCATGCACAATATCTGATAAGAATCTTGCGTGAACTTCAAAATATGTTAAATCCAATGTCAACGCCAAAAGAAATACAATTTAGTACGACTATGACATCAGCTACACATGTCTGAGGTTGAAAACAACGTATCTTCCGCTTAATAATGAAAAGGAACTGGTTCTACCTTAAACAGTGTCCCAGGTCCATTTCCTTATCGGTCCCATATTTCACCGAAATCTCATAATGTTGTAACAATTTCAAAACCGAGAGTCCTCAAGTTCATAGATTAGACAAGTGGAACACATAAAGATCTAACATGATGAAACAATGAGCCCACAATGAATCAACGACGAATCATGGGTCATTTGGAAGGCAAAAAATAAGATTCTACACCCACTCCAGATCATGGACTATGGGTGTTTTTCATTTTTATCCACGTCAACTAGGATTAAAAAGTAAAAAACAATGACCATACGTACATCTACGTGTATGGTAAGAAAGTTTAAGAATAAAATAGAAATTGAAATGAAAACTTGGGATCGGACAACGACACGCAGATACCTTTGAAATGAACGGATGACATGATAAATAGAATATGAAATTACAACAGAGAACAAGGAAACAAAGCCATAGACTAATTGAAAAGCTTAAATAAAAGTTCTGAAGAAAAAAGAGATGAATGCGATGGCCAGACACGTGGTGCTATTAAAGAGAGTACCGGCGCTGCAAGATGTAGGAGGATCCTTCTGCAAATCCTTGAGTTCCTTCAAGATCCGCTTCGAAGCCATGGATAAAAGCCCTAATTTAAAAGAGAAGAGATTAAAAAAAAAAAAAAAAATCCTCAGTCTCCTATGATGAAAACCCGAGAACCCCAAAACCGGAGAAACACCATGAGCTTGCAACAATACAAAGATGGCCTATACATACATAGATATAGAGATGTATAAATAGAGAGAGAGAGAGAGATCGTACCGAGAGAGATGGAGAGGGAGAGGGATCCTCGCTTTTGGGCAGTGTAGGTTTCGGGTACGTATGGGGGTGATTCTTCAGGGGGAGGGAGAGGAAAGAGAGAGAGAAAGGAAAGTGGAGGAGGGATGACGTGGTGACTTTAAAATTGGTAAAGCCGGCTCTCTCTGATTGGTTAAAAATGCCAATTCCTTTAACATCCCCTGTTGAAGTGGGTTCCCATTGGCGTTTTCCGTACGAAAGGCTTCTTCCTCTTCTTTTGTTTTTGGATGCCCAAAGTTCGAGTTTCAATTTTCTAATTTTTAAAAATTATAAATTAAAAATAAACTTAAAATTAGCGGAGAGAATTTTAGGATATTTTTAAATTAAAAAATTATTTCATCTTATATCATTTTATTATTATAATTTTTTAAAATTTTTATACAATATATAATAAACAATTTAATATTTTTAAATCTCAATTCAACTTTTATAAATTTTAAAATAATAATAATATTAAAAAGTAATATTTTAACAATATTTTATTCAATTTTCAACTTTCATCTAAAGCTATTTCATTTTATCTCATTATTCAAACAACCCCTTAGTATAAATGGATTTTGGTCTAAACGAGTTTATTTAATAAAAAACGATTAATAAATAGTTCAATTGCGAGTAATTTGTGAACATTCAATCAATCTGTATAACATGAATAAATTCTATTTTTAAATTTTATAAATATTTAGTTTTATGTGCTTTTTATTATTATTGTGATATAATATTAATATTAATATTCGTCTATTTGATATATAATATTAAAAAAATTAATTTAATTTTATAAAATTATTAATGTTCTTATATTAGTTTAGATATTAATAATAAAATATTCTTCACGGAAGCCACTATTTGGGAGAAGCCATTGCATATATTACGTGTAGACCGGATTCACTAAAACACTGAACCGGTTCACTAGGAGCAGTCTCTCTCTCAGCCCTCAGTCATTTCTCCCCCCCCCCAAGGGACCTCATAGCCCTCCCAAAATGAGCCCTTCTTCTTCTTCGACAGCCATTGAAGCCAAGCACCATAGCCACCGACATTAGCCTTAGACTTCCCCACCACGACATCAGCCCTCCCTCCGCACCACAATTGAAGCCCTCCCGAGGAGATCATAAATCTCCAAAATCGAGCCCTTCATCTTCTTCGACAGCCATCAAAGCCAAGCACCAGCCACCGACATCAGCCTTAGCCTTCCCCACCACGACTGAAGCCCTCCCGAGGAGATCATAAATCATCATTGTCGAAGCACTCAGTCCGTTCAAATCAACGATGAGAAGCCCTTAGTCCACTGACGCGAAGCTCGCAAATCTGCGATAGGGTAATCAGTATTCTAGGGTTTAGCATACAAATTTTTTTCCCTTTGTTTACTCCATCTCTTTTTTCTTTTTATATATAAGATGAGAATATCTATTGCTCAACTACATTTGGAAACCAAATAGAAATAAATTTGTAAGAAAAAAGACTTGACTAGTATGCTACCTAAAAGAAACCCTAGATGCGGCATTCATCATGTTCGTTGTGAAATTTAACATGTGTGCATAGATATATAAAGTATCATAAATCTTGGACTTTTTATTTCAAGAAATCGAGAATGGGCAACCATATCTACTGCTTGAGCTGAAATCACCAAATAATTTGGGAATTGTGGTTTTTTGTTTCATTTCCATTAATGACCAAGTGACTTTTTATTTCAAGAGTGGTTTTTAGATGAATGGGCAACCATATCTACTATGGGCAACCATATCTACTAATTGAGCTGAAACCACCAAATCATTTGGGTATTGTGGTGTTCTGTTTCATTTTCATTAATGACCAAGTGACTTTTTATTTCAAGAATGGTTTTTTAGATGAATGGGCAACCATATCTACTGCTTGAGTTGAAATCACCAAATCATTTGGGTATTGTGGTGTTCTGTTTCATGATTGCTTGAGCTGAAATCATTAAGAAATCGAGTTAATTCAAGCAGTCTATATCTATATTTCATGATTACTTAAAATTTCAAATCAAGTACATTTTCACTCAGAAACTTTTTTGTATACATTTTCAGAATAGTGGTCTTCCATGGTACCATCGAGGAAAGCATTGAGTCAATCTTGATCTTATCAATTTGACAGATGTTATTGGTGGCACTGCATTATAGAAAATATGTCTTTCGATTGAACCATTGGATGCCCATTTGACTTTATCTCCTTTAGCCTTTCTTCTCTTCTTTTGTCAACTTTATTATGAAATCGGCCTCTTGACTGATCTGAACTTATGTGCAGTGCTTTCAGAATCACAAATGGCATCTACACAATCATCATTGTCTGTAACTGATGATTTTATGTTCAAAACACTAAATTGTTGGTGTAATTCGAAAGCACCACTAAAGACGTTGCACACTACAAAAAATCCAGGAATGAAATTTTTTGTTTGTCCAAACTATAAGACGGTAAAGCAATGTATCATGTTAATTAGCATATACTTGTTTCATTTTGCACAGTATGCTTTATCATTTTAATGAAATGCTTTTATTGTGTGCAGGGAGAAGCGAGGAAATGTGAATTATTCATTTGGGCGGATATACTTCACTTGCTAGAGGAGAACATTCGTACAAAAGAGAATAAAATTTGAAAGATGTGGAATGACCTATTGGTGCTCGAGAATGAAGTTCGTAAAAAAGAAGATACAGTACGATAACGAGAGACAACTCTTCATAAGAAAAAATAGAAATTATTGTGTTTGTTTTGAATTGTCATTTGTGGATTTATTTTAGTTTGGTTTAGATAAATTGTATGTAAATATCATAACATTGTATTGAGTATATCATTTTTTATGTACAAAAGGAGTACTCCAACTATGTTTTGGTTATGATGTACAAAATTCTGCTCCAACTATTTTTTGATTATGATGTAAATGGATATTAACTTAAGCTTTGTAATGAAAATTTTTGTTATCTTTCCTGTTTTGTGCACATTTATGTTTATGGGGGGAGCATTATAGTTTGTTTTATGAACTGCCCGCATGAACACATTTTGTGCTCTTGGTGAATGCATTGCCCATAATTAAGCCAAAAGTTGGTGACCTCTTTTGTTTTAGAAGATGAGAAACATCAAAGCCATAACCCATACGCAGGAAGTTAAGAAAACAGCTGATGTCATGTAATTAAATCGTTAAAGAATGATCAAAGTTCTAATTAGATCAGAAGTTAAGAAGTAATCAGAGAGCATATTTACATCTGATTTAAAGTGCATAAATTAGAGAGGAATTGACCCCAACAAACTTTAGAGATTCGAACTATCTTGGTTGGCATATTGTAAACCTGCAAATCTCATCAAAGAAATCAACTGCACTGCTATGGCTGCTCTTTATATGAGAATTTTTCGTACCAACATCTTCAAATTCTTCCCATTCCCTCTCCAAGGATTCAAGAGTGCTCATTCTCTGCTTAGCATTTAGTGGAATTACAACCACAGAATCCACCTATAAAATGTAAATTCCAATTAAATTATGAAGTCTTGAAACCTTAAAGAATCCATAAAAATAACAATTATTTGGTGATTATCAAGTATATCTTACCAATTCAACCCCCACACCCCCCCCCCAAAAAAATAATTAAAAAATAGATAATAAAAGCATAAGTCTACAAATCTTGATGACAGTTTGATTTGAAGAAATAAATTACAAGAATAAAGAAGTATCAGCAAACTTTAAGGCGTAAAACGGTCTGATCTTTCCATGTGATGTGTTTAAAAAACTACAAAGAAATGAGTACTAGCAGTGCCGGCAATCACAATTGCCTCCACCATAACCCAAGCATGCACTCCATGTAAATACCAACACATGCAGAAGATGTGGAGATAGAACATTGTCCTCTCGCCCCATTTTCCCCCTTGCCTCAAAATAGATAATAATTGCTGAAGAAGACTTGGAGATGGCCTGAAGTAGCCAATATACACAGGCCTATATAACTCCTGCATCTCTTTTGATTAATAAAGATGTGTTTACCCAAAAAAATTTTAAAAAAAATAAATAAATAAACCTAAAACCTGCACGTTCTATAAAAAGAAAAGTAAACATACCTTTGCACCCTAGCTAACTCTCTTCAAGAGGTACAAAAGGTACACACGGTATATCCACATACTACACCATACAATGGCAATATTAGTTATTGATCATAGCTTTCGCATAGCTCCATACACTCTCTAAGCGGTACAAAAATTAACCCCCCACACATACACACTTCAAAAAATGTTTCCGAAATCATCATGAAGTTACAAGTGTGCATCAATATGGTCACACATCTAAAAGAAAACAACTATAATTAAAACAAGGACTGAAGCTCGATTTTTATACTAATCAAATTATTTACATGATGATGTCATACATGGTTTTTACTTATTGAAAAGACGCATTTAATCTCATTTCCTGGTGGAGTTGATTGTGTAAGAATGTTGTCTTGTGTACCAACACCAACCCCATCATCAAATTGGTGTTGTTGAGATCCTAGGGTGTCACCCAATTCCGTTTCATCCACCAAGATTTTCCTACAAATCTAAGTTCCAAAACAATAATAAACATATATTAGAATAATGATACTAACTATTGAAGAGGTATAAGTTTCGACAATAGTTACCAGTTTCATTCTCTTTATGGACATCTTTTTCATGGATGGAATCTTCCTCTTACTTGAGGGTCTCCCTTTTCCTCGACCACATTAGGGCTTAATATCTTCTTACAATTATCCAATACCACTTTTAGTTTGCCTTCATTTGTTTGAATGTTAAATCTAGTGTGGAACCTTCACATTTTGTCTCAAAGTCATCAACAACACGCAGGAATGCAATGACTTTTCCATTATCTGAGGATATTTTGGTTGCTAATTTCAAACATTTTTAAACCACAAGCTCATAATTTCGTGCATCTGATCTATCCCGCTGGTCATCGTAACTACTTTTGAGTAATGTGTATCTCCTCTTTTAAGTCTTTTCTCCAGCGATCCAAGACATATACATCTGGCAGCACATTAATCATTTTCAATTGACAAACTCTAAGTGCATGCCTGCATGGAATCCCCCTCGTCTCAAACAGTGCACATGTGCATTTTACCTCCACCTCCTCTTAGTTATAATAAATTGAGAAATTGATTATTTTGATGTGGTCATCAGAAGATATTTCATCTAACACATCGTATTTTAAAATGCACCCTTCTGTGCTTACCAACGAACAATTACAACACATTAGGCCCAGCAACTCTCTTTTGACCTCTTTGAACTTTGTATTTGTATATATGTTTTGAAACTGTTTCTCAATGTTGAAGTGAGACACGCAGGGAATAGTTTGGTTGATAAAATTTAAATCAATAATTCTCTCTACCTCGACCTTCTTTCTAAGGGCATTATCAAACTGGTTGACAAATTCCTTCAACGTCGTTCTGGAATAGACATATTCGTCAACAAATACATTCATGCGTTTCGACCTTTGGGTCATGCTCATACTAGTCCAAAATACACTTTTCAAGTAAGCTGAAACCAAAAAAGACCTTTCCTCGTATAAGGGTTAAAGTCATTTATTGTCAACCAGATCATACTTGGCAAGCAGTTCACCTCCAGCTCTCCTTAAATTTTGTGGTGGTCTGTGAGTCATATAATGCATTCTGAATGTCAGTCTTCAACCATCCATTGAATTTGGCTTGAGATCCTAACTTCTCTAGAAGTTTGCGCATTATATGCCATAAATAATATCTATGATTAGGTTCAAGAAATATAATGGAAATAATACTCTTCATTACCTGATCTTAGTAGGTTATGATGGCTTTGGGTACTGGACCATTCATGCAATACAACCACATTCAGAACAACCATCCAAAGTATGTGTGTACTTGCTTGAAAGCAATCCTGCCCCTAGTAATATGGACTGCCCATGATAGTTAATACCAATGAATGGAATAAAAGGCATCTCGTACCTATTTGTTAGGTACATTGTATCGAAGGTTACAACATCTCCGAAATACTCATAGGCCGCTCGACTTTGTGCATTAGTCCAAAACACATTCCGTAACCTTCCATCATCATCCACGTCCATATTAGAAACGAATCCGTCATTCTAATCTCTCATTTTTTTGAAGTATTGATTAAGTGCTTTGCCACCTCTTTTACCCAACATTAAATGTCTAGCATTTTCAATGAAATTTTGACAATCTTTATCTTGAAATTGAAGATTCTCAAAACCCCCATCATCAATGACAAGAGAATAAAAATTCTTATTCATTCGTATACCAGCTCGATCATTCAAGTTGAGGATCCTTTGACTGTATTCATTTAGATACTTATGATATTGCAACAGTCTTGTCTTCTTAAGGCTTACAGTTATGTGGTTGTGCACATTTTCAACAGCGGTGAAAATCCATTTGTCATTCTTACTCAACGTCGCATTTACTCTCGCCTTACAATCCTTTCTAGTTGTTGGTTGTGGCTTTGAGATATTACTGTTCTTAGGTTGGTACTTTCCACCATGGGAACAACCAACGGTCACATACATAGGCCTCTCATCATCATCTTTCCTAGTCCTCTGGGTCTGTATACCAAAACTCTCTTGCTTGGCATATTACGTATAGTAGGTTGTGAGCTCTTTCACACTATCAATTTTATACTAGATCTTGGTTCTTCAAGTCGTACCTCATCATCTTGGATAATAGTGGTACCATTTAAATCTTCATTTATGTCAAAGACCTCTAAAAATGAAAACATATGGATGGATTAGCATCAAAACAATATTACAGTCATTATAATCAATGCAAATAAAACTATAATACCATCAGCGTCATGAAAGCTTTCATTAGTCATCCGTGATGTACCTCCAAGATTTTGTGAAAATTCTGCAGCAGTTGGCATAGTTGACGTTGGGGGTGCGTTTTGCCTCAAGTCATCCAGATTACTCAGGGTAGGGTAGGGCATATAAGGTTGCCTCTTAAGATCAAACAAGTACGTTGTTAGGCAAAATGGAATGACTCAATTACAAATTAACACGTTGTTAATTTTTAAATTTTTAAATTTAAAATAAATATACTTGAAATGAATTATCAAATGGGTTAAAGTCTACCGGATTACTTGGCGAATGGTAGTGTATATTTACATCAAACGAATGCTGCAATTATGCAATTAGTTAGATTCATGAGCACAACAAACAAACTTTATTAAAAAATAAAACACATCAACATGCCTACTTACATGGTAGACGTATAGATTTCCATAAACAATTATTAGAGGCATCATTAATGACTGTGAAGTCAACGTTGAAGGCTTATGTAGCATTCCATCTTCCTTTTCCCCCATCACACTAAGACTAAGAGTATCTTCTAAGACTTTATAGGCAAAGAACACGATGGCAAAAGAAGAAATAAGAAGATTAAACTCTCATACGTAATGCAGAATCTAAAAACATAAGCATTTTCTACATAAATGAAATACAAACATATAATGATCCAAAATAATAGGGGTTGAGGATTGACATTTCTGCTTTATGGTTGATAAGAGATTAGAAGGTTGGTAATTGAGAGGGTTAAACAAGAAAGTGTAGAACAAAAACAAGACTAGACTTGAAAACAACAAGGTAATAATCCATTGTTTATCTAGTTGATGTTTTAGGTGGTTTTTCTACTATTTGTATATTCTATATAAGAGACAACTCATCTGTTCCCCCATTATATACACCATTAAACGAATATTAAATACTATATCTATTTAAAGTTAAGGTTATTAAATGGAAAACAACACCTCTGATTGAATTAGTAACTTTACTTTAAAATTAGCAATCTTTTAGTTTTCCAAGAATGTTTTATTTTGTCTTTCTCGACTTGTGCTTTTTTACCTTTGACTAGATTCATGAAATGTTATTAAATTTTAGATGAAGTTAGAGCCTATAAGTTATTACTTTTAATAATTGACTGATAAGGAAATGAATTTCGGTAGCAACAACACAACCAAATACAACAATACCAATAAATCTGGTAAACATTTCCATTAAAATTGATATTTAACTCAGCCCCATTTGGGATAAATTGCTCAATACAAATATTTTCTGATTTGGAGTATATCTGGTGATTTTTCTGATTTGGGGCATATCTGGTGATTTTTCATTGAGTTATTGCACATGAGCGTGAACACCAAAAAGGTCCAAGTCAAACATTTCCAGTTGTGGTCCAACAAAAGTTTATTGCCAGAAAATGGGAGATGCAAACAACTAAAGAAACTACTCCAAGTCTTGGATATCTAAGAATTCAAGTCAATTTAGTAAAAACACCAGGCAATCTCAACACACACACACACATATATATATGTATATATTTGAAGAATAACTTCCGTAAAGTGAGCTAAAACTAAAATAAATTGAGCAAAACATAGTCTAAATAAAACTTACCCAGTATTCAATACACTTCTAGAGAGCAATTGAACTTAGAATAAGGAAGACACATTTACTTAAGTCAAGTTAATTTTTCTGAACAATATATTAGATGAGTGCATTTTGGAATTCATATACTTTTGACTGGAAGCACATTAACTATAAATCCATGTTGACAAACTAGAAGAAAACCAAGCCAAACTTCAAAACTGAAAATTAACTATAAACCAAAAAAGAGCCATTAAGAACAGTAAGAACTATAAATCCATCTCTCTCCTCTTGCTTGGAGAAGACATCTTAATTATTATAAACTAAAAACCCATAACATGTTATAATCCATCAAAGATATTGAATTAACTTCAACAGAATAATGCATACACTTCTGTTCAGGAATATTTATGGACACAACATGGTTAAAGATAAATAGTTTCATGTACGAGAATAGGTGCCTACTGTCTTTTACAGAGCCTCGCAAGATGTTATATGAGATAGAGAAGATGGAAGCACAAGAATCAGAAACCCTAGACTTCCCTTAACAATTGAACTAAGAATAACGGAGACACATATCTATTAAGCCAAAGAAAAAAACAGTAAATGAAGATATCTTAGTTAGCATGATCGCATAAATCTGCTAAAAACATAAATTTGATTCAATAGACCTTGATATCACAAAACAGGACTCACTTGTCAATATTTAAACTTCCTCCATTAACATCTTCACTTTGTTAAACTTTCAAGGTAGGATAGGCCACACTCAGAAAGTAAATTATTTCTCATTCTTAAACAAAAACACCACTAAAGCACTACTGTAAGAAAGGGTGCCCACTAGGGCACCCATAGTGGGCACCCCTTCACCTTCTCTTGGGGGTTATGCAGTGGCTTAAGAGCCACTTTATGAGGCTTGATAGCTAGCCCTTAATGGCCAGCCAGAGGGTTACACTAGAGGGGCTATTTATATGGCCCCTCCTCCCTTTGGATGATATACTTGGATCAACAAGCTCTCTCTCAAATAATTCTCTCTAGTCTCGGCATCTAGGCTGTAGAATTTATGGGTGTTACTTTGGTATTACTACGTAGCACACTCCACCATCGACGAGACGATTTTGGATAAACAACGACACTGAAAAATCTGTGGAACAACTGTACTAAATCCGAGATATTTATGACAATGTAATATCGCTTCCACTGTGCATTCTGATATAGTTTTTCTAACATTGGTATTAGAGTCAGGTTGGTTGTTCCCGATTTAATTTTTGCTCACATTGTTTATTTGATCAAATCTGTTTGAAATGCACTGCATGTTGAGAATCTTTTTCCCAAGTGCATGAAGTGATTCTGACGATACCACCATGAGAGGTGGTTCAGACTAGTTCATGGTGCAATGCGCACCGATGCCACGCTACCTAGATGGGCACAGTGAGATCTCACTGCCCATGTTGCTCGTTATGAGCAGCACCAACCACACAAAATGCCGCACATGGTGCTGCGCGATGAGCAACACCAAATGGTGCTGCGCGACAGCAAGATCCATGCAATCTAGGTGTAACGTCGCACACTGTTTGGGTACTTCCAGGTGCTGAGTCCACCACCACGGCATTGTGCTGTCCAGGCCAAGCAGCAGTTTCTGTCGGCGTGATGTGCGTTGATGGCTGATGGTCTGTGCAAGCTTGCATGGCTATCCTAGGCAACCCACCTGCATGAGGTGTAGCGCACCAATGAGAGGCAGAGAGAGGACGCACTGCCATGGTGCTACAAGCATCCTGTGGTGCAATCCGTAGCGTGGTGCTGCGCTCATCACTTGCGCACCACAGTAGTGCCGCGCGCACCACTGCTCCCCACGAAGCAACCACCGAGGTGCAACAGCGCACCTAGTGCTGCTGCACACGAGGTGCAACGGCATGCACAAGGTGCTGAGCACCTGTGACCGGCGGAGAAAAAAAAAAGGAGGGTGCACCAACAGGTGATGGAGGTTCACGCTGAGCCGAGTGAGGTAGTGTTGTGATCTTCCGTAGCCACTAGGAGCTACGTCGGTGGTGTTTGAAGGTGGTGGGAAATGGTGTTGAAAGGGTGGCGTCGGTTACAAGCTTTTTTTTTCCATTACAAGCACTGTAACCGTTTGGTGCTTTGGGGAAGATGAACATTGCCCTTATCTGTGTTAAGGAGGAACAAGAAGCAATGAAGCACTGTGTGGTTTATTTTGGGTTAAAAGCATACGGGGCTTGGGCGTGGGATTGTTTTAAAATCACAGTTGGACCTTTTTTTTTTTTTTTAATCAAGCTATGGGCTATTTTTTAAATCATCTTTTTACTTGTATGTTACTATTAAAAGAAAAAGTAGGCCCAATTGTTTTCTTTTTAAAGAGAAAAAAGTCCTCTAGGAGGACTGGGCCATGAGCCTAACAAGCCAAAGACTGCTCTACAACTGGGCGCCCAAGAGGGTGTAGCCCAGTGGCTGTTTTAAACCCTAAACTTCACTCACAAAGGCATTGATCTCAACCATTTGGGCTAGAGCTTATTGTTGGTAAGTTTACTGATTTATTTATTTATTCAGCATGTTATTATGGCATGTGAATATTTTTTTTGAAATATTCTTTGCATGATTATTATTATTGAATACATGCATATCATGATATTATGAAATGATTTTCATCACGTTTGTTAGGCATTTTATTTTATGTTATAAATTGCCTAGATTATTATTATTTTTTTAATAATTATTATTTGGATGAAATGTGATGAATTTCTTGTACATGTATTGTGTTTACATGTAATTGCATGAGCTTGTTTTATCATATGCATTGTTGGGCTAATTTTAAGAGTTAGTTATTATTTTTTTAATGTGATAATATAGAGGATTAAGTAGCCTGAGTTTCAGTAGTACATGCTTATAACTGGCTTAAACTGATTTCTTCAATTTAGTAAGAAATTATTTTTGCATGTGACTAACTCGGAAGATTGCTTATCCTAGTAGGAGTATGGTTGAGATTGATTTGGAATTAATTTCCTATACAATATAAATTTGTGCAAAAATTAAGTTAGAAATTAATAATTAGACATTGAGGCGCAAGAGATGGTTAGGAAGCATAGCGAATTTTTGATCTTGCAACGTGTATTAATTATTTTTGTTCTGATTTAGATTAATGCGGCAAATTTCTTAAATGTGTGTGCAATTAAATGCGCATAAGTTAGTAACTTTAAGATAACCGAGAAGAAAGCCTCGAGATTATGTATGTGACTTAAGTGTCTCATTAATCTCCTCCATGAGCAATAGTTGGAAACAAATAAGATTATTAACAGGGTTAAATAATCTTAGATCATCATTATAGTAAAAACCTCTGAAAGGTCTAAAGTAAAATTGGAAGTGCGCGTGGGACGAATGAACTACAATTTTTTATAGAAGTTGATGGGGTCAATTGTCATATAGAGCTAAACCACTATTTTGCCTTTGAGAATTTTGTGGGTGATAATAGAAGTTGTGCATTATTTATGTAACGTAAAGATTAATTGCTCCTATATTTGAGGTTGAGCATTATAATCTTGAAGCAACTTATATAAACTCACGAATAAGAACATACTCTCTAAAATTTGCTAGTTTATCTGGCGAGTGAGGACATTAAAATTTGAGTGTGCAAGAGTGTTGAGGACATTATTGATTGGCACAGTCATTTTAAAGATTTTATTAGTGCACCTCCATGTGGTATTAGCACTGGTAATATTGCTCAAATTTTATTTATCTCTAGTGAGAACAAGTGGATTCTTGCATAAATATGAACTTAGGAGCACCTATTGAGAGTAATACCAAGCACCTTGGAGGTTTGCATGGTAATTATGACAATCTGAATAATTATGTATGACTTAATTAAGCCTAAAAAATCTTGCTTGTGGTTGCACTGATGCAAGATAGGTTTTAGGCTAAGATAATTTCTTGCAAAGTTTTCTTTTCTCTCCTGTAGTGGATTGGAGAATATGAAAATATTGAGTAAGTGAGAAATTTGAATATATCACTAGTTAACGGTTAAAACGTCAAATACTGCATTTGTTGCACAAAAAGATGTTTTTATTAGCGCTTTTAATGCGATATTAGAGAAGTCTAGACCTAATTTGATTTGAGACTTGTTGAAAGTAGTGGTGTTAGTGAGAATTCCTAGAGGTTTAGGAGTTGAATGGTCACTCATTGACTCAATGATATTATTTCTCGGGTTGGGAAATGATATATTAAAATATGCCGTTAATGCATAGGATGATGGGTGTGAAGTTTGAGAAATTTAAGATTTTCTCGCTAATGAGAACCCTCTCCTTTATTTTTAAATGTCAAAGAGAAAAAGACAAATATGAACATTTATATATGGAAGTTCCTAGATATGCACAATAAGGATATGGAATAAAAATATTGTTTCATCATATAAATACGATTTTTTTTTTAAGGAAAATATATTTTCGATTAAAATATTTTTTCAAAATCGAAATCGTATGAGTTATATGATGGGAACAATTATCTCGCAGTTTAATGACTTGCTGAGAATGGAGTTCTAAATGAATTATGGCGCAAAAGCAATTGCAGTCTTAAGTTTTGATTTTTTGTTCTTAAATCAAGTTCATTCGCCATTGAGCTGGCTTGAGTGATTACTTGTGCAAATGTGAATTCTATCTAGAGGATCTAAGCTTGATCATTTTTTGGTTGAGTCAAGAAAATTACTCGTATTTTCGGCGAGGGTGGGGTATTGTGTTTTTTTTTTTTAAACACTTGTTTTTTGGAAATAACGTTTCATTATATTCCATTCCACATTACATGGTACCTTAAATTAAAAAAGAATTTAAAAAAAGATTGCCGAAGATAGTGGAAATAATTCAACAACTAGTGGGAGTATACCTTTAAGTTAAGGTGTACCATTAGTGATAGTGACTCCTAAAATTCATAGAATATAAAGATCCTCATAAATAGCGTGGAAGCAATATATCAATATTATCTCGTCGTTTAGAAACTAGAAGATAATATTTGTAATATGGCTCCGCTAAAGTTATAGAATTCACATATTAGGAACATCAACATAGAATTTGAGATTCACTTCACTTATATGATCCAACACGGGGATGTTGATCGGTTTGACACATAAAAAGTGGAGTTGATAGAAGTATAGATCCATCTCTTGACACTAATCAAGTTGTTATTTTAGATAATCATTGATCTAACATTTATTGAAGTTTTTATTAAAATAGTCAAATAGCTGATTCTCGTAGGAGAATTAGATGGTTAAGTTTTTTGTGATGTTTAGGTGCAAGTACTGTGAGTTCATGATTGTTGCTTGTACTGTTTTAGTACAAAAAGCAAAATGAATGCTGCTAGTACTGTTTACATGTAGCCTAAACGAACCATCTAATCAAAGATACCCAATATACCTAGTTTTTTTTATTAATGACCTATTGAATAAAGTGGGGATCTTTGAAAGCTGTTGACGGTCTTAGAAAAATGTCTCTATTGAGAGAGATAATGATCTGGTTGTCTTAGATTATTAATTGTCGCCTAATAAGAGGTTTTTCATACTACAAGATGACAGATGTGTGTTTGTAAAAAGTAGTTAAGACTTTACGTCTTGTGAGATCATGTATGAGAAAAACAATTTCTAAAAGCTCTTGTTCAAAATCCATAGACAATTAATGAGATGGAAAATACTAAAGAATCTAGTTTTGCCTTGTATACAATTTGGTGTTTCCATTATGGTTTGCTCATGGGAGTTAGAGGTTGAGATCTTGTTAGAGGGTAAATATGGCTTACTTGATTAAGTGAGTTTGTGATGCGATTTTCGTTAAAAGTAATGACTAGACTATTGTGATTGTCTTTGTGGGCAAAGGCCCTAATTGCTTTACTCTTGAAAGAAAAATAAATGATGGTTATCTTACATGTTTCTTTGTTGAGTACAAGAGATTCATATGAAACCTTGAAATTGCAAATTTAGTTTGCTAAATAACATTTGAGGTCACATTGAAGATTCTTAAATGTCGCGTGTAGAACTTGCTGACTAGAATCTAAGATTTAAAATTGTGAGTTTGACCTCAATGAGATTCGCGATGAGTTTTTGCTAACTTCATGGTTGTGCTAATAACTTTTATATATAAAAGTAGAGTCTCTTGGAAGGTGCATATTTTGGAAAGTTACTATACATGAGAATGCACACGAAGAGAAATGGTCCTAAAACTTCACTTGAGAGTTGTGATTTGATTATTTTTAGTTGCTCATGTGAGTTCCCTCCGCCATGGTATTGTTCGTCATGCACATGACACTGATGTGTTTTAGAATCATGTGGTGTGGCTGGAAGCATTTTTTGGTAAGCACACACATTCACCATAAATTTGGTAGTTATGGTGAAAAATGTATGTCGACAGGTTTAGATCGGCTCACTCACACGAGCAATCGTCTTTGGCGCTACAAAGGAGTAGAGAGCAAAGATGAGACAATGTGTCATTTGGAACTTGTTCAAAAAATGATAAGTTGTAAGACACATAAAATATGTCGCCTTAGTAGGAGCTAAGATGAGGTCTAAGAACCATACATGGTTATCCACAATCCATGTAGCCTGTGGTTTAGCCAAATGCGAGATCCTCTTTAGCGCTTTGGATAGCGAGCAAATGGAGGGACTCGGGTTAGGCGCTGAGATAACGACTACACTAAGATCTGTACAGTGTATTGAGATAAGATATACGCTCTTCCTTTGGAAAGAGAATTCCACCATAACATTTATTTCATACTACATATGCTTTAGCGATCAACAATAGAGGTGACTGAATGGATCCCTGTTTCCTCACTGTATGAGTCTTGAAGGTCATAATTGATTACCTTAATTTATTTATGCCCTTAGGAGACCTTTGACTATGTCACAAGCTTGATGTTTTAGTGTTAGCTACTTTGGCATGTTATCTATGGCCATGAATGATACGGTCTAAAGAGACATTGTTGGGAAAGCGACTAAACTGAAACTGAATGACATGAGGGCGAAGGAAAGACTATTTGATAACACATCGATAATGGTGTGTACTCACTACCGGCAAGTTATGTTGCTTCTTAGGAGTTGCAATGTAACTGTGAGTACATTATGTCTTATGAAGATTGAGCATTACTCTGAGTCATTTGGACTCGAGAGGAATTAGAGATGCTTAGTCTGATGTGACCAAATAAGTCCGGGCATAACGAGACACTTTTAGGGATGTTGCTATGCCGATCTTCTTTCGGAGAGATTTGGTATAGTGCTCCCATTTTTCTTTTACAACTGTGCTTGATAGTCGCACGGCCTATGTGCCAGTATGAATAAGATTGAGAACATATTAAGAGATGCAGACCTAGGGTTTTGCCCACTATGTGCGAGTGAGAGATGTAAGAAAGGGGCACCCATAGTGGACACCCATTCACCTTCTCTTAGAGGTTATGAAGTGGCTTACTTCATGAGACTTGATGGCTGGTCCTTAATGGCTAGTCAAGGGGTTACACTAGAGGGGCTATTTACATGGCCCCTCCCCCCTTTGGATGATATACTTAAATCAACAAGCTCTCTCTCAAATGGTTCTCTCTAGTCTCGGCATCTAGGCTGTGGAATTTATGGGCGTTGCTTTGGTATTACCACATAGCACACTCCACCATCGATGAGACGATTTTGGATAAACAACGATACTGGAAAATCTGTGGAACAACTGCACTAAATCCGAGATATTTCTAACGAGGTAATATCACTTCCGCTGTGCATTCTGATATAGTTTTTCTAAACACTACAGTAAAGGTAAATGAATTTACCTATTTAAGATAGAACATAAAACATAACATAACCGAACACTGAAACTGAAAGATGATACAAGATGATGGGAATAAAAAACATCACTTTGTATCATTCTTATTTGCTAGAGAAACTGTTTTGTAAGAAAATAGTAAGGAAAGTTTGGAAAGAAAATTTGGAAATGAAAGTTCAGGTCTGAGAAGAACTTGGAATCTTCTTCATTGAAATCAATTGTCTTTTTACAAAAAGAATGAATATATGTAGTACTTTGTATAGCCTTCCTCACAAGCAAAAAAACGAATATTTACAGCTTTGCACATAACAAACTATACCACTAAAAACACCTAAGCAAAGGACAAGCAAAAAATAACTAACTACAAAAATACATAAAAGCCTATAGGTAGCCTTTATCTTGTAAACTGAGTCGAGGACCATCTTGTAAAATAACTTCATTACTAAATGAATTAGTAATCATCAGCTTATGACCATGGAGAGGATGATCATCACCATCATTTTTCAATATGTTCCTATCTAATCTTTGTACTAAAAGTTAATTGACCTATCTTTCACTAACATTTAGCTAATTTTTTGAACAATAACAAGGAGAAGACGACAAAAGTTTTGGCACCACATTTTCAATAGATAGTCACAAACAATATTTTTCCATGCTTGTTTAAATTGAAGAGCCTTCAAGAGTATTAAAAATGTTGCGAATATGAGCACTACTTTAATGAAAAGGTTAGACTATTTTCTCTCAAGAAATCTACTTTTTCTTTACATGACCCTCAAAAAGGATAGTTCATTGCACCAATATATTACATATATAGCTAGTTGAAAACTATGGGAGACTAGGAGTTACAACCTTTTTCATAAAATTTAAGAGAGAGAGAGAGAGAGTACATGCACCAAGGGACAGGGGAACTACATTCTCGAAAGAATACTATTTTTCTCCATGCCCTAAGCCACAATACCCATCTCATAAACACAAAAATCACATCTCCATGTACACATGAAGAACATAATAGTATGGACGGGAAATGGTAAAAAAGTTTACCTACGAAGCTAAGTAAACCATTTGGCGAAACAGAGATGTTCGAACTTGTCGCTAGTTTGGTCCGTTGAATAAGCTCACGGGGAGTGGCGGCACTGGGCAGACGTAGGAGCGTAGCGAGGTGGTGCTGAACAGAGGGATGTCATCGCGAGGTGGCACTGGAAAGAGGAAGCAAATGGGGGTTTGTGGTGAGGAAGGATCGTGGGTTTTGCAGGATTCAAATCTTCTTTGCTCCATTCAACAAGCTAGCGGGGAGTGGCGGTGCTAGGCAGACGGAGGAGCGCCGCTCAGTGCCGCTAACGAGAGAGACAGCATCACCGAGAGGCGCTAGGTAAAGGAAGTAGAAGCGGCTTGCTATTGAGGGAGGTCTCTGTTTCACAGGATGAATTCGAATGGGGATGAAAATGGAAACCGATTTTCAAATTCAACCAAAACGTGTATTTTGATTTTTTTTTTTAAAAAAAAAACATAAAAAAAAGAAACCATAAGCAGCCACGTAGTGTGTGCAATGTGTGCACTGCTACAGTAGCTGCTCTGTAAAATAACTTATTCCTTTATCATCCCCCTTATTGAAGTTGGTCCCCATTGGCATTTTCTAAATGAAATGCTTTTTTCTCTTCTTTTGTTTTTGGATGCCGAAAGTTGGAACTTTTCATTTTCTAATTTCTAAAAACTACAAATTAAAAATAAAATTAAAATTAGTGAAGGGGATTTTTAGGACATTTTGGATTGAGAAATCATCTCATCATTACAATTTTTTAAATTTTCATACAAAATATAATAAACAATTCAATTTTTTTAAATCTCAATTCAACTTTTTCAAATCTCAAAATAATAATAATAATAAAATATAATATTCTAATAATATTTTATTCAAATTTCATCTAAAATCATCTCATCTCATCCTACTATCCAAACAACCCTTTAATATAAATGGATTTTGGTCTAAACGAGTTGATTCAATAAAATACGATTAATAAATAGGTCAATTGCGAGTAATTTGTGAAGTTTCAATCAATCCGTACAGCATGAATAAATTCTATTTTCAAATTTTATTAATATTTAGTTTTATGTTTTTTTTTTATTATTGTGAGGTAATATTAATATTAATATTCGACTATTTGATATATCAAACTACTAATTTTTTTTAATATTTAATTTAATTTTATAAAATTATTAATTTTCTTATATTAGTTTTGATATTAATAATAAAATGTTTATTAATGAGTCCAATTGTAATGATAAATTACTTATATAGTTGTCGTTGTGTTATATATGAAATTATATTAATTAGATTAAAAAATAAATATATAGGTCAGCTCAATCCATTTATGTGAAACCTGGTTAGTGGGTTAAATTGTTTAAATAAGCTAAGCGGATTAAATGGGTCGTGTCCTGCTTAACCAAATAAAATTTATTATTAAAATAGTTAAGCGTGTCATATCGTGTCACTTATTTTTTATATGTGTTGTGTTAGTATTGAGGTTCTAGTCCATTTAATTAAATCGGTCGGGTTTGGGTTGATCCATATTATCTAATACTCATTACTACTTGACACGACACAAACATGAATTGCCACCCTTAATCTGATGTCCTTTGGCTGCTGTATTTTTTACCAATAACTTTTTTAAGTATTTTTTACCAGTAATTCTATTCAATTCAAGCGACTTCTCATTTCATTCATCCTTGTAATTCTACGAAGTTTGCATAGGAAAAAATGGTGACTTTTTTTAAAAAAAAATATGGATTTCTCACTAGTTGAATCTCTAATTTCAACATTCATGATCATTTGAGATTATAATTAAAATCATTATGAAGCTTACATACTTGTATTCAATGTTAGACATTGTATGTTAGTTCCTAAATAGTATAAATTCAAACGTGGTTTAGACTTTTTTTTATAAGACATATATTTGTAATTTTGCTTATTAACACATTCAACACATTACCATATGAAAAGTTTCCCACTTAAGTTAATATTTGGTATTTATACATTGTTTTGATCATAAATGAGAATTTCATTAATAACTACAGAGATAGTTATAAAGCAATATCTACTATTGTTCATTGAAGAACAAAGTCTAAACTTCACCCCCACCATACCATGATCTCTTTGATAAACCTTGCATAATATGCGAGTAACAACTCCATTTCCTTCTTTGCCAGCATGTATGACTTCATGGGACTCAAAAGTGTGCAAAAGTGTTTTTATAACCTACAAGATAAGTCCTTGCCGACTATGCCGTAAGGTCTTATTAAAAATAGTCAATAATGACTGTTGAATCACCTTCAAGTTTTTCTTATTCACATATTACAAACCATTTATAATCCATTGAGCGCTACAGACTTTCTACATCCTCTACTTTAAAGGCCCCCACTTCATTTATGCTTATTGCCATAAGTATAACAAATGTGTTGCCTCTAAGGATGACTCTTGTTTCAACTTTCATAGAGCCATTACAAAAGATTCCATCAAATTTCAACTTGTAATACCCTCAAGAAGGGTCCACCAGTAAATGATTTTCTCTTTGGCTATAACAAACCTATTATCTGCTATTATCTCATTGGCATTCTAGTAAGTAGTTTTATGAATCTTAAGATTTCTACAGCGCCATGCTCCCCAAGCTATGGTTAAAGACTTCATTATATATTCCACATATTTATTCTTCAACAGATCCCAAGTCAGTATACTAAAATTGAATTGCTGGTTGAGCCACATGGGATCGTCATTAAATTGATCAAACCAATTTGATTTGATTTGGGGAATTTAAAGAATCACTGAATCACTAGTGCATCGTTGCAAAGTGAAGAGTGGCAAATTGTGGGGGTGGAGTGTATCTCTTCTTCCAATCAATCTAGCCTCAGCTTCATCTAATATTAATAATTGGGCTGGCCAAAACCCTAATATGATTGGCTTTCTTATTGCACATGTGGGTCTCCTTCAATTAACCTCATCATTGATTCATTGGAACTCTAAGGAACATGTAGCATGAGTGCCTAGTGTCTCCTTACAATGATCACCAAAAATCACAAGGGTTTTAAAGCCACATATTTCAAAATCTAGGGAAATAAACATCTAAGCAAGCAAGTTTTGACTACATGGACCCTAGGTCCATTAATTTTATAATTACTCAAGCCCAATAGAGACTTAACATGACCTCCTAGTCCTAATTTTAAATCGGAGTGTCACAAGTTGCCTCCAAGATAGATACAATATCCGGCAATGGAGTGATAGTCATCGGGGCAACTAGCCTAGTTTACGTCAGAGTATGCTTGTAGAGTTGTAGTCGAAAACTTTTGAAGTAGAAGTCTGTGATGAACAGTTTGTTGAAGATAGTGCAAAATTTGTTTGACTGCACTCCAGACTTTGCTTACAACAAAAGCCAATTTCAGTCGAGTGATAAAGATATATTGAAGAGAAGCCACAACACTTTGGTACAGAGTGGGATCGGAGAAAACATCATCGAGGAACTAAATGAGAGAGGCAAAGGAGCTCATCAATGTGGACACTAGCTTGGCATGCTGCATGTCAGTCTTGAAAAAAGATCATAAATGTAGCATTGCTGAGAAAGAAATAGACCTTGTGAGTCATGTAGGGCTTCAACATATAAGAACAAGTGGATTGGACCAAGGTTTTTAAATGGAAATTCATGATTTAGTTGGGCCATGATGTGATACCCTGTAGTCTCGTTGGGGATTCGACAGAACTTGAAGTATTAGGACATGTAATACAGGTTACATAACCTAGTTCATTACAATTAAAGATGCAATGTACTTAGCATGCATCCAATAGTATGTAATATTTATAACGGATAATTTTTTTTTCTTTAAACAATACTATATACCAGATATAATATATCCCAAAATAATATAGGCATACTTCATAATCATATGATAACATATACCCAAAAGTTATGGTACTTCGCCAAAAGATCTGTAACAATATAAGTACTAGCGACAGAACTCCAAAATTACAATCGGGAATTAAAATCTATTCCAATAAATCGTTGAGTTGCTATGCTATAATGTCCAAAATGGCGTCTCGAAAATCGATAACCATGCTTATCAATTCTTCGTCATTCCTTTGTGGGGCCAGTCAACCTCATCCAAAACTCCAGGAGCAGGTCCTCAATGTCCTGACACATTATTTACTATTCCAGGGGGAATGATGGTTGAGACTACCAAGTGAGATTTGATTATAAATCTCAACAAGTTTACAACCAACTTAGTTAGCATTATATAGATGCATGCTTGGTAGTAAACGACATGAATGCTAACGTGAAAATGAATAACAATGACATAACTTAGCAAATAACATGACATGTGCTAACATAACTTAGAAACTGACTTGGACTGAATTGATGTGAACTAAACATGAACTGAATATGAACTGTCTTGGACTGAACATGAACTTGAAATTTTGTTTAACTTAATTAAACATTAATTGTGGATGCTACAAGGATCCTCTTGAGCCATGTGCTCCTACCGGTACTGCATCATATCATAAGCATCTGAGCCAGCTGTGAGTACATCAATATACTAAAATGAAACTATGGTTGACATCATCGTCATATGTGCTAGGACTACATCAATAAGTTTGAAGTTGAGCTAGCCAAACAAGATAATTGTCACGAGTGAGCTTAAGAGTGATAAGGTGAGATGGATTAATATGAGAGTGTCGCACAACAAAAGTGGAGGAATAGTCGAAAAGTAGTATTTGAATATGAGGAAGCCATGTGTAGCAACAGAGGTATAGGGGCTAATGATACCATAAAGAGTTTTTGTTTCAAGTGTTTTGATGAATATGCTTCTTTTAAACGATACGTGGAAGCTTTTACTTTATTTATACTGTACATATGAGAACATTTGATAATTGTACAACATCAAATTTAGTTACATTACAAAATTTTAAAAAAGTGATTTCATATGTATAGCTATATGATCCCTTGAGCTTCTGGTGATTTATCCTCATCATCTATGGTTGTTGATGCTTGAAAATTTTATTCTACTTGTTTGAATTGTTCTCTTTATCACTTTGTTGTTTTGGATTTTTTTTAGTATGATCCAAATTTGTATCAACAGGGATGAAATCGACAGCATGGTTGCTGTCTTCAAGGTCAACATTACAAAATTCACACATATCACTGGAAATTACCCCTCACTTCAACAGATTTTGTTTTGTAGGCAAGGTATCAGAACAAGCGCTCCATGCAAAGTTATTTTCTCTGTTCAGTACATTTAAATTGCAGAGTATTATTTAGAATTCATGCTTTTCTCCACCATTAGAACTTTCAACTTCATCCCATGTTTCCTGAGCATTCAAGTAAGCAATCTTGACTGAGAATTCAACCTTTATGGCTTCTCTTGTGCAATTTGTTCTAACTAGTACTAAGAGCTTATAGGAATTTTCAAAAGGGAATATGTGAGTTGCCTAATAAATCTGTTCACTAACAACAACATTAGAACTTGTTTTGAGAGGGCAACTGATGATCTTTAGATATCCAATTTTTGCATCATTGCCTACTTTTCAAAATGGATTGTATTTTATGATATACACCTTTAAACTCCATGCGAGACTATATAAAGTGAGTTCTATAATATTTAGTAAGAGCAAAAATAAATGTATTTGTGCCAATTTGATGTTTTTTTTTTTTTTTTCTCAAGGTCTCAAGTGTATCCACCGATATCCCTTTTTTGTATTTTTTTACTTAGTGATTAAGAAAGTATTTTCTAATGATATTGTGAAACTTTTTTTTAAATGTATAAAGAGATTTTTTAAAAAATGCATGAAAAAAGATTAAAAATAGAAAAAGAAAACGGCCTTCTTGATGAGCAATGTCGAGCCACCATCGATAGCTCTAGCACCGCCCTTTTCTCAAACTTGAAGTCCTCCATGAATCTCTATTTTTGTTACTAGTCATAAATTGGATTATCGATCCTATTAAGAAAAATGAAAATACATTATGATAGATATAAAATGGTAAAAAAAATATTATTTATCATCTTCTCATTATTATTGCATATTATAAAAAAAGTATACATTAATGAATAATAAAATGATAATTAATTGTGTTTTTGAAATTTCGCTAATCATAGTTTACAAAGAGTTCTTCTACGGATCTACAACTGTAGTGGGTGCACACTTGCACACCATACGTGGCGTCCTTTTTTTTTTTTTTTTTTAAATAAGTCAAAACGTGCGTTTTTAGAAAATGTATTACGGTTGGTTTTTAGCATTTCAAATTCCTCCCTCCCGCAAAACCCCTCCTATGTCGCCCGCGTGACACCCTCCTCTGCCCAGCGCCACCGGCGACGCCGGCTCTCCGCCCAGAAACACCAAGCGACACTACTTTGCTCATACAAAGCCGCCGCTCCTCAAGAAATCGTTTAACAAGCAAACGGTGTAATTTTTGGACTGCGAAGACCCCCCCTCTCTGGCCACTGGCGTTGCTCATACGAAGGTAAAAAATTTTTAGAAAAGTGAACTTCCATATGGTTACGTATGAGCGCTTTTGAGATTCATAGTTCATTTTGACTAAAAATCGGATCGCTTTTGTTAACGGAGGTCGTAGATTATCTCTCCAATGGAGGCCACGAAGACAACGAGGGGAGCGGGAGGAAGAAGGGGTGGAGACAGGAAGAAGTCGATGTCGAAGTCAATCAAGGCAGGGCTCCAGTTCCCCATTGGTCGGATCGCTCGGTACTTGAAGAAGGGTCGCTAAGCCCAGAGAACGGGCACAGGGGCTCCGATCTACCTCGCTGCGGTCCTTGAATATCTTGCCGCTGAGGTACTTACGGATCCTACAAACATGCTCTTTAGCCCTTTTCTCTCTATGATGTCGTGTATCTCGATTGACCATTCCCTGTGTTTGGCTCCTGAAAATTTGGGGAAAATCAGATAATGGCGTTTTTTTTTTTTTATTTACTTTACATTTTGCAAAAACGCAAGTGTGAGGAATCTGAATGTTTAAATTTTAGATCCGGGATATTTTGGTTGCCAAACTCTTAGATTCGCAACCTAGCCTCATTTGTTTGTCATGTATTTTCTCGGCATCATCTCTTTTGATGGTTATGAAAGAATGCTTGGAATGAAATGCAGGTGCTGGAATTGGCAAGTTTTTAGAAATATTTTCTGTGAAAAAATCGAATTTGAGTTATATATATAACTCGATTTAATAGTCATGGTTTTGTGTTATACTATCTTATGAAATGCCGGGTTTGTAATTTGAGTTTTGTTTTTGTTTTTATGAGGATCTGTTAGGCAAGGAGCACACAGGAAGAGATGAAGAGGAAGGTCTTGATGAATACATGCGGAAGTGCGTTTCCCCTGAAGTTGCATGCTGAATCTTAGAAAGTTTAGAGAGCTTGCACGTTGTAATATGCACAATTTGGGTTATTTATTCTATGGTGATTACAATTGTAAGCTTGATGGCCCTTGAAATGGTATACAAATGTCTTACTTCGTCTTAGGTCTTAAAATGAGTGATTTTATTGGCTAGGGTCCCTGCTTGTTAATTTGTATAGGTGACAGGTTGAAGCGATTCTTTGAGGAATGTCCTTTGACACATGAAGCCTAACCATGTATGAAAGTATACGGCTCTTTAATGGCATTGCTGATGTGAAGTAATGCTCAGGTGTTGAGACATGAATAATTGAGGAATCAAAGTTGGGTGTCCTGTATCATGTGTGTTGAGGATTATCTGAAAACACTACACTAAAAGATAGTTGAAATTGTAGGATACCTGTGGAGGCATTTGGTCTCTGCGTCCTCTAAGAGCTCCGATTGATCTGTGTCCATGGCACTGCTACTGTGTACTACTTTGTAGGTACATGGCTGAACCATCATTTACCTCTGTGGTGTTGCTATTGTAATCTTTAGAGTTGTTTGTACTCGGTTCTGTTTATTAACAATTTGATTTTTCTAATGTATTATGTGTGAAATAAAGAAACTTGAATTGCTGGCAGAGTAGAATTGGTACGTGTTGTAGGGGTGAAATCAAGCCTGTTACTGATTAATTCAGGTTTTCATGGAATTGAATCTTGATTCTTTATTCTCTCAAGTGATAGCGAAAGCATAGGA
Organism: Carya cathayensis; assembly: GCA_011037825.1. Classification (NCBI taxonomy): domain Eukaryota; kingdom Viridiplantae; phylum Streptophyta; class Magnoliopsida; order Fagales; family Juglandaceae; genus Carya; species Carya cathayensis. The sequence goes on from QGSO01000155.1 coordinate 1,542,531, forward strand.
CACAACATTTTTGCTTTGGTGTTAGCAACTAGAGTAATTTTTATGCAATGTACAGCAGGATCTTGAGAGAGTGATCTTCGTTTTTTTCATCTTCTTGCACTTGGCATCTAATTCCAAAGTTGCATGTCGTGCCTTGATTGTTGAACAAGGGAGAGATAGATTGAACAAGTGTTTTTTTGATGCTGAGCGGAATTTATGTAGTTAAAAGTCGTTAAGTGAGTGTTGTGTACCATATGCAAAATTAACTTTGTAAGCTTGCTGTTCTGGGGTCTAAAAGTTTCATTTTGAGTATTATCTATCATTCATTTATTACTGGAAATTGTAGGAAATGGTAAATTGATTCCATCACAAAAAAACCATTACACTAAAGATAGTACTGAATCAAAATGGTAAACTCATTCCATCACAAAAAAATATTACTAATGCTTACACGAAAGCATTACAAGAAAGCATTCCATCACAAATAATACTAATGCTTACACGAAAGCATTACAAGAAAGCATTACTAACAGCCTCCAAACCCAACATTGAAGATGGAATTGCTCCAGGAGGCCTCTGAAACCTGCAATTATTTCCAAAACAATAACAATCATGAAAGCAACAAAAGCATACGGCACAACTCATACACGTAAAGATAGGAAAAATACATAGGTTTCCATATCATAAATGTCTAGATTTTAAAGAGTGTAGAAATTGAAATGCTAGCCCAAAATAGAAGAAAAGAAAAAGGCAGAAAAATTTGAAGCACATAACTTGTGCACATGCAAAGATAAACAATGAGAATTTTCTTTTATAAGCAATTAAGAAATTGTTAATAAATGCAAAAGGTGCAGTCCAAGTGAACAAGAAGTATATAAGCGACAAGTCCAACTCTTTAAGAGCGTGAGAAGCCCAAAGATGTCGACATAACTTTTCTGTTAATTTTGTAAGATTCATTACTAGATATTGTTTTCGTTCTTGTTTCTTCCCATTTCTTGCCATTTTATTCACTTTCCCTTCTCTATTCTCTATTGTTGTTTTTGCATATTCTAAAGTCGATTTGCAAAACAGATTAAATGGATCATTTTCGGCGGCACAAAGGGGACTTTCATGGATGATTTATGACCAATGTAAAGGTTTGATCACAATTTCTTGAGCCGACTCTTCTCACACCAAAATTTGAAACACCCATGCGAAGACAACTCAAAATTTCCATTTTCAACCTCTGTGTGTTTCTTTATGGATCTATCACCATTAAACCCAAAAAATGTATGGAACTCAAAGTATGCCATGGATGGCAGGAGAGAGTTGGTCAAGAAAAGAAAGTGTGTAGGGATCGGGAGGAGTTGGTGAACACGTTTTTATGCAGGTTCTGGAAATGATTTCAGCCTGTAGCAGAACTGATATTGCAAACGCATATGAACCAAAAAAAAAAGAAGAAAGAAAGAAAGGGTGAACATTTAAAAAAAAAAAAGAGTAGAGAAGCTTCGAAATCTCAAACTCGTCAAATTTCCCCCTCAACTTTGGGTCCATAACACCAAGAATTGCTCCTACTCTCCACTTCTGCCACACCCAGTCCACCAGCATGAACTCCTCAGACGATGCATTGGAATTAATGGGTCTTCTACCACATGCGACTTCGAGCAACAGAGCACCAAAGGCAAAAACATCCAAACTGGTCGTGGCCTTACCTGTACGTGTGAGCTCAGGTGCCAAATAACCCAGCGTGCCCACCACCCTGGTAGTCCTTGGTTTGGACCCGTGCTCGTAAAGCTTGGCCAGACCAAATCACTCAGCTTTGGGTTAAACATTTCCTATAGTTTGTGCGATACGAGGGGGAGAGTGGGCTGAGAGTTTTATGGTGGGGGGACGCTGACGACGGAACGAGGGAGGGAGATCCAAGAAGACGAACGGAAAGGATGAGGAGAGAGGAGCTCGTGCTTTCAGGATGAGGAGAGACGATCGAAGAAGACGGATGAGCGAGACGAGGGGGAGAGTGGGCTGGTGGGGGATGCTGACGACGGAACGAGGGAGGGAAAACCGAAACTTGGGGAGAGAGGAGCTTGTGCTTTCAGAATTCTCAAAAATCAAATGTTTGCCAATACTAAGGGAGGGAATGGAAAGTTAGGGACAATATTGTCATTACTCAGTGCCACGTATGGTGTGCCCCCGGCTGCTCCCAAACTGGGGCAGCTCCCACTATTATTCCGTTTACAAATTATTGAGCCCATGTGTGGGAGACGGAGTGTGACGCGCGTCCGTCTATCCTCCTCTCTCCCTATCCCTCTCCGTCTTTGCGCTCCAAAACTCACTGAGTTCAACGTATCAGACTCGCCTCGAAGCACAGGAAAAAAATGGAACGGATCAGATCGCAGAGGCGGGTCCAAATCGACGAATCCCAGCTCCCAAAATACCAGGATGACGACGAGGAAGAAGAGAAAAGTGGAATGCGATTCAGATCGTCCGATAGCAGTAGGACGGAAAATCAAGAGCCGTTCATGGGCGTCAAGGTCCGCAGAAAAGCCTCTCTTCACAGGGACTACAGGGGCGACTACATCGATGTCGCCTCTCATCCCTACTTGATCAAACTTTTGCAGAAACAAGGTCCTCTAATTCATACATACATATACATATAGGAATATTAGTATCTTACGCATGAATTCTTATTTCACTAGTGTATTTTTTTTGCTTTGTTTTGGGTAAGTTTGGTTTAGGTTGATCTTAGTTGGCATGTTTTGGACTTGGTAAATGAATCTGGGAACTGAGTTGGAATTGGTTGGTGAAAGGGCTGTTTTTTTCCCAATCTGCGTGGGATGGCAATGTTGAATCCCTGGATTATTGTGTGCTTAGAAGCTGTGAACCGGGGACGGAATACTGTAGGTGGAGTTATTAAGATTGGGAATTTTTTATTCATCATGTCTGAAATAATTAAGAGAGACACTATGAAGTATTTTATCATCACGATTTCCCCACAAGTCTTAAATTATGAAATTTTCTCGTTTGCAAAGATTCCAGCATTTGTTTCCTTGAAGATATGCATTTGTTTCTCTGAGTTGCAGCTTGTGTAAATGGGGTGCTTGTGGTTATTTTCAAATTCATGAAATTAGATTTTTTTAATCGTTTGGCATGAGTGTATTTTGTTACTAATAACATTTGGCGAAGTGGGTTGCATAGTGATTTGAATGCCATCTATATGATATTCTTTTGATCATCATTGTGCATTGCATGCTTTATTTTGTGCCGTTGATGTGTGTTCTTCTGTTATGTCTTACATAGAACCGCCCTTAATGGTTGGATTTTTCCCGTAATCATTTCCAAGTGATTGCTTTAATCAAAGATACAATTTTATTGTCTGATGTTTTGGTCATAAAGTAATTTTGTTTTTATTTTTTTATAACTAAGAAATCTTTATTAATAAGTGCAAAACGCGCAATCCAAGTGCACAGAGAGAATACAAGAGATACGCCTATCTAGAGGGAGAAGGCATAAAGTAAAAATTGATTATATTTATGGAAATTAAATAAAACAAGGTTCTTTGTCTTAGTATCTGTGTCAGAGCCTGAAATATAGACTAGTGTGGGGGGCCAGGCTCCACTAACCTCAAACTTCCTTAGATTTATAGTTTTACCATTACATTGGATTATTTTTGTTCAAAGTGTATAGGCGGCCTCACTGCTATTCATGTATAGGGGCCATCCTTTGTTTGGATACTTTTCATTATTACCATCACTCTCTCCTCCTCCTCCTCTCTCCCCACACTCCAACCCCCCCCCCCCCCCAAAAAAAAATTTCTATACCTTCTCGATTTTAGGCATTGGCTATTTACAAACATGCAAATGCCAGCACATTTATTTATAAACAAATTTGATAAACGAAACATTTAGCATACTATGCTCTCTTCTAATGCCAAGACTGAGAAAAGATTGTTCTTGGTGAGAATTCTAGAAGACCTTGATCCAAGGCTTCCTCATATTAAGCCACAATCAGATTCCAATACAAAGCACAAGAATCCTAATTTAGGAAATTTTAACAAATACAATAGTAAATGACATCTGAAGTTTATAGATTAATTTAAACTAGTGTTCTCGGGATAATGTTCACTGCCCCATCCTTTTGTATTTTATATAATTTACAAACCAAGAATCGCATTCTTGTTGATATCTCAACCCTGCATATAGTCATAATGTGATAATTTTTTTCAGACATTTTCTTAGGCCTCATTTGGTTACACAGATCAGATGAGATGAGATGTTTTGTTGAAAGTTGAATAAAATATTGTTATAATATGATTTTTTAATATTAATTTTGTTTTAGAATTTGAAAAAGTTGAATTGTTTATTATATTTTGTGTGAGAATTTGGGAAAGTTGTAATGATTAGATGAGATGAGATAGTTTGGTATTTGGTAACCAGGCCTTAATTTTGGGTCTCCTGGATAGATATAAAGGGGCATGCTAGTTGATGAATCAGAATGTACACAACTTGACAAGGGAGACTAGGGTTCATGCAGAATGCTAGATGATTTGGGTGGTTTATTAAATTCTAAATTCTATTCCATTTTTCTTTTGTGAATTTCTTCAGGTGACAAGCAAGTTATGTTTGCCGATAAAGTATTGAAGTTCACTAGTTCTGGGAAGATGAAACGACGTATCTTATTAATTACCGACTTTGCCATTTACATTCTTGACCCGGAGACCGATGCACTTAAACGAAGGATTGCCCTGGCAGCCGTAGATAAGATGTGTTTGAGTGAACTAAGTGACAATTTCTTTGCAATAATCATTCCCACGGAGTACGATTTACTCATGGCCAGTACTCGGAAGACTGAAATTGTTACTGTGTTAATTGAAGCTACTAAGAGTGCATCTGACTATGAACTGGAGGTGGTCTTCTCGAATAGGTAAAACAAAACTAGCACTCTTTCTGTTGCTTATTAAGTGTTGTTTTCTTTCCATATGACATTGTCATTGTTTATGGGGATGGAATGTTCTATTGTCTTTGCAATGCTTGGGTCAAGCATTTGAGGCTTGATGGGCTCTCTTCATTAAAGAAACCTAGGCAAATCTATGAAATCTTACTAGTTCAGATTATCATAATTTGTGACTGAAACCCCAAGGGGTTGGCCCAAATGGTGAAGGCCTTGGTCTTGGGGTATCACTCCCTTCAAGGTCTAAGGTTCAACACCTCATGGGTGCAAACAATCCTTTGGGGCCACATCCCCTGATAAAAAGTCAGTGATTTATTCAGTTCCATGTAGGGAAACTTCCAAGGGTGCGGTGCACGGGATTGGAGTTTACTTTGCAGGGGTGGGTATGAAGGGCCCTGCCATGGAGAGGTTCCCCGATATCAATACAAAAAAAATAAAAATAAAAATAATTTGTGACTGAGAGGGTTTTTTTTCTAATAATTCATCTGAATACAACTTTCCACATCTCATATAGACATAAGTTGTAATCATCTGTCAGTTTTAAAAGGCAGAAAGTTAAATCTTCGTTTATTTTTAAACCCATATTTCCTACTCTTTCCACAACATGGATATGGTCATGCCAATGGTCTAACAACTTGGGAGAGAATAAATATTCCCTTCTGGGGACCAATTACCTTCCTGAATGCTGCATACGTTGTACAGTTTTTTGCTAGATGCTGTAGGATGGGAAGCTCGGTATTTACTTTATGAAGCCAAAAAAATCTAGATCACATGGCTCCTTGTCCCATAAAAATAGGATGAAGGGAGAGATCGTGGGTTCCATATCTATTGGATTCCTATATTTCTTACTGATAAAGTGTAGATGAATTTACATTATGGAGTGAAAGAATATGTCTGATACTTCATGTAAGGCTTTTTATAGGCATATAATTATGTACGCAGAGAGGTATTAATTGCCTTGGAGTATATAGGAATTATAAGATATGTGCAATATTTCTGATCACGGTCATACTTATTTTGGAAGAGTACTGCTTTCTAGTGAGTTCCCGTACTTTTACCTTAACGATTATGCCCTGCATTCGCTGAGACCTTAAAACTGAAGTTTGTAGCTTAATAAGAAAGAAAGAAAAAACCAGAAGTTTTGTTCTAAATCCTTCTTTTTCTGTCAATGCATTTTCCTGTTAGAGTTACAACTAGAATATGTACAGAAAAATGCTCTTACTGGGTGCATGTTGTTCCATACCTCTGGTAGGTTTGAGTATCATGCAGCTGCTGAACTGGTGAAGGAAGTACAATTTGAGGAGGTTGAAGGTCAGTGGTACTATTTGTAGAGAAAGAATACCAGCACTGATAGAATGATTACTCCAGCTAGATGATATTATTACATTTAGTTTTTGGTTATACTGGCTTTTCCAATGTGTTACTGAAGTCCTTTTATATGTTATTTCAGGGGGTGTAAAAACAAGTATTGTGAGAAAGTGAGTTGCGCTCCACTCTTCTGCCATCAGATGTTTGTAGACTTTGCAGGGGTTGGCACTATTGTAAAGATGAATGTTTCTTTAGACATGTCATGTCGAGGTTGTGCTAAGCATCAAGTCCCCCATTGAGAAATATATATCTTGCTTCTGAATTCAAATATCTTGTGTGTATTTCATACAAAAGAAATTACTCCATGTTTTTTCAACTTCAAACCAGTTTCATGTGGATTCATTAAATATGACTATATAGATTTTGAAATTAGTCTGAATATTTACTTACTGCAGACATTGCTTGTGATGTATGTAACTAATGTCTTTTCATTTTCGGCACCCATTGTGAAAGTTGGTCCTCCTAAATTAATCGATGTATTTTGAAGCAATACCCTTTAGGATGCCGGACCTAAAAACAAGTAAGGAAAAAAATATATATCACAGCATTGTGAAAGGTTAGGTAAATATGACAAATGACCACATAGTTGACGTACGAGTGCAAACACGTGGTTGTTGAATCTTGTCATAATTTCTGGAGGTATTTTCGACACAGCTACCTTTCATGGAGTTGGTGACCTAATTTATGAGAACTTGGCATCTCTGTTTAATATAATCTACGTCGGGATGGAGATTGTTTAAATTACAAGCCTGAAAATGAATGTTCTCTAGAAAGTCCTCACCGTAAATCAGTACCTACCGCCATCGTGTGTATACACACTGTAATACCTCAACTTGTATATACATATGAAGGTGATGGATGAGATTGGAAAGAAAAATCCAAGTTCTTTATAATAATTTTAAGGAGCTCCAATTGTCACCACTCAAATGTTACTTGAGTTTTTCTTGGGTCACTCTGTCAAGGATGAAATAACATCAAATTCCCCATACAAATATACTTCAGTTCTATCCAAGAAATACAATAGCCAAGGAAGTATGCCAAACATTAAGCTACGCTGGATAATTTAGCTAAAATAAATCCCAACATCAAGTCTTCCATGGGATTTGACACACAAATATCAGTTGATTTTCACCAATTCTTTTTCCAACCAATTCTGATTGTGAAATGGAAAAGAGAGAACTTAGTTAATAACTAGGACAAAAGAATCTCATGGTGTAGCCAAGGAGGATCCCATGACACAGGAGGATCCAATCTCAGCTATAATTGGCGATGGGGTTGATATTTCTGGCTTTAGCTCAGCTGATGGCCGCTTACCTGTATTAACTCGGCGAATTTCTTCCATCAATTTCACTACATCCTGCATCTTTGGTCGCTCCTCTGGCATTCTCACAACACAAGCCAGCCCTATTTGTAACATCTCTACCATTTCCTCCTCTATATTGGGATACCTCAAGAGTTCTACATCAAACACTTCTGCTGTCCATTCCTCTCTAACCACAGAATTCACCCACCTGACTAAGTGAACGACCTCTTGACCACCAGTGTTATGTACAGGTGACTTTCCAGTAAGAAGCTCAAGCAACAACACACCAAAACTGAAGACATCAGATGCATGGGATGCTTTCCGGGTGTCTGTTACTTCGGGAGCTCGATATCCTGCAGCCCTCATTGGTGCGGACATTGAGCTCATCACTGCTGCTAAACCAACATCAGACACGCAACCATATCCTTGGGAGTTGAGAAAAGTGTTAGAGGCTTTTATATTTCCATGGACAAGTTTGTTCCCACCATCTTGTGTGTGGATATGAGCAATGCCTCTTGCTGCACCTATCACAATTCTTAGACGGGTCTCCCAGTCTAATGGAGTCCGGCCCTCCTCTCCTCTTTTTCCTGCAATAATGGCAAGCGCATGATTTTTCATAGAATGAGACTTATTCTGGAACATATTAGGGCTAGAATAAATTTTATGCAATTTTGTTGCTGGTAATCATGCCAAAGTGAGAGAATTCTGATATGGCTTCATAAAGTTCTACCATAGTTTTCTACCAAATGCACCAAGACTGCAGCCATTTTCACAAGGAACAATTATGTTTCAGCTTAAATGCATAAAAACTTAACTAATTCCTCATATAACCTAGAGTTCTGTTTTCACTCGTCTAAGATCAGACTTAGTGTGTACCGAAACAGTCCACAGAGAAGTAACACAACAGCATCAATTCCTGATACTGCTTAGTGCTTAAGAATAACAATTTCGTTTTGGTTGGTGGGTGGGGGAGGGAAGGAACAGCATGAGCATAAATTTTAGTAGGGCTACAGATCAGGGAAAAAAAAAGAGACAAAGAACAGCAAAGATTTAACATACCATGTAACATTGCAGACACACTTCCTTGATGATGGTAATCATACACCGCAAGCTTCTCATCCTTCGAATAGTAATATGCCCTAAGCTCGCTGACATTTTCGTGCCTAATACTACCAATCACTTCCATCTGAAGTACAAACTCACGTTTTCCCACACATACTTCTTTAAGCCTCTTCACCACGACAGTATTCCCATCCTCCAGAGCCGCCTTATATGTTGTTCCAAATGATCCCTTGCCAAGCACCTCAGCAGATGACCTCAACAAGTCCTCCAAATCAAATGCAAGATTATTTCCTTCAAAGAAGACAAGCTTCTCATCATTGTCTCGTCTCCCAGAAACCACTTTCTTTAAAGAGGCTTCTTTCTCTTTTCGCTTGGTTGGAACCTCATTTCCCTCTCTTCTTGAGGAGCACAACATCATTATAGCTGCAATAACCACAAACACCAGAACAATACCGACTATTGCTATTCCCAATATTGCTTGTCTACTGAGTTTTCTTGCTTTCTTTGATGACTGAGCATTAGGTGGTTGAACCGGAAAAGCAGGTGGAAAAGCATTTTCCATCGTAAGATTGTTACCAGAGAACGCCGAACTAGGAAATCTTTGAAGGGTTTTGGGCACACTTCCATCAAGCCTATTGTTGGCTAGATTTAGGTGTCGCAAACTAGGAACATCAAGATCAGGAATTTCACCCGAAAAGGAGTTGTTAGCAAGACTCAATGCAAAGAGCTGAGATAAATTTGAAATTGAAGAAGGTATTCTCCCATTAAAGCCATTGTTTGAGAAATCAATGACCGTAAGATTCTTCCAAATTGAGAAATCTGAAGGCAATGGGCCGGAGAACTTGTTGTGCTGAAGATAAAGAGCCGTCAAGTTTAAGAGCTTGGAGAAATCAGAAGGAAAAGGACCTGATATCGAATTCAATCTGAAGCTTAAAATCTGAATTGTCGATAGGCGACTTAGAGTGTTTGGTGGAATTGGACCTTGTAAGCCAGCACCTGGCAATCTGAGCGCTATGACTCTGGACTGATCTTTGCTACAGGACACTCCTGTCCAACTTGTGCATACCGAAGAGTTCTCATTCCAATTGAGATAGTGCGCGTGCGAGATATTTCCAAGGAAATCGAGCAATGCTTGTTTATCCTCAACTGGGTCGGTGGCAACGTGTGAGAAAAATGTTCCAAACATGAAGATTGTCAAGAAAATGAACAAGAGGTCCTCCGATTTCCTGCTCATTTTCTCTGTCGGAGTTACAGACCCAAGTGGTCTAGCAAATTTGCAGTTAAAATGAAACTGTCTGCAAAACTTGCTCACATCTGCATGAATATATAAAGAAGATGAATCAGAGACCAAGGGACGGAAATTTAGAATTTGCTGATGGTCAAAAGTGTAGTGGAGATCTCTCGGAAATTTAGCTCTAAAAGATTGACTTTTATGAATTTCCAATCATTACAGTCTATTTTGTCAAAGATAAGCGGTTGTAGCTGTTTTGTTTGTTTGTGTAGGGTGGTGGAAGTTCCTTTCAGTCTCCCGTTGATTGTCCTATGCTCTATTCGTGCTCTCATAGTGTTAGAGCAAAAAGAACGGAAAGGAATCTCTATTCAAATAGTTACAATTCAGACTTTTCATTTATTAGAACCCAAGAAAAGATGATCTACTGAGACTAAAAGACATTTTTTCTCCAATTCTCTCTCTTTTTCCTTGCAAACTACAAAAAAGGCAACAAAGGCACAAAGTTTTTTTTGTTTTTTTTAATAAATTCTTTCCTTTCATTTTCTCATTTCCCAAACGAAACATTCAAACTGAAATGCCAGAATGGAGTTGAAACAAAAAAAGCACAACCTTACTTGCTGGCTCCAAAAAAGACCAAACTTGCTGAAGATATGAACAAACAGCATCTCTAGTCTCCCAGTCTCCGACCAAATATTCACAGGTTCAGCTCTCTCTAAAAGAGAAAATTCTACCGATCGAGTATTAACCCAGAAGCAATGAAATGGAAGGTAGCTGCATTTCTTGGGCTTTCAGAAACAGTCAGCAGGGAAAGTTCCACACAGGGACCTCGCAAATGATGATGGCAATGAGCTGGTATTTGCTTGCGTATGAAGCAGCATCACATGCCCGGGAAATGAGAAACCATTAGAAAATCATTAAGCCAAGGCGCTTACAATTTCCATGATAATTTTTTTTTCTTTGTAACGCATGACCCGGGGAGGGGGCGGGGGCTGCATGTGAAAGGGAGGCGAGAGAGTACAGACAAGAGAGAGAGAGCAATAAAGAAAGATTAGAAGCTAGCTAACGCAGTTAGTTAACACGAGATTTCTGCCATTGATGGTTCATATTCTTCTTGGAACAAAAAATTTCTTTGTTTGTTAGTGCTATTTTATTTTTAATTTGTTTTAAATCCCAACAGTTATATAAGAGTGGTCCAAAAGTTGTAGTAAACATAAGTAGTGATTGTGGAAGATGAATTAGGTAGACTGACTGAGAGTTGGGTAACTTTAATTTTACTAAATAAAAATAGTTGGATGGGTGGTATTGATGATATATTGATCTAAATTCCATATAATATAAAGTGGATTGAGAAGAAGAGTAGAAAAATGACAATTTAGAGAAAAGACAACCTTTTAGGACAGCACTCTGTAGCTAATGATAAGCCTATATAATTGGTACATGTTTGCTTCCAAATTGGAGTATTTAGGTGTCTTCATTTGTTTCTTCTATCTGAGGTATGAAGTGCATGCATAGTCGAACAACAAACACATTGTAAGAGTTATAGGTTTTTGATTAAAACTAACATACATGGCACTCTAATCAATTTCATAAAAGTAAATGTGGTCGCAGATTTTCTAGTTAAGGAAAGAGTGAAAGGAAAGATAGAAGATTTTATGGGAGAAACTTATGTTAACGGCAAACTTCGGGGTCTAGTTCGATTAGATAAATTGGGAATTCCTTTTATTTGTTTTTAATGTATTTTTTTCACGGTATTCTTCTGTTATAAGTGAGGATTTGATTAATAAATTTGGAACGGGTCACTATTGGACATGTGCCTTCCTTCTCTTTCAAAAAAAAAATTCAATTTGTCAATGCCATGTCGTCCCCAAACATACCTTTTTTTCTGAAGAGTGTCGTCAACAAAGTTTTATTTTCCTTATTTGTGAGCTATGACGTTTCTAAAGGAAAAATGCTTGATCTACACAGAAAACTTCAAAGCATTAATTTATATTTAATATAGTATATCAAGTCACTTTGTAATTTATTTTTAATCCTTTTCTTTATTTTTGAGAAGTCATAATCTATTATTAAATGCGTGTGTGACCATATAAAAAGTGGGCCGGCCCATTAAACTATCCAAAGGCCCAATTAGACTATTATTAAGTGATAAGTTAAAATTTATAAGAGATATATGTCAAGAATCAGAGTGGCGCAGCGGAAGCGTGGTGGGCCATAACCCACAGGTCCCAGGATCGAAACCTGGCTCTGATACGTCGTTTTAACAATTTCCCTTATCTGTCTAAACGATGCCGTATGGTACGCCCTTCAACGGTAATTACGGTTCTATCCACAAAAATACAAAATGATGTCCGCGAGATATCGCCAAAGAACAAATGAAAGATAAAAGAAAAAACAAATCAATTAAAAAATCTTAGACGACAAGAGAAAGGCAAACAAGCTAATAAAACCCTAAATATCGCGATAAGATCGAAAAACCCAGAATCTTCAGCGACCTCCGATTATCTCTCCGTCGAGAAGACCAATCTCTCTCTTTCTATCTCTCTCTGTAAGTACTAAGCTCTCCCTAAACTTCTCGCTATTTCTCTTTTATCTTCAGTTTTAATTTCTCCGAGAGAACTCCTTTTCCCTTCGTTTCGCATACATACATAATATGTATATAGTCTCCAATTCTTTTTTAGTGCCAAGAATAATTTTGACACTTTCTGATTTTTTAGCTATGTAGTTGGATTTGGAGTTTTGGGTCAGTAAATGAAGTGCAATTTTCTGTTTGGTTGCTGCAGAAACGAATGAAAATGAGTGAAAACTCGAAACTTTCTCCGTGTAACATTTTGTTAGCTATACACAGTTGGATTTGGTGGTCTGTAAAATATGTGCAATGCTCTGTTCGGTTGTGAGGAAGCGGATGAAAGTGGGGGAATAAATTGAATCCTTCTCCTCGTAACACTTTTTTTTACCTATATGGGGTTGGATTTGGAGTTTTGAGCCTGTAAAATAACTGCGACTGTCTGTTTGGAAGCTGAGAAAACGTAGGAAAATAGGAAAAACTATATTTGCAGCGAGGCATAATGGCATGCACTCATGTTGTAATGTTGAGATGAGATGAAATAATTTCACTATCTAAACTGATCACTACTGCAACCAATTAAAGGAAACAACATGAGAGAGAGAGAAGAGAGAAGAGAGAAGAGAGAGAACACTGAATAATCTGATCAGAGGACCCAAAATTAGCCGAACATGATCTAATTGTGCTTAAAATTCTTGGTCTGGCTAAGCCAAAAAAAAAAAAAAAAGGAAGGAATACGAACCAGACTTAAACGATTATATCTTGGCAGTTTGCCAAGACTATTGACACATGTGTGGGTGTGAATTTGTTCTGTTCTGTTTTTCCCGTTCCCCCTTCATTGTATCTTGCTGAGCTTCTCAACATATTTACCTTTTTAACATTTCATGGAGTTTTTGTTTATTGATTTTGCTTAATATCTCCTTGGTAATGTACTCTATCAAATGTGCCATGGTCATTTTGTTTATTGAGTTCTTGCTACTATTTCGTTAGTATTCTCGTTTTAGTATCTACTTTGGGCTCTTGGCAATGTTAGAAAGATTAAGTAGTTCGTTGTGTTGTATAAAATATAAATGCCTACTCAAATACTTATATTATCTTCGGTTTGCTTCCCCCTTAGGTCAACACACACAACCGCAGAACAACTTATATATCCTCAGTAAGTACAATTTTTTCTTTTTCAATGCTGCTATGTATCCTTTTTTCTTTTTTTTTCCTAAACATGCTGTTACGTATCATATTAGTTCGTGCATGCAGAAGTATGGTCTTGGTATATAGCCATAGTTAGTAATTTTTTATTGTTTGCCTTCCCCACAATGAGATTGCAAGGATGAATTCAAATACTATTTTTTAGGTTGAAGCTGTAGCATCTTGAATGAATTAAGTGTGCCTGCCCTCAATGATTAGTTTATTTTGATGTAAGATGTCGAGAAAACAGTTACTACTTGCATATATGGGGGAACTAATTATGCATTGTTCTGGCAGTGGTACGAGAAAAAGATGTTTGTTGGGAATATGCTGACAAATTGGAAGGAAATAAAGTACTATGCAAGTTTTGCCAGAGAGTTCTGAACGGTGGCATCAGTAGATTGAAGCACCATCTATCTCGGCTTCCAAGCAAAGGTGTAAATCCATGTACCAAAGTGAGAGATGATGTTACTGACAGAGTGAGAGCTATAATAGCACAAAAGGAGGAAACAAAAGAAAATTCTTGTGTTCCAAGGCATAAGCTATCAGAAACCAGGTCTACTGGCAATATCTCTGCAGTCAAATCCCCTCTGTATTTGGAGGCAGCATCTCCAATTATGAAAGTTTTCCCTACTGTAACACCAATGGCTCCTCCCTCTTTGAACAACCAAGAAAATGCAGAGAAAAGTATTGCTCTTTTCTTCTTTGAGAATAAGCTGGACTTCAGTATTGCTCGTTCTTCATCCTATCAGCTTATGATTGATGCAATAGCAAAGTGTGGTCTTGGATTTACAGGTCCATCAGCAGAGATGCTGAAGACTAAATGGTTGGAAAGGATCAAGTCTGAGGTGAGCCTACAATGCAAAGATGTTGAAAAAGAGTGGGCTACCACAGGTTGTACCATCATTGCAGACACATGGACTGACAATAAATCTAGAGCTTTAATTAACTTTTTGGTTTCATCACCTTCCTGGACCTTTTTCCACAAATCCGTGGATGCATCTTCATATTTTAAGAACACAAAGTGCCTTGCTGAATTATTTGATTCTGTTATCCAAGATTTTGGCCCAGAAAATGTTGTCCAGATCATCATGGATAGCAGTTTCAACTATACTGGAATTGCAAACCATATCCTGCAGAACTATAAAACCATATTTGTGTCTCCATGTGCCTCTCAGTGTTTGAATCTAATCTTGGAGGAATTTTCAAAGGTAGATTGGGTGAACAGATGTATCTTACAAGCACAAACCATAACAAAGTTCATATACAATAATGCATCGATGCTTGATTTGATGAAACAGTATACTGGGGGACAGGAACTCATCAAGACTGGTATCACAAACTCCATATCCAACTTCCTCTCACTGCAGTTATTATTGAAGCAAAAGTCTAGATTGAAGCTTATGTTCAATAGCCCTGAGTATTCTACAAACTCCTCGTACACTAATAAACCACAGACCATTACTTGTATTGCGATTGTCGAGGATAATGATTTCTGGAGGGCAGTGGAAGAGAGTGTGGCCATCTCTGAGCCGTTTCTGAAAGTGTTGAGGGAAGTATCTGGAGGGAAACCAGTTGTGGGTTCTATTTATGAACTAATGACCAGGGCCAAGGAATCAATAAGAACATACTATATAATGGATGAGAATAAGTGCAAGACATTTCTGGATATAGTGGATAGAAAGTGGCGGAACCTACTCCATTCACCCCTACATGCTGCCGCAGCATTTCTGAATCCAAGTATCCAGTATAATCCCGAAATGAAATTTGTTCCCTCTATGAAAGAAGACCTTCATAAAGTTCTGGAGATACTACTCCCTCTGCCTGAAATGAGACGTGACATCACTAATCAAATTTGTACGTTTACCAAGGCAAGAGGGATGTTTGCTTGTAACTTAGCTAAGGAAGCAAGAGATACAGTTTCACCTGGTAAGTAATGAATTTTGTACTGTGTTTTATAAACAGCACCTTGCAATTTGCATATCAGTGGAAAGAGGCCGATGGAAGGGGATGTTACACAATTTAAGGAGTTATTTCATCCTTTGCATTAACGGCAACCAAATGTTGCTCATTGTAGTGCACCATGACGACCACCATGGTTGAAATACCATTACATAGTAGTATTGGCAAATTTACTGCTAAACTCATACATGATCTTACTATGTGCAAACTTTTTTGCATTTTTATTTGTTTGCCTTGTTTCTCTGAAACTCGATGCTAATTCATTGCAGGGCTTTGGTGGGAACAATATGGAGACTCTGCACCTGTCTTGCAAAGAGTTGCCATTAGAATACTAAGTCAAGTTTGCAGCACTTTCACTTTTGAGAGGCACTGGAACACATTTCAGCAAATCCACTCTGAGAAGCGGAACAAGATTGATAAAGAAACGTTGAATGACCTCGTATATATAAATTACAATCTAAAGTTAGCAAGACAAATGAGGACAAGGTCTTTAGAAGCTGACCCTATTCAATTTGATGATATTGATATGACCTCAGAGTGGGTAGAGGAGAGTGAAAACCCAAGTCCAACTCAGTGGCTCGATCGCTTTGGTACTGCTTTGGATGGAAGTGACTTGAATACGAGACAGTTCAATGCTGGCATATTTGGTGCAAGTGACCACATTTTTGGTCTGTAATTGTGTAACCCTCACTCAGTTGCTTATATTGTATCCTTAGTTGTCCTTTTCATACTACCGGAAATGTATCATATCTGTTCTTCAGGATTTGTGCTTTCTTTGTACCGTTTATTGATTGTAAATTAGTAGTTTCTCAATGACAATGTTGTTCTGCATTCCCACATACAAAAGTTATAAATAAGATTTTTTTTTTTTTTTTTTTCCTTCCCCTGTCATGCAAAGGAAGCTAATTTGTGTATATATACAATTTTCTTTCTTATACTTCAAGACCTTTTCCATTTGAATCGTTGTAAGTAGAGTTTTTCTTTTTCTAAACGGCACCGTTTCTTCTATTCCTCGTGGATGGCGATTACCCAGGGCTCCAGCCAGTTGTAAGTAGAGTTTTTCATTTTTTTTTCGTACCTTTTATATATATATAAATATATATATCTTTGAATTTGAATATTTAAAAAAAAAATCACAATATCATTTAAAAATATTTATTTAATAATTAAGTAAAAATAAAAATGTCAGGAGAATTTATTGCGACGTATTCTCGATGACTTCAGCTTTTTCCTTTCCATTTTGAGCGGTGCTACAGTCACCACTCGTGGCTCCCGCTGGGAGCCACCGCTTGGCAAAAACAATTTTTTTGTTCTTTTATTTTTTTTTTCAAATCATTTTTTAATATTTTTAAATATTTTTAAAAAATATTAAATAATATTAAAAAAAATTTCTTAATCATTAATAAAAAAAAAAAATTTTTTGGCCAGCGGTGGCCCTAGCATTTTTCTTCCATTTTATGGTAACTATGGCCTCTTCATGATATGGGGAACAAGAATAAACCTTATTTGACTCAATGTTTGCTGTTATATTTAATAAATACAAACTATTTGTTAAGTATTACAAAATAAGAAATGGTTTTTACAGTTAAGAAAATGTTAGAGCGCACGTATGGTTGCACACAGTACAAATGGATTTTTTTGTTTTAAATATTTTTTAAACATCCTTAACCATTAAGAAAAAATGAAATACAAATACAAATTTACTAATAGTCACTGTTTTAATCATTAATAAAATAAAATAAAATACATGAGTTGAGTATATTTGAGAGTTATTCTATCATGTTCCTTTACAGTTATGGGTGAAAATAGACACCTTCGACATAGTTTTTGGGCAAAACCAATGCCGACCAATGTCATTTAAGAGGGAGGAGCTACTAACCATAACCGGTCAATGGGGAGGAGGAAAACCGACTATATCAACTCCAGCGGTTCTTTGTCAATTCTTGACCAGTTTTTAGTTTCCCTAACAGCGAGCTTCGCGTGGGAGAGTAAAAAGAGAGTCTGTTGCAAAGAAGAGAAAGAGGATAGAGAAACTAATGCGTGGAAGAAGAAGCTAGGGGTAGAAGATGACCCATCTCAAAACGACGCCATTTGATTTTTCACACAAATCTTTTTCCATACGTTTGCATGAAACGACGGCATTATTTCAATTATGTATTGTATACTATAACTTGAAAACGACGCAGTTTCACTTAAATTTAAGTAAAATAATATCGTTTTGATAATGTATATTAAAAAAAAATATTTATATCATCGGCCAGTTCAGCAGTCCGATCCAACTTCAAATTAAAACCGAACCGCTAAACGTTGGTTTCTTTCATTTTTCATTGCACGCCAACCTGTTCCTACTGGTTCATGACACCGCTGGTCAATTCCGGTCAGTGGTGACTGGTTTCATTGGTTGATACACCCATATTTACAATTATAGAGTGCTAAGCATCAATCTTTTAAAAATAAAAAAGTAAGTCAATATGAAATTTATATTAAAAAAAATTAAGTATTCAATGATATATTTTATTATATCCTAAAAAGAGTGCATAACAATTACGATTTATAATTATATCTAATATTACATAATTTTATCAATTTATAATTAGATCCGGCATTATATGATTAAAAAATAATATTTATAGTCGTAATTATGCAAGTATCGTACAGTCTTTTTTAAAAAAATAAATTTATATAGAATTTACATGAAAAAATAAATTAACTTTTTAATTATAGACTCCACTCTTTTTCAAAAAAATTATGTAATATTTACATACTCCACAACTGTACGAAGAATTACTCTTTAAAATTTTGTAAGATATTTTGACTAGATTATTAGATTTTGCTCGGAGAAATAAAAAATAATAATAATGATAAAAGAAAATTTATGAACTCGGCAGGACTGGCTTACACGTTTCCTTCTGCCTCTCGAGTCCTCTCCTTCGCGTTTTGCTCTCTTTCGAAGAAGAAAACTCTTTTCCCCTGCAGCAATTTATTGTCTCTCTTTATCGAAATGGACTACGATTTCAGGACCAGGTCCGGCGCATCTTACGACCCACAAGTTCCTATGTACCGGACACCTTCATCAGCGGCGCCGTCCCCCCACCCGATGTACGGACCTTCGCTCTATCCCCGCGTCGGTCAACCACAAACCGGCCACACCGTGGCCCCTTCTGCAGCAAATCGCCCCTCTCCCTACCACCACCACACCACCACCACCTCCTCCTCCTCTTCTTCTTGTAAGTCTAATTATTTACCTAAATCTTCATCTACTTTGCCCTATAGTTATATTTATTCGTTCTTCTTTGGGAATTTTGCAGCAGGATTGGGAATTAGGGTTATGATTAAACCGCAATATCGGATCACTCCTCCGGTAAGATCTGTCATAAGACGTTAGTTTTTTTATTTTTAATTTCCATGTGATGTTAACCTTGTTGGCTTTTTTTATTCACTGTAAATGCTCGATTCTGTACCACTTTCTGTATTTGTTAAGATTTGGAGATTCTTCTTCTAGTAGTACATCGATTCTGGTTTTTATCTTTGAATGAACACGAAATTTCTTCGCTTTTAGTCGATTTTGTAGTATTTTATGCTCATTGGTTGATAGTGGTCGCTTTTTGTGTTGAAATTCTTTAGTCATTCTGCAAATGTTGTATCATTTCGTAGTTACTTTAGAATTTCCCTTTGATAGGGGCTATCTGGTTCTTTTTCATTCATGCTTCGGTTTTGGGTTTCCAAGCTATCGATTCTATACATATTCAGTTATGAGAGACCATGAATTGGGGGCTTATAAAAAATTTTGGTGTTGTTTGCACAATTTACTTCGGCTGTTGATGAATATAAATTTTTAATTTTTACTGATATTTGGAATTGTTAAGTACTTGAGCAAGTGTATTCATTATTTATTTACTTCAGTTACTTGTGTCTTCCTATCTAAGATTGAGGCGAGAGTTACTTTATATGCTGTCTCAATTCGACTGAGCTTTTACTTGATTATCTTGTAGCCTCAATTATCACCACAAGTAGGGGATATTCCCCGAAGCAATTTCCAATTCGATTTTGATTTTGAGAGAAAAGTGTTAGCTGAAGCAGAGAAGGAAAGCCAGAACTGGAGCAGGCTTGGGATGGAAAACCTTCCACCTAGAACTACAGAATCAACATCTTCAACGGTAGGCTCCTTTCTATAGATGCTTTCCAGGTTTGTTTTTATGCTATACTAGCTTGTGATTAACTATATTGTCAATGTCAGGGATCTGTTGCAGATCCTGTGGTGAGCAAATATATTTCTATGGGGCTCAGCAGAGAAGCTGTTCCACTTGCAGTTGCAAATTATGGAGATGATCCAACCAAGGTATGTCTGGAGCCTTTGCTTGATACTGACTTTTATTGTAATATACACAAGTACTTTCTTTGATTGGGAGAGGGGTTGGGGGTGAAGTGACCACAATATTACTCGGTTATTACGTGTACCAACTTATATTCCCACAGGAAATGCATTTTAAGTGGCTCTAAAGCATGGATATGACATGACTTACTTTGACTCTTCCCTTTATGTTGAAATTCTTGCTGCAGTATAGATTAAAGGTTTCATGATGACATGATACTGTCAGCTAATTGGATGTGAAGTCCATGTGTGTTTTTATATGGGACATTTTTCCCATGATTATTGGTTTGGGCAGGGGAAGCATTGCAATAGTCTCTAGACCTTGTGTCTTTGGAAGGCCGTTATATTGTGCTTTAAGTTCAAGGTCATGATGTGCCTAATGAATTCCAAAACAGAGAAGCAACGAAAGAATAGATGAAAGGTTCTTTATTAACAGTCATTCAGAAACTTTTTCTAGCAGTTTCACCTTGGTTCAATTTTTTCTGAAAGTAACTCAATTCTTCGTATCCAGTTAATTCATTAAAAGATCATTGTTTTATGACATGCTCTGGGGTTCCAGCTGGTGGTAGGAAATCTCCCAAATACTTTTCCACTTATGCTTGCAGTATCTTTGTCTCATGGAAGAAGTTCTTGTACCTACAACTTAGGGTGGACCTGCGTATCATTTCTTTTATTTGGCGATCTGCTGCAGGGACTTCCTCCTTTCCGGTAGATTATCTAATAAATTGTTTTTTATTTTCTCTCTAGGTTCAGGATTTTGTCAATGGCTACACACTCCTACGAGAAATGGGATTTTCATCAAGCAATGTTGTAGAGACCTTAGTTGTGTATGAGAACGACACAGACAAGGCACTAGCACATTTCCTTAACAGTTCTTCGTGAGAATACTGGAAACATGTTGATGTCCCTATCGCCGAATATTGGAGTGATGTTATGCAAACTGTTGTGTTTTCTTCTTCTTGTTGAACTCTGGCTTTGTTCTGATTGTAGATAACATTATGGTATTTGTATAATGGGGTTGCGCCATTCAGTGCATTTCTATATCATATAAATAAATTCAATGAAGTTTGTACAACGGATACACTGACATATGATAGAAAGATATAGTACGGTATATATATTATATCTATATAAATAAATTTAGTCTAAGAGTTACCTGAGGGGCACAACAAAAATTTCCAGTAAAAAATTTAGGAGAAAATCAATACTTCCAATGCTCGGTGAAGGCTAAAAATATTTTGGCCTTAGGTTTGTACAGAAACTATTTAGAGACCACCATCACCCAAAACGATAGTAAGAGCTTTTGTAATGGTAGTCACCACAAAATGGTTGGATACCATCTCAATCGTGTCTCGACTCACTAGGGTGTGTGAATTGACCATTGAGTGAAGTGAAACTCACCGAAGTGCGAGTTAGAAGCCGGAGAGAGAGGCTGAGGTAAGAGAAAAATGATTTAGAAATCAAATTTGTATGGTAAGGGGTGGCTGCAATGGGACAAAAATGATTGGCTACAGAGGTTACCCGGGCAGAGTGATGACGGGCCACAAAGCATAGCATATGAAAAGCGGTGGTGCCACCAGGTGAGTAGAGGAGGTTTGGTTGCTCTTCAAGTGTTGTTATGAGATCTAAACGTGGGCGAGAGTGGCCCAGAAAATATTTGTATTTTTATTTATTGATGGAAAGTCTAAACTATTTGGGTGGATAAAAAAGCCTTTTTTCTGAAACAAGAAATATCTACCATCATACCAAGTTCCTTTGAAACAGACTGCTAGCTTGGAAAGTCCCCAGGTCTCCAATTCAAAACACCTGCTTCAATATAGCAGGAATTAAGAATAATGCCAAGAGTAGATATCTCATATCGGATCCGTCTTCGTAGAAAAAATTATCATGTTCACGATCTGAAGAATTAGGCACCTTCAACAAATTGTATTCAATGATCCAAAGATAGTCAGCACAAGAAACAGATATCATTGGATTGAATTGTACAATCCAGTTAACAGTTTTGCATGAAAACTAGAGGTTATATGTTCCAACATGGAAAACAATCACTCCTTCCTTTTTCTTCCCCATTGAACGAAAGAATAACCTAAAATAACTAACAAGGAAACTAGAAGACAAAATGATGTATCAGGTCACAAAAAATTTTGTATTGTTCTGCCTGTCTCAGTAACCTGTGCTAACCAACACTCCTGCCTGTAGACTGTATCCAGATTTAGCCAAGACTTTTTAATCTTTAATTGTGAGCAAGAAGAAATTTCAAAGAGAGATGCTTCTTTTCTGTCAAACTCGTCAAAGTGTCTGTCAAGCCTCACATCTAGCAGACTACATATATATGTGAGATGCATAACACCACCTTCAAAACAATCATCCATCCCAGTCTGGTCATATTTTCGTTTAACCATCTTTCAAGTGAATTAAATCAAACACCTGCACATATAGGCCCTGAAGGGAAAAAAAATAAAAACAAATGAGCAATCACCTGGAGAAACTGTAATAATTGATTAGTAGGAAGATTTTATTTTTCCACTTATTTATTAAGGATCTACTGTTGTTTGGAGGCTGGAGCCTCTGAGACTGGTCATAAATTATGGGAGAACTAGAAGTAAAACTTCCAAAGTTTTGGTCTGGAAGTAAAATTATTCAATCGGCACTAGACATATATCTGCAAGCATGGGGTAAACACACAGACACACATAGAGACAGAGAGAGAGAGACCTGCTGACCAAGATGAGCAGCAAAACTTTCCTTCATTGACATGCTTGACATCGAGCCCAAGAAACCAGGAGCCAACACTGACATCATCATGAGCATAGGTACGAAGAATAGATCTGCATACTCAAAAAACCTCATTTTAGTCTTTTAACATAAAAGGTGATATATGCACCAATGGAGAAAAGAACTGACCTGTTTATTGATATAAATTTAGCCAAAGCCCGTGATATGACATACAACTCACCTGAAGCATGGCGAAAGTATCTGTAGGATGCAACAAACTTATTTGAGTTTCAGATGCAAACATGTGAAAAGTAAACGATGCTACTACTTCAGTGACTGTCTTCTTGTCTATTATAATATGTCCCATAATTGGCGTCAGTCTAGAGATATCGATGATATATGACTCCCCTCACATCAATCAAATTTGAAATGAAATAAGGAAAGGGTAACCTTGGCTGGAAAAGTGAATAGTTAAATTTGCTGACTTTATGAAGCACGATCACTAATTTGGGAAGGAGGCCAAACAATTGTACAATTTGTTCTTACAAATTATTATGTGAATAGCTGTCTATCATGTGCTTAGAAAAGGCTTATTAGTTTTTTTTTTTTTATTGGTGGTCACAAGATTAATAAAATCAAAGAATCTAGTTGGCAGGAAAAGTGAACAGAAAATAGGTGCTTTAATTTTTTTGACAAGTAAAATAAATTATATTGAATCAAGTAAATAGGTGTAGCCAAAGTACATGAGCTATATAAGAGAGACTAGTTACACTAGGTGCTTCTAATTTTAATATAAGACTTCCTTTACTCGCTGCATATCGTGGCCTCAAACTTCATTATGCATTCATTTGGCATAATCTTAGTCCCTAGCGTTGATGAGATGATTGTCCAAATGTGAAAGTTTGGGCGCACAATGCATGCCAGCCAAGCTAAAAAGTATGACATTGCAAATAACGTTCTAGCAATATCTGCAAGCAACCAAATTGACTGAAATTTTCTTGGACAAAAAGATAATAATAAAGGCTGAAATTCAACAAAATTGTATCCTTGGAACAAGTACCTGACATTTACAAAGCTCATTAATATCAGGATTATCAGAGGTAGTAAAGTTTCCTCTTCTATTTGAATTTCAAGATGCAATAAGTAGCAGTAAGACTTACGACTTTTTATCGCCAAATTTCCACCAGTCTGGTTCATACCATCTATGGCTTCTGAAAATTCACGTGATTACAAGTATAAGAAAATCATCGAGGATCTTTAAATTTTTATTCAACCTGTTTCTAAGCATTATCCTTGGTATTTGAAACCAAACTCACGCTTCAGAAAAAACTTCGCCTGATTTCATGCAACCAATGTAAACACGAGGCTTGTCCAAATGAGCGGTAAGCGCAGCACCTAGGGCATCTGTCCAGAAAACCAAAATGATAAGCCATGAAGGTAGGTAGACATAAAAGAAATATATGTCAGGTGAGAGCAGTGTAGGAAAACTAGATTTGTATATCTGAACTCGAATGATTAGGGAAAGGTTTTGCTCAGTTGCTTATTGAATTGAGTCAGTGCATGCTTGGTCCTGGAGAAGGCCATAATAATAGAGTGCCACAATTTTCTATATGACAGTGAAAAATTATATTAACCATTAATCCATCTAATAAAAAATAGTACTAACCAATATTCACATAAACATCATCATTGACTTTAGCATAAAACTCAGCATCCCATTTATCTGCAGCATGAGAAAAGAACAACTTTGCCTTCTTCGGAAGCTCCTCAGCTGCCTCCACATGGTTATCCTGTCCACAAGAAGGGCAAAAATAATCAGGTAAATGAGCTTATGCTGCTTGGAACCTGTAACTTACTCTCAGCTCTCTCTCTCTGCACAAAGAAGAGAGGTTGAGCAGTCATGAAAGTCACCACCAAATATAATATGAACATATTTGGATCAATTTGAACATATTTGGATCTTCAACTAGTATCACCATGATTTTTCTAGTTTCCTTCAATCATGCTTTTTGTTGGCCATATACTCTAATTTTCTATTTACTATTTGCTAGCTGACTCACAAATGTGCTTAATCCGCTTCGATGGATAAGTATTGGATAATGGAAAAGACGAACACCTTATCTAAAAAAAAGACCTTCATGGGCAAAATAAATGCATCGAGGTAACTGAATCCCATAAATTTATTAATAAGAGAGAATGAAGTCATTCAAAATAAGGCATTTTAGAATCTAGGTAAAGTACTTAATGACATACAAGAATAATGAAGTCATTATGCTGTCTATTTTCGCTGTCAATGCTCTTGTCTAAACTGTCCCCACGATTTGCACTGCAAAACAATGTATCATCAGAATAAAAGGCCCTAGCCGCCACCATATATTTCTTCAGCATGCACCATATCAGTAGAAAGAAAAATAATAACAAAGAAGAAAACCTTCTTCCAACAACAAAGCGTACAACTATGCCCTTCTCATTTTCCATTCTTTTCAACTCTGCACCTGCAAAGTTAAAGCAATCATCTCAAAACCTCCAAAGGCTATAATTTTTTTTTTTTTTTTTTTTATAGGTAAAAGAGATTTTCTTGATCCATGTAAATAGGCAAAACCCGAGTACACATGGAGTATACAAGAAAGAGCCTAGTTAAAATCTAAGTGCTACGGATAGTAGCATAAAAGTCATTAAGACTCGTTCCATTCAATACAATAGTAGATGCCCAAAGTAATAAAGTATGAAAGAAAAAGGCCCTAAAACCATCGGGAGAGCGTTCCCTATTCTCAAAACAGCGTCCATTTTGTTTCGATCCATTTGCACCACATTAAACATAAAGTTACCATCTTACATACAGCTGCAATCTAGCGATTGCCCCTTATCCCTCGCCAACAAGACAATAAATCGATCACCCTCCTAGGCATAGCCCATGCGATACCAAGCCTCGAGAGGATTTCATCCCACAATACCTTAACTACTTCACAATGATCCAAAGGCTATAAATTTTAAAAAGATAAGTGTTAACTTGAAGTAATGTTTTGCAAAGAAAAATATATCCAGAAACAAATACACCACAGAAACAGGGTAGAAACTAGGACCAAAGTCTCAGTCAGGCCAAGGTAGACTTAAATGTTGTTTTGGGAAGAGAGAGAGAGAGAAGAGGGGGGGGGGGGGGGGCGCACCTTCAATAAAATACTAAAAAAATCAACGAATCTACTTCAAAGAAAATGATGGCAAAATGGGCAAAAACCGCCTATAATTTTTCCCAGTTATTTATATGGGCCGGCCCTCCAGGGTCTCTCTCCTAGTTTCTTTCCTTCACACATATATGGTGTAACCTGAACATAAAAAATTATGCATGCAAGCTACAGAGCTACAGAGGCTGACAAATCCTATTAGTCAGTATACCATTAGTTACTGGAATTGAAAATCTCATGAAGTGAACTTACTAATTACATGTTTACAATGAAAGTAGAGAAAATATAAATACAGTGCTGATGTATGCAATGTCAACTGAGCAATCACATTTTCTGTATGCAATCATCTGATCTTTCTGCTTCTAAATTTGCAACACCATAGTTTTTTTTTTTTTTGACGGGGAAATGACCCCACAGCAGAGCCCTTAGGACTCAACCGTGGAACCAAAACCCCCAGGGAGACTAGCACAGCAACCCACCACCATGGCCTCCCGCTTAAATCGCAGTTTGATTCTAGGGGGAATCGAACCTGTGACATGGGGCTCATGCACACAAGTTCGCCCTTACCACTTGGGCAACCCACGGGTGCATGCAAAACCACAGATTTTACTCAGACACTTCCTATAAATTTATCCACCTTCTAAAAATTTTAGTGGTCAGCACAGGCGTACAAATTATATTAAATTGTTAAGAATGACACTCTAAATATATTCAGTATTCCACTGCTAGAATCCATACTGATGAAGACATTTCATACATTTATGTGGGCAGAGTCATCCATAACTCTGTAGCCTGTAATAAGATGGACAGCCAAGGCCAATGAAGGGTATGATTATGGCACATGATATTTACAACCTTGTATGCTACAAAAGCACATGTGTAACTCTAGTAAACAACTACATCAATCCCACACGTTTGCTGACGTAACGAGCCGCAAAGCCCACATTGAATAGGTGAAGTACGATAGGGAGAATGAGCTCGATAGAGGTGCATTGAATGCCAAGTTCTACATTGGTTCCTAAATAAGTGTATATGACACTAAACTTTATAACGATTATAAGGAGCCCCAATAATAACCTCAACTAATTCTTTACAGTATAAGCCAAGATATATCTTGGGCTTTCCTTGGGTCATTATAACTGGTATTAAAACAGACCTACTAATAGCATGTTGTTGGAGCACTCATTGTGAAGTTGCCCCAATGAGGACGCAAGGGATTTGAGTGGAGAAAATTGTAACACCCTGTTAATACATTAGGTGGGTAAAGTATGAGAGTATGATAAAGTTTCATTATCTGATAAACATACAAAAAATAACAAAAAACAAAAAGGCACATTAAGTGAAAACTTCCACATTGGTTCCTTACTAGTCTAAACCAGGCTTTATAATAATTCCAAGAAGTTCCAGTTGTAACCTTTAGAGTATAAGTGCAGAGGTGGCTTGGAAGTTTCTTGGGTGGTAACAGCTGATCAGGTCCACTTCATTATTTGGCTAGCTATACCTAATTTAATCACCTTGGCATTCCCTCCTAGGCTCCTATTAGGCATCTATTAGTTTCAGAAACGATAACTGGTCTATTATGTAATTAATAACATGAACTTGTTTTGGCTCTAGTTTGTAGATCAGGCTGAAATGACTACCCCAACTGACTGAAGTTGTTTGGTAGTGCACTTTCAGATTTGTCCTTCCAGATAGAGTCACTAGTACACAAAGCAATGGCTATGCCAAACTCTCAAATAACACAGCATTGTTATACAAAACCCTATTGGTTACGACTTCAAATGCATATGCGATTATACCTAATCCTGCATAGCCATCATGTGTATTTAGATTTCTGATTCTACATTTATCCTGTCATTTTTTACAAGCGAGAAAAGGCAAGCTACATTTATCCTGTCAACATTATGCATTGATATTTATCCCTGGTTTTTGTGTTTTAGAGTTTGGATGCATTGGCAACTGCCTTCTATAATAAGATCAGGCGATTTTAAAAATATCTGGGATAAGCAGAAAAAGTATTCTTACACCAAGATATAAAACCTGTAGAACTGTAGAAACGAAAATAATGTACCAGTTCCCATCCATGCCTTGCGGATAGCATCTCTATTGCCTTTACGGCCAAAACTTGTGAGTATTCCTACCACAGCTAAAGGCCTTTTCTTAGAATTAGTCCCATCAATTTCTGTTGAACGCTTTGAACTAAAACCCTCCTGTCTAGCTGCAGCCAACTCCATCTGAAGGGCTGAAAGCTTCTTATGCTGTTCCCTGACAAGAAAAGCTTCCCAAATCAGACCCATGAGACTTAAATAACGATGGAAATTCTGATTAAACAAAATGACAGCTAATAAACCTCAAGTATATGTGGAAACAATAAATCAAACCATGTTGAATATGAATACCAGCTAACCTGCAGGCTATAATTTTCAATGTATCATCGACTGATATAGCAGATTGCCCCTAAAGTATACATAAAACCACGGGTTAGCTTAATTATTTCCAAGTGCTTCAATTATACGTGCAGGTATATGTGTCAGATATACATGTTTCAAATCAGGAGCGACAACCTACCATGAACACTTTCATGTTTCAAATCAGGAGTGACATAACCTACCATGAACACTTTAATCGTCCAGAAGCCTCATTGTGACCAACAGACCAGATATTAACTGAAAATGTTAAATACGGGAGAACCTGATTATGTCATTAACCCTCCCAGATCAGGTTACTTAACACGGTAAGAATTATCCAACCAGCATTATTCTCGAAGACTGAATGATGCAACAAATTCCAAGTTTGAATTATCCCACACTGATGTACTAACCATCACTATTCTAGACTTGGAACTAAAAAACAATACTCATTTCACCATGCCATTAGCAAGCCAACAAATTGTAAAAATCGTTTTAACTCGAGAATAGTGTCAAACATGCTAGCATTGCATTAGAGCCAAAATTGGTATTACCCCATACCAAACGTACACATGGCACAGGATCGTTTTGTTTCGAATTTTTTTTAAAAAAAAATACCCGAATAACAAGCCCCCCCACCCCAAAAATAAGGAGGCAAAAAAATCACAAAGAACATAAATTCAAGCATAAGAAGGAATACCCACCAGCCCAGTTATCCTATCAAGTTCTTTAATCAAATATACCCGGCTTTCCGCATCCTGCCATAGCCTATACATCACCCCAGGAAAAATAAAAGAAAAGCATAAATTCGTTTGAAACTGGCTCAAAAAAAAAAGGGGAATTTTGAAGAGAGCTAACCGGCCAGCGACATAGATGGTAGAGAAGGTAGCAAACATGAAGAGCAAGAGAGTCGGGATTCGAGACCGATAAGTCATACCCGAAAGCCGGGTACTCGATCCCCTACTCTGCATTTTTTTTTTTTTCTGGGCAGTTTAGCAAAGTTATAATTCCTGTATCTGATCCTCACGCCGAGCGACGAAAAGGATGCAGATTTTCGATCAGTTTCTGAAGGGATTGAAGTGGACTTGCTCTGTGTGAAGCAGATCCACCCCCTGAAGGGAATGCAATAATGTTCAGAGGCCAAAATAAAATAATATTAGGCGAGACAGAGATGAACTGTTGTTGTCTGTGGTTGTCTGGGACTGGAGTGTGGTTGGGTTTAACATAAGTTCCAAGTTTCCAAATTATTGATCTGGAATCTGTATTGTTCTTCTTTTTTAAGGAAACAAATTTATTTGCAACAGCTAATACATTATTATAATTTATTATCAAAATCCTTCTGAAACTGATAACATAGAAAAATATTAATTTCTATATAATCATAATAAATTCTATAATATTAATTAGACATTGGCACGAAGAAAAATTATTTTTTTAAAGATGCAATTTGCATCCTTAGATTACCACTTTTATTTATTTATTTATTGGCTTTAATTAAGAAGATCCTTTTATTGAAAAGGAAAAAAATTGAAATTCCTCAATTAGGTTTGTCTTAAGTTTATGGATAAGAACCTATATTTTTACTTAAAAAAATAACTACTATTTTTTTATATTCTAAATTATGGAAGTCCATAATTTATACTTCAAACTTCTGTATTTTAGTAATTTACATCATTGGTCAAGACTTGGTCATTAAGATTGTGTCATGTATTCTACTTTTTATTGATTTATAAAATCTGATCATAGTTTAAAATGTAAATTAAAAACTGTAGAGACGAATATATATTTAAAACAAAATGGTGTTCAAAAGATACAAAAAGATGAAAACTAATATATTTTAATTTTTAATGTTTTTAATAACCAGAGCATTTTTCTTTTTCTTTTTTATTTTGGGGGGGGGTTGTGGTTTTCATNGGCATTTGGACTTCGAGCATTAGTACTAGTTTATGTATCTTCATACATAAAATCACATCTTTTAAAAATTGGTTTTACATATGAATGAAAATTCCTACATTGGATTTTGCATTTTCTAACCAAATAATAATAAAATATTATTATAATTTTTTTTCCTATAAATCTTATTGTCCAATAAATTCAAGTCAAATTCTACTACCAAGTCCAATAAATTCAATAAATCATCCACCAACTCAGCAACACTCATAGAAAAATCCACAAATACAATGTGATTTTTAATTTCATACAAATTTACAACTTCATAAATTCTACTTTATACAAATTTAGTGTTTGCAAAATATATGCCATACAAATTCATTTTCCAACAAAAAAGAAATTCCATACAGATTAAATTTTTTCCATGTATCAAAATCAACTTAATAGAAAATCCACAAAGTTGGACTTGGCAGCTCCACAGTAGCAAAATGGCATCTCCACAGCAGCAAAATGGCATCTCCACAGCAGCAACCACTAACTCCACAGCAACTCCCAATGGTTCTCATATCATTGATAAAAACCAGCAGTACAAAAAAAAGATGGAATTTAGTGCAACCAGTAGTACAAAAAGACCCAAAATATGTCACCATGGTCAAAACAATTTCAAAATATCCAAAATACGTAACCATAGTCAAAACTATGTATGAGAAAAGGCCTTATTCCTTTGTTCCTCAATGATCTTCATTTGAAGATAATGGAAATACTCTTGCAACACACTATTCATGGAACCAATATCTTTAGGCATAATTTTCATATCAATTTTTCTCTTTTTAAGAGTTACCAAGTCAGATCTATCTTCTTCAGCCTTAATTTTTAAATCAAGTTTTCTCTTCTTAAGATTAGTAACTCAGATCTTTCATTCTCGTACTTCAATTTTGATTCTCTTCTCTCCATCATACTAGTCATCCTATCTTCAGTCACTTGGCTTAAGGCCTCCTTAATTACTAGATTTTGTCTTTCGTTCAATATCTCTTCTTTCTCTCTTGCTTTTTCAACTTTCTTGCCCAGAGGTCTCTCACAATCGACGGACATATTTTCCATGTCTTCCCCTAAAGGTATTGAGTTTGGAATAATACCTGAACTTGACTCGTTTTTCTTTTTTATGAAATCCATGTGTGCTTGCCATTTCGGTTGGTGCCTCAATAGATTCCAACAATGATCTATATTAAAGTTATGTTTTTTGTTCTCTTGGTACAAGATTTTTGCCTTATCAATTTACAAAATAGTGAAACAATTAGTATTAATGTCATTGCAAATACTTAATAATTAGAATTAAAAAACATTGAAAAAAGTATTATACCTTGTCTTGCTCAGTTGCACCGCTTGGATGCATTCCTTCAGCTTGGGCTACGCAGCCACAAAATTTATTGACGCCTTTTTTAATTACTACCCACCGATTGATCAAAGAGGGTATAGACCATTCTTAACAATTAGATTTTTTATATTTTGAGTAGTACTCATAAATTCTACTCCACATTTGTGTGGATGATTGGTCAATCCCCGTATGGAGTCAATTCTAATGTTAAGCCAAGCTCAAACGAGGAGAGTATCTTCCTCTACAGTAAATGACACACCCATTGGGATTTTTATTTCCTTTTTTTCCGTTGGGGTTGTGTCGCTAAGACATCAACAGTTGCACTGCCTATAGGGGAGTTGTTAATATCACCTTCACCACTTTCCAACAGTGTGGTGAGGAAGAGATCTTTATCAATTAAATAATTCATCTTTCAACAAAATATTGAAGGATAAAATGTTACTAAAACAGCACATGGGAAAAGTATGTATGCAGTACATATGGGAGATTATAAAACAAAATATATGACTACTGCATGCTGAATGCAAGTGGTGTGCATCTAGTTTAAAGCCATACATAAATATGTTGTGCATCTTTGCTCAAATGACATACAAAAACATGGCATAGCTGCTATTTTTTTTTTATTAAAAGTCTAGAAAACAAGGTAATACAGAAACAAAACAATAATAAAACCGAAAAAACACAGGTATAATGTAAAAAAGTATGTGCTTAATGATAATAAGTATGATTTAGTAGCTCATGCTTTTCCCATCCTTAATTTGTTATTGATAAAAAAATACCACTAGATGATCATTTCTCAAATCATCCATACAATTCTTATTTGCTCCAATCCAGAAGCTTTGTGTTGGTTATGTGAATGGTTTTTTTTTTTTTTTTTAAGCATCAAAACTGAGTTTGCTTGCAAAAGCACATACTTGAATGAAGCCTTAATGCAAGGACATAGATTTTCCTATGCTAGAAAATTTAGTTAACAAATCACTCAATCTAGAAATTCAAACAAACGGGCACTCACACTATTAGTTTCTGCATAGATAAATGTAATCTTCTAAACACAACACTAATCATTTCCCACAATTCTTATTAGGCATATGTTACTAGCTATCTTTCAACTTTAGTTTGATTGTCAAATCTTTATCTAGTAGCAAGCTCAACATCTTCCTATAGACAGCTAGGTTCGATGGTTTAAAGAGGTGAGCGTGTACACTCAAATCCAGATAGCAGATATTGATTCTTCTCAAGTACACGTGCAGCTACAAAATACAATTTATTCATAACTATATAGATTCAAATCATTGTTGTTATCTTTTCTATCTTTCTGATTGGTTGTAACTCAGATCACCTATTGTAATCTATTATACGATACAAATCAAAGGGAAATGTGTGGAAAAACATTTGAGTCATATTCTTCCATGGCATCAAAAAAATGGCCAAATGGCTCCACTTATATCAACCAGATGGCCAAAATTGTAGGGATCTGAATTTATTTTGATGGACAAAGGCCTTGTTCTACAAGTTTGAGTGTAGAATAGGAATGGGGGTAGCGCTTGCAGGGGTCAATCAATCCACATTTTCCTCTCCAACACCTCATCAACGAGTAATACACACAACAAACAACTAGATTTTCTATAGATAGTTAACTGTGGTACATGTGAATGTCTACTCTCAAAAATAAAAAAGTTAAGCATACCAACAGGGTGTTCCATCCAAATGATAGTGTAACCCTACCCATGTTACACTACATCTGAGGCAATGAATATGGCATAGCTTGAACATATAATTGATCCATGGAAAGTTTTGACAAGCCAAACCAAATAACCAAACCAGTTTTGTACAAGATCAGGGGAATAAAAAAATCTACTCTAAATGCATGTACAAGATTAGGGAAAAAAAACCGAAGAACCAAACCAGTTTTCTCTATGTGTCTCTATTTTCAGTTCAATATTAGGGGCAAAAAAAAAACACTAAAAAATTATAATCAGGAGAAATAACACAGAAAAAATTCTCCATAAAAATTCACAAATGGCTTACACGAAATCACCTTTTGGGCCAAAGAAGAGGCTACCATTAATAAAGAAACCACCAGAAAATTGTGGGCATTGCAGTTAAGCCAACCTTTTAGCAATGGTACAACAAAGCAGAGGAGAAGGCGATGGTGTGGTTTCTTTAATGTGGGTGTCGAAGAGAGAAGTGAGAGCAATGAGAGAGAGTGGTTTCTGAAATTGATGTCCAAGAGAGAAAACAGAACAACGAGAGAGAGGGGTGAAATGGGTATCGAAGATAAGAAGAGAGAGTTGTTCGGATGGAGAGAGAAAATAGAAAAAGAGAGAGTCGTTCGGATGAGAATAAGAGAGAGTTGTTCGGATTGAGAGAAAAAAATAATAAAAATATTATTTGAAGAATGAAAAAAAGATGTCTTCATCTTTGAATAAAAACTATTTATAGTTATATATAATTTTACAAATACATAAACCAATGCAAATGATTTTAATTGCATATTCTTCAAATTTGAAGATGAAGATAAAGATAAATAACCCAATACTAGTGCTCTAACAAGCCACTTTTACCACACAATAACAAGAGCCCACCCAAAATTTTCTACCCCATTTGTCTGGCATAAGAGCATTATCATCCAGTTTCTTATAATATTATATAAAATTTAGTTAGAAATCATATTTTTTATAATTTTTTCTTAAATTTTACTCATCTTTTAAAAACCTCATATATCTCATTCTCTATCTTTTTTTTATTATATTAAAATAATCTTTCTCTATTTTTTCTTTATTATTTTTTTCTCACTTTCCATTATATTCTTTCTTTATATTCTATTAAAATATAATTTTAGAATAAAAAAAGCAAAAGAAAAATTTGGGGAGCTATTGTACACATCCTAAAATAAAAAGTTATTATAGGCAATCGATGTTATTACCTTTTTCTTCCTTTTTTATGTTTTATCTCTATAATTTAGCTGAGAATTGGGTATCGAAATTTTTAGCCCAACAATTCATAGGGCTACTACCATTGCATGGGCTATCCATTATATATCTGCAATGATGGGTTCAGATTGGGCCGAACAATGATCGCCCGGACCGAATTCCAGCAGTGCATTTAGCCGACTTGTACACAAAAACAAATGGATTTAGCAATTTTTACACATTACAAATGGAGTAGTAGACACGTACATGCAAGTTTCAACAATTTCCGAATATTCGAAGAGTAGAAACTATAAGCACGGGGATGATGAATGGGGCTTATATATGATAGAGCCAAGCAGGCCGTCATTTTAACCGAATTCCTTGAAGCAATTAGATTGCAAAATAATGATAATATATATATATATATAGCATCCAAATTACTTATCTTTTTTTCTTTTTCTGGCTTCTGTAAATACGTGGGCGCTGCTATCTATTGATCCAATTAACATCTTTAATTATCATATATAGTTTGATCTCCTACCTTATCCGGAAAAAGATCAGAGCGATCTGCGAGCAAAGCCCGTTCAACCATTTAAAAAGAAAAAGCCACCCAAAAAAGGTCCTAAGTTTCGTGCATGTAATGAATTGATGCGGCTAGGTTGGACGGTTGTACTAACATATCATACACGCACTGTGACGCACGCGGTGACGGAAACAAGTAAATTAAGACCCATCGATTCATGTTAGCCTGTGAGTACCCCGGCCTGGCCCTGGGACGCGTCGATTCAGAGTTCTGCATGGAGTTGGACGGTTTTGTTTGTTTTGCGTTCTTGGGGCGGGGTTCAATGATAAAAGTGCTGCACGGTGCACAGCTAGCTTTCTGAATAAAACCAAACTAAAATGAAAATGATAGTCTAAAAAGTTAAAGAGCACGTTTAAATATTAATTACATGACGAAATCGATATATATATATATATCATGATCATGATCATGATCAGTACGTGGTGCTACTGCTATATATTATCCTGACCACATGATTATGATCATTATAATTGTATAAATTAATGACGTTACAATCTTGATCATAATATAAAATCATTAAAATCCTCTTCGAAATATGCCTATTTAATTACTAATTGTTGTTGGACGCACGTAGGTCCTATTAATTAATTTAATTAATTAATTAAAGTTGCTAGCTAGACTCCTCGCTTCAGCTAAATTCATCATTACTACTGGCAACCAGGCTAGCTTTAAAATTAAGTATACAGCAATATCGATCAAAAGAACAAAACACAATAGTTCATGATTAGCGATTTATAGATAATCAAGTGCATGCATGCTATCTTATTGACAGCTTGGGATTGATGAAATGATCGTAATAATTATGCTAGTTAGCTAGTCATGATAAGGAAATATCTTGGTCCTCTCGAGTCACTGCTGGTGTTTTTGTTAATTTTTTTCACATTATTTTAATATTTTTAAATATTTAAAAAAATAAAAAAATTCATAATAATATTAAATAATTTTTCTTAATCACTTTATTCTAACTTTAATTTATGATTTAGGTAGAAAGTTAAAAGAAAAAGAAAAATGGGCACCAGACCGCCGCCCACGTGGAAAGTTAAAAGGAATCCAAGTTAAAATTCGCTGCCTAGACAGCAACCCGGATGAGCTAGCAGATCATCCTGTCATGACAGGCACGAATATCAAAATTGCTACGGATAACCGGCGTTTGTAACCGCCGTGTAACCGGCTGACTATCACGTTAGCATCTGTCAGAAAAAAGTAAAAAGATATAGACATTTTACCCCCTCTGCACTTTCATTTGTCAAAAATCTCTTTCTCCAGAAACTTCTACATTTTCACCTTCCAGCTCTTCAAGCTCTCTTTGGGCTTCTTGTTTGTGCATGGCATCGCTGCATATTTTGTTGAGTTTACTTTTTCTCCTATCCAAAACTCTACTTTTTCTCCCACCCAAAGCTCTTACTTTTTCTCCAATTCTTAGAGCAGCAATGGTGATGCATGGTTGCATACGAGTAGAGTGCCAACTCTAAATTTGACCAGTTTACTTGTCATTATATTTTTCATCTAAATCCAACTGTTAAAAAAAGAAAAAAAAGAGAGGACGAAAACTATACGAGATGAAGAAAGAAGACAGATCTATGGTCGTGACTTGTCTTCGTGGGTAGGAGAAAAAGCAGAAGTCTGTGGTCATCTGAGGCCACTGGCATTGGTCTCGGTAAAATGAAGAAAACTTCAAAATTTGAATGGTTTGGAGATTAAAACGTTGGCATTGGATTAGGTAAAAGCTAAAACTCAAACTTTGAACTACAGTAAATTTAGTTTTTCCTTCATCTTTAGCGACTCACTGTTTAGCATTTATCCTATTATTTTATTACTTGTAGATGTATATGTTTGTTTCATTAATTGTATATAAATTTTTCAAAAAAAAAAATTTGTATATATAATTACTTGTAGAAGAAGGGTTGGAAAAAAAATTAGTTACGAAACAATAATTTAAATCTCAAATTAAATTATTAATGTACATATGATTAGTATAATTGTAAAATATGAAAAAAAAATTATATTTTTTAAAATATTATTATTAAAAATAATAATATATTATTATTTTGATGAATCAAATGGCTAATCTAATATGGAATTATAGATAAAAAGATTTAGATTTATGGAAAACTTGTACTTTTTCATCAAATTTTGAAGATGGCTTTGATGAAGCCAATACCAATGCTCTGAGTAGGAGAAAAATCAGAGCTTTTGGGACATGGACACACCCATTCTCCATGAATTTCTTTAATTTTCTCTGCATCCAAACACAATAGTCTCCCTCGTTAAATTTCAAGATCTCGTCTTCCATAAACAATCTATGGTGCATACTTATCTTGGGCTCTGCAAATAAATATCATTTTTTTTTCTAATCAAGCTTGGTATATTATATATAAAGGAAATAACATAAATACAAAGTTCAAAGAGGATTAAAAAGAAAGAAACGAAAAGAACTATCTAAGGGTATGCTTCCAAACACTCGATTGGTTGCTGCCCATTGCGCTACAGAATGCGCACATCGATTCGCAGATCGATGTATTTTGGCTATTGTCCACTGATCATGACGATCGAAGAAGTGTTGGATATCACTTATGATTGGAATGATTTGCCAGTTTGGAGAAGATGAAGTGTCTTCAATTGCTGTAATAACTTGTTGGGAATCTCCTTCAAAGATGACCCGAGAGTGATGAGATGATTCTGCCAATCTCGTTGCTAGGAGCGTTGCACTTGCTTCTGCCACTAGAGGATTTGTTGAAATGATTTTTTCCGACTGTATTTTTAAGACTTTACCTGAGTGATCTCTACAGATTACTGAAATAGTGGAGAAGTTGTCTCGAACTGCAGCATCAAAAGAGTAGCTGAGGAAGCTTCTGAGTGGTGGTTTCCATTTTTCACTCTTCAAGTTTTGCTTTAGATCCCAAGCGAGTTGATA
This sequence comes from Carya cathayensis, assembly GCA_011037825.1. NCBI lineage: Eukaryota > Viridiplantae > Streptophyta > Magnoliopsida > Fagales > Juglandaceae > Carya > Carya cathayensis. The sequence goes on from QGSO01000155.1 coordinate 1,580,461, forward strand.
ATTGATGTAGATTTTGTTCAATTGAGTTTTGAATGTAGATTTTGTTCAATTGAGTTTTGACTGTCTCCGTTAAGAAGTTGAACTGATTATGCACAATATCATTGGAATGATTTTGCTAATAAATATCATGTTTTTTAAAGTAATATCTTTCGCAATGAAAAAGTACGTGGGAAAGTACAAAATAAATGCAACACTGGGTCAGAAGCTGCCCGATCGTACACCATGTACTTTCATAAGTGAAACGTTGTGTAATTATTTAAAAATATATATATATATAATTAAAAAATTAATTTTTTTATATAAATTTTGTAATAATTTATTTTTTTTTAAAAGATACTATACGACACACTGCACAACAAATACAAATATCATTTCTTGTTGGAATGGAAAGATTGAAGACGTTGAGACATAGACTGACGGTAGAAAATGTAGGGACTTGGTGGGATAGAAATGGCGTCGTTTCTAATTTGCAATATCAGACTCCATGCCGTGGGAGTTTTCCCAGTCCCTTGTGAATAGAGTTTTGCTATTGCAAATTAATATACATTATAGAAATGATATTTATAATCGTTATCACGTAATTATAATATAATTTTTTTAAAAAAATAAATTAATACGAAATCTATACAAAAAAATAACTAATTTTTTATTATAAACTCTACTCTTTTTTAAAATAATTATATGATATTTACATACTCTATAACTGTATATAATATTACTTTATATCATATATCCACGTGTACGTTTCACCAGTTAATTCACTGTGAAAAAGCTGTAATGACCCTATCGACAATATAAGGGGATCCAGGATGGTGGCCGGTATTGTATGCCGACAAATGCAATTTTTTAAATTTTTTTTTTAATTATTGTTTATATATTTTTAAAAATAAAAATTTATTAATAATTATTTTCTTAATTATTAAAAAAAAATCGATCTTTCATATGAATCTCGGTTGATCTAACATTTTCCATGACCATGCCGTATGGTATCATGAATACATATAAGCCTATAAGGGCCGTTTAGTCAAAATATTTAGCCATCATTATAGAATATATTAATTTTGGACCATCCAGGTGATGTTTCAGTTTCAGGCCAATGTACAGAGTACCCAAGAGTGTCGTGGTCACAAAATAATGACAATTATGAGTCAATTTAGCCAACCGCTAGGCGACAATAACATCGTTTTCCCACTATTAATTGTGCTTTTATTTGTATTATATATTATGAATTATATCATAGGTGGTCCAGATTACTAGGTCAGTTTATGGCCATCAACGCTACAGATCAATAAACTAGTTATTGCATGCATCCCACTAATGTCAAGCTGATTTCCAATTAGATGACGCAAGTGGCGATGGTATAGAAGTTCGTAATTAACCAATCCCCCGGGGCCCGGCCTCACGTTGCTTACTAATTTCCTGCAACCTCCAGTCTCTGGTTTCCAACCCCCCAAAGATTCGATCATGGTCGGTCGGTATCATTTGGTTCCGATGGAGGCTCCGATAGTTTTTTTATTATTAATAATTAAGTAAGCATATTATAATAATATTATACATTTATTTTTATGTATTTTTTTTAAATGTGGAGCCGCATCGGCCAGGTGTTCTTTGAATTTATGTAGACATGCATTCCCCACGTATATATTGCACCTGAACTGGGGGAAGCATGCACTTTAATAGCATCGGTACTATTCACATGCATGCGTGTCCCGACTCTCAATATTGACCATAGTACTATATATAATTAATTGATTAACCTACCAAACTCTAGAAAACGACAATATGGTCGGTTTGGCTTGTAGCCTGTTAATTAATTAATTACTTCTGATAAAGTTCTCAACCCTTCATTTATTAGATAAGGCATGCATGTACAGTTAGTGAGCAATGAGAGATCGATAACACTTGATGATGATGGAGAGGAAGAAAATTGTTTAAGTGTGATACATGTCACGTAGTACGAACGAGTGAAGAAAAGTCAATCATACAATGTATAAAATTTATTTAAGGAAGAGATAAAATATGATAAAATTTTTTGGGATATATTAATATAAAATGACATTAAATAAAATATATATTTATTTTTAGAGATAAGATGAGATTAATTTGATTTTATTATAATTAGTAATATGATGAGACTTATAAGTATTTGTAGTATTTTTTATAGTATTTTATTTGTTTCTTCATTTATAAATAGTGCAATTTTTTTTTGCTGCTTTTTTTATTTTAACCATTTGGTCAAAAAAAATTTTTTTGTTGCTTCTTTTGTTTATTTATTTACCAATGGTGTAAATTTTTTTTTCTGCTTCTTTTTTTTTTAAAAACTATTTGGTCAATTTTTTTTTTTTATTTGGCTGCTTCTTTTGTTTATTTATTTACTAATGGTATAATTTTTTTTCTTCTTCTTTTTTTTAAACCATTTGGTCAATTTTTTTTTTTAATTTGGCTGCTTCTTTTGTTTATTTATTTATCAATGGTACAATTTTTTTTCTGCTTTATTTATTTATTTACCTTATGTGTAAATATTTTTATTTTTAATCAAATATTTTGTTAGACATTTGGTATAGTTTTTACTTTTTTTGCAGTGTGTATTCATGTTAATATATTGCTTATTTAAAATATATTATTGAATGGAACAATATTGAAATAAGGTGAGATGCAGAGAGAAGAAAACTTGAGAAGAAACTTGAAATATTTTAAGATGAAAACTGGTAGATTAAAATGTATGTTTATTTTTGTAAAACCTCTTACAGTACGAAAATTTCAAAATTTTAATTTTCAATCACAAAAGCAAACGAGGCCTTAATGCATATTTAGGATTAGGTCAGGAATATAACTTATAAGTTTAGAATTTAGAATTTATAATTTAAATAATAAATTTTATACTTTAAAAATTATTTATTGTTTGATAAATATGTATTTGAAATACTTTATAATTAGTTATATTAATTTTTTTTAAATATATAGTTATCTACATAAACTTTTTAATAAAAATTTTAATTTAAAGTTTTAAAAAAATAGACTTTTAACTTTTTTTTTAAGTGATTAAAATATTTTTTATAAATTTATTAAATATATCATCATTTTTAAAGGAAGTTTTTAAACTTTTAAAATCAATCTCAAACCTATTATTAATTTGACAACGCATCAACGTCCACTAAAATACAAAGAACTTAATAAGAACATTAACATCGGGCGCATTAACATAATATATATATATATATATATATATATATATATATATATATATTACAGACGTGGAATTTAATGGCGGTGTTACAGAATTAGTAGTGAATTATGTATTTATAAAAGATTTTTTTAATGAATATAAGATAAATTTAAATTTAGACTATTCTATTTACATAAGTCACTATATTAGTATACCTATTTTTACATTATGTAACAATAAAATAATATGATATAAATTTGACTTTAACTATTTACATCAAAATTTTTTCATTGAATCATCTATTTATTTATTATATAATAATTAATAATTATAAAAATTTTTAATTTTTAATTATTATTTTATTTTATTTTATCATATTTGACTATTCTACTTATTATATGTTAATTAGTAATTATATTATAATTAAATTATCTAAATATTTGTAAATATAAGTGAAGAGAATAGAGAGTGTGATAAAAAATAATAAAATATATATTTATTCATTCAACGGTAATCATCAAATTTAAATTTAAATTTATAAATACGGTAAGTGAAAATTAAATTATTTGAATTTGTATAATTTAATGTGGTCCCTTTTTATTTTTAATAGTTAAAAAGTATGATATTTTTTAAATATAAATAATTCGGTGACAGTGCTCTTACACAGGAAGCATCGTTGTGCATTAACCCAAAAAACAAACAGGACTGCTATACAGCTATGATATAATATGAATATGGTACTTCATCAAAATTTCATCAACTACAGTAGTACAAGCTGATCCCTATCTTGTCATGGCGATTGATGACTATTTAAAATAAGAAAAATGTTTGGATGTTCCTTTTTATGCCTCTCAAAATAACAGCTGGTTTTAAAAATAAAAAATTTAATTTCTTTTATTTAATAATTAAAAAAAAATTTAGTATATTGATATTTTTTTATTTTTTAAAAATATTTAAATATATTAAAAAATTTTAAAAATAAAAAATATGTAATCTGAAGCACCGCTCTCAAAATAAAAAAAAGTTAAAAGGAACTTCGATTTATCGTACACATCATTGTCCTTTGCGTTATGAATTGAAATTGACAGGTTCGATACAATTATGATGATGTGATGTCTAATTTATTTTTCTGTTCACGCCAGAAGATCTTTTCATTCGTGTCCACCCGACAACTTTTATAGATCATACCACCACCGTTTTTTTTTTTTTTTTAAAGCAAATAAATTTCATTAAACTTTAAGTAAAACTCTTGTATGCAAACCGCTCAGACTGATTGTTGGTCAATTAAAGATGATACATAAAGAGGAATGGAGTTTTTCAACAAATGTCTAAAAATAATAAATAACAATGTAAAGAGATGAAAAGAATAAGAGTTTATTTTAGACTAATAGTACGTCGTCTTATAAAAAGATGAAAATAAAGTGTTTACAAAAAAGCAAACGATGGAACCGTCGTTGGTGATAGTGAAACCTCTGCTGGAAGCGGTGAAGGAGGTAGGTGCACTGTTATATATTGTTTTGAGATATTTTTTGGAGAGGTCCACTACCCTTCTTGTAAGATCACGGGTTAAGAAAAACGACAACATAGGGTAACAACTGGAACCTGAGTCGAGTTGTCGGTGAAGGACCAACACAGGCGGTGGCGGCGTCACCCAAGGAGATGAATGGACGGGGCAGATCTGAATGATCTGAACATTGATGGAGGTGCAAGACGAGCAATACGTAATGCTACTAGGAGGGCTAAACGTGCCAAGATTAGAACCATTACATGCATGGCTTGGGTGGTAAGGCATGGACGTCCAAGATAAATGCAACCTCAAGAGTTTCATGTGTTGGTCAATTCCTTAATTTAAAGGGTTGGATGACAAGACGACAAGGTTGGATGACAAGAAAGTTAGATGACAAGATGATAAGTTCTTAAAAAATAGGAATGGAGGCGCCATTCATAGTAGTGACCGGCCATGATCATTTTATTTAGGAATTTATTTATTTATAATATGTTTATGTTATTTCCTAATTTAATTCATACTTTATTTTAGGCATTAGATGCTATTTCTTTAAACTAAAGAGTGGATTTAAAAGTGAGATCTAGATCTAGATCTAAGTCAGAGGAAGAGAGTGGTAGGCATGTGGCGCCAACCCTAGGGGATTTTCTATTTATTCAATGAATGAATTTTTTCTTTAATACTTTCGAGAGTTAAGTGCTAGCCCGATCTAGTATTGATTTTCACCAATAGCCAATTTGGATCTTTGTTGCCTTAAAGTAACCCTAGATCTAGGGGTTGGATGACAAGGTTACAGGATGACAAGATGAAAAGTTTCTAAAAAATATGGGTGAAGGCGCCATTCATGGTAGTGGCCAACCATGATTCTTTTATTTAGGGATTTATTTAATATGTTTATATTATTTCGTAGTTTAATTCCTATTTTATTTCCTAGTTAATTTCCTTTATTTTAGACATTAGATGTTGTTTCTTTAAACTTATGATTCTTAAAATTTAGGAGTGGATCTAAGAGTGAGATCCAGATCTAGATCTAGGTTAAGGGAAGAGAGGGGGAGGCATGTGGCGCCAATCCTAGGGTATTTTCTATTTATACTTTGTTTTGCATTATTATTTCATCAATTAAAGTTATATTTTATTCAATGAATAATAATTTTCTCTTCAATATTTTTGAAAGTTAAATGCTAGTCCAAGATAGTATTGATTTTCACCAACAACCAATTTAGATCTTTGTGTTGCCTTGAGGTAACCCTAGATCTAGCCAACCAACAAGCAAAAAATTCTAGATCTAATCACAAAAAATACCAAACACAAGTGAGTGAGAGTGAGGCTTCTATCAGGCCAGTGGAGCCGCGCATGGCTTCAAAATCCGTGCATAGCATGGGCTGCACATGCGGCATACGCTCTGAGCAAAATAGTAAATTTCTTTCGTGAGCTTGAAGATCGGCGATGGGAGAGATAGAAAAGCAAGTACGTGTTGGTCAGAGGTTGTCAGAAAGTAGAAGATCGACAAGCTTGCTATGAAAGAAAATCTAAGAGAAAAAAAAAACAAAACAAGGGAAGAAATAACAATGGGGCCGCGGTGGTTAGCTAGGGGAGGAGGTGGTCGCATCTGAAGCTCCAAAGCCTCTCCGCCCAATAGAGGGGAGATTATCCTGGATATTGACAGAGAGAAATAGCTTGGATAGACAGAACTAAGAGAGAGAAAATAAGGTTAAAGAAACAGACCACATAAGAGCATTAATATTGGCTTCATTAAAAGTCAATGTATCTTTAAATTTTGATGAATTTACTTAAAATGTACCTACATTGGATTCATCAAAGGGGTATATGGTAAGTTTTGAGTTACAGTAATTGTTGCTCTTCCTTTAAATTTGAAAGTCTACTATTACACATTCAAACTAATATTATATTCTAATTTTAATAGGCAATAATTTTATTTTATTCTAAATTAATTGGGAATCAATTATTTAAGTATTAAATTAAACTATTAATGTCCATATGGTTAGTATAATTACAAAATATGAAGAAAAAAATAAAAATATTATTATTAAAAAAATAATATTATATTATTATTTTGATGAATCTAATGGCTAATCTAATGTGGAATTATAGATATGAAAATTTTGAATTTATGAAAAACTTATACTTTTCATCAAATTTTAAAGATGAATTTAATGCTAATGCTCTAAGAGTATTGGCATTGGCTTCATCAAAGCCATCTTCAAAATTTGATGAAAAAGTACAAATTTTCCATAAATCCAAATATTCCTATCTATAATCTCATATTGGATTAGCCATTTGATTCATCATAATAATATATATATATTATTATTTTAATAATAATATAATTTTTTTTTTCATATTTTGCAATTATATGGATATATATTTATATGGATATATATATTTTTGCTTTTTATTAACTTATATGAATATATATTTATTTTTATTAACTTATATGAATATATATATAGTTAATGAATTTAAATGCAGTAAAATATTAATTTGATGAGTGTACAGTAGCCCTTCATATTTGAAGGAAATGGGGCAAACACTGTAGCTCAAAGTTACCCATTTATGGGTTTGACTAATCCAATGCAGCCATTTTTTCACATATTCATCTATTTTTGCATTTAGCTTGACTTTTGATGAAGCCAATGCCAATGCTCTAAGCAAGGGAATTGATCGTACCACCATTTTACTATATAAAATATGATATGTTTATTATTATGAGATGATATTTATTGAATAAAACCACGTATTCGGAGTATTAGACAAAACCACACCCAGACATGACGTGGAACAGCTCGCAGGAGTGCATCGACGTTACGGTTCTAAAAAGATCAAAAAATGAACTTGAATGAATTTGTTTTGCAGTATAGATTGAGCATATATATATATATATATATATATATATATATATATATATATATGTATAGTGCTCTATCGATCTATTTCTTGCCATTTCAAAATTGGTATTAAAAATATAATGTATGGATTAAGGTGGTATTAAAAAGTCCTAATTGAATTGCTTGTCGTAATTGAAAATCTTAATAAATTTATAAAATGATGTAATTTTATGTGATATATTATAATGTAAAATTATTTTTACTATAAAATAAATCTAAAATATTATATAAAATTACGTCAATTTATAAATTTATTTTTATAAAATATATTTATTCGATAGCATTTCTCAATCCATAAGCATGTTTATTTTATATTATTGCATCATTTCATATGAACATGGAATGAGAATGTTATAACTCACAAATTAGAGCATTTTTAATGGCTTACATATTATATAAGAAATATAAATTATCTTAAAAAGGAAATTCCATCAAATAATATAAAAGAAAATCTAAAATACAATTCGCTACAATAAATCCGTTACATCTAGAGGGAAATGTTCATGATCTATCTAAATCTTTTTTATTTATTGTCTCTCTCCTCTCTCTCTCTCTCTCTCTTATTTTTTTTTATTTTTAATTTCCAACATTTTTATTCTGCTATTATTTTTACCATTTCCTGCTATAGTGGCATCCTCTATCAATGTTTTAAGAAGCCAATTGTGTGAAAAAACACTCTTAATACACTCATTTTATTTTCATTTTTTATTTTGATTGTTTTTTAATATAAGTTGTTTTGATCATTTAGAGTGTGGATAGACACATTATAATCACATTAATAGAGAATATTAAAAATATTGGAAGATGTAAAGACACTACAAATGTTCTAGATAAAAGAAATAAGTATATATACTTTTTAATATTCTCATACTATAATCTTTTTTTTTTATATATATTTTGATTTTTGATTTGGCTTATAAATCTTTATTTTATATGTATAGGATATAATTGTATGATATTGTATACGAAGAGATATTGTAATTTCATTTTGGTAGTTAAATGAAATATTTGAAATGAATAAAAAATATTAAAAAGTATAACATTTAATTGATATATATATATATATATACTAGTAAGGGCAATGTGCGCTGCACGTATGTCCGGATGATAAAAAAAATAAAAATAAACATGAACTTTTCATAAAGCCAGCATTCTAAATAAGTATATAATTATAACAGTGAGAAGTTTACATGAATTTGAAAGTGAAGAAATAAACATAAACTTTATATAAAAGTCAATATCCTATTTAAGCATATAATTACAACAGTGAGAAGTTTAACAAAAAGAGATTTAGAGTGTTTATGATAGATATAGCTTGATTTATAGATTGGGCGGAGAGCACGTTGCTCTTATTCTGGTGTAATTGTCCATGTTAATTCATTTTATGCGCATAAGTGTATAATTTATTCATTTTTTTAAACAAAATTTGTAATATTTGCTAAATATGGTAGGTGCTCCTGTAATAACTAAAAATATATAATCATAATGTAATAAATTTTTTTGAATACATTTATAAACATATATTTTACCTCGCATGTGTATTCAAAGAGATCAACAGTTATATAATTCAATATTTCTTCTGCCATCAGTTCAAAGACAACAATCGCTACGCATCTAGTATCGTCCTCTACTTTCATATAGGCTCGACAATTATAATTAATGAGAATATTATTATTGCCTAATTTTAACAATTATTATGTTATATTTAATATGTCAAAAATGATCATTTAAAATGATGAGATAAAATGCTTATCATGGCTGTGCGATACTCATATTTTTACAATTATAACACATGAATTTTTCATTATAATCATATCTAGTTACGTTATTACAATTTATACAAGATATATAGTAGAACGATTGATATAAGTCGAGTAATAAAAATTTTTCTGTATCATGTATATTCGGAATCCGTATCATATATTTCATGATGGTGTAGAAATTAAAACATGTTGAATTGAGGAGAAGAAGCAGAAACCATACCAAAGATTTTAATCGGTGAGAAGAGGCTATAAATTAAGAAATGCAAAAAGATAATATACTCAAAATCGGTGGAGAAACGTGAAAAGAAAGAGAATGCAAATTCCTTATAAAATAGGGTTAAAATAGGAAAATAAAATATTAGACTAAATTACTGTTCATCAACATTCACAATCAAACGGATAAAAAAGTTACTTCAATTATGGAGTGAAAAATGCAAAAGTTTTTGTGTTGGGAAGTGTTGACGTATGTTATGAGTAGTTATGAAAAAGTACGTGAAAAGTAATAAGAATATTGAATAGTATTAAAAAATAGGTGAAAAGTAGTAATAAAATAATAAATAATAATAAAATATATTGAGAAGTGTTAAGATACTCTCGACACCCAAACACTAATTATTCCATTGCTTTAATAAATTGTGAAAGTTTGCTAATTTTCAGGGTTTTTTTTTTTTTTGTCTTTTTGTTCATTTATCACCACCACTTCCTCTGAAATTATAATTATTGAGAGCCCCCAAAAAATATTTTTTCATATTTTTTAATATATTTATATATTTTTAAAAAATAAAAAAATATATATTAATTTATTTAAAATCATTTTTTAATTATTAATTAAAATAAATAATTTTTTTGAGCGGTACATACGGGAAAATAACTCTTTTTTTATATTAAAAAATTTCGATAGGGCTTAAGAAAAGTATTTCACCATGGAATAGGAATACCATTAACTTTATTTATTATTTTTTAATCATACCTTTATTTATTATTTACTTTATCAAACTTTTAATTATTTCCTCACAAAAAGTATTTCATTCATCCTTCTCAATAGCTAATCGTGGGACACCCTAAACCCTTCCACCCAATATTATATTTTTATTTCTTGAATATATAAAAGGTGGAAGTAGTCATGCTATTTCGGCCATATTTTGTATTTATTTTGAAGCAAATTAGGAATCTTTAATATTTAATTTGGAGACTCTCTATCTTCCAATAACGCCGCACCGCTCCCATTTTTTCCCAACACATTTTCCCTCTACTCTCTCTCTCTCTCCGTCTCTTACTGTTTGGCTTTCCCTGTCTTCTTTCTCTTTTTATTTCATCCATTTGCTTATTCTCTCAGCCACACGAACACCGATAGCAACTTCAGCCCATGTTTTTGCAATTTTTTTGGGTAGATCTTACAGATCCGAATGTGTATTCCTCAAATCTGTTTTATTTTTGGGTTTTTCTTGTTTCCCTTTTCTTATTGTGGGTTAATCTTTTTATGTATTTCTACCTCTCTTTTTTCTTTTGAATTGTTTCAATTTTTGTTGAGATTTTACTGATCTGATTCTTTATTCTTCAAATCTTTATTTTTTGTTTTTGCTTTTTTTGTTTTCTAGTTTTTTGGTTCTTGTTATGTTACAAATTTGCAGCTTTATTTTCCAGATTTGCATATTTTTTTTGCCTTATTCCTCTTGCTGTATACTGGGTTGTTATGTGTTTTTGGTTGAATATACATGCTCTTCTATGGTTTTCTTTGGACGGGATGAGGCATGTTTTTTTGGTTGTCATTTGGAAGTTGTGGAAGTCACGAGTCAGGAAGGAAAGATCTGAACAAATTTCTTTTCAGATCTGGGTTTTTTGTTGCTGTTTATTGGGTTGTGTTTATTTTTTGTTTGCTTTGACATGCATCCTCCATTGCATGCTCTTTTCTCTCACGGATCCCCTATGCACAGCCACCAAATCTGCTGTTGTGAGCCACCACCGCTAGCCTCCCAAGTCCTCTCATCCTGTGCCTCTGTCTCTCTTTCTCTCTTCGATTTCTCTGAAGCAAATAATGATGAGATGACGAAAATGGCAACTCGGCAAAAATGTAGACAAAGCAGGGTTAAAATGGGAAAAAAATGTTAGACGAAAACCCTGTTTTAAGCGGATTCGCACTTTATATATAAGAATAGATAGATATAGATATAGATATATATGAAAAATTTGATGTATGACATATTACAAAAGTTGATCTTACATGTGATTGTGATGGCCATGCACTAAGTCGACAAAGAGTAAAAATTAAAAAGGAATGTTATTTACAATTTTAGAATATGTAAATTTTATATGTTTATTTAAAAAAACTAAATAAGTTTAAAATTTAAATAAAAAAATATATTTTTAATAATAAATTCTATTTAAAAAAAAATACTTGAGATTTCTATAATTATGATTATATCTAACCAAGAAGAAAACTTTGAATTTCTTAAAAATTGTTAAGAACTGGTGGTAACCGTCGTATGGGAATTGAGAAAAATTGGTAGTTTCTGATCTCGACAATCGATCCTAATCATCATATGCATGAGAATGTGAATGTCATGTGGGTGATGACTGTGATACTGTCCCTATCAGGCCACCAGAAACGCAAGGAATTTATCCTGCTGGCTCACTAGAGAAATCGAAGTGTGAATTCTTACACTAAAATATTGGCCAACCGTTCTAAAAATGTGCGAGCTTCATCCTTCCAAGGAAAAAGGGGCGACGCTGATCCACGTATTTTCATGAACTGACGACAACCAGAAGAACAAATATCCATGTAAAGAGAGACGTGAGCCATGACGACATCCTACTCCGATCCAAGCCTCATTATTGTTATTATATTGTCTTTCATTCAAAGTGTTTTCTTAATGAAAAACTCGTTCCCTCTCTCCCTCTCCGCTGCTCTCTCTGTCGTTCTAAGTTTCTAACTTCTTCCATTATTCCATACAGGAAGAGCCATACCTCATGACCTCATCCTCCATGAAAGTCGAGCCCGGATTTCCATAATTACATGACTGCAACGTCTTGAGTCCATATATGCCAGAAAACTAAAAATTTCCATCCGTATTTGGTTCATTTTGTTATGTTTGAAGGGACAAATTTTTGGGCCGGTGACTTTGGTTTGCGTGCGATCTTGGTTAGTTTGATTTTCTTATTTACAAAACATAAGATAGATTCTTTAATTGGCATTTTGAATGCCTCCTCTTTATATGTGACATTTTAAAATCATTCATTGATGGATGGTTTAAGTTTTTTAAATGTTCACGTTTGGCATCCTTTGATGTCCTGTTTGATTTTATTAATTTGTTTTATTTATTTTTTAATTGATTGTCTACACGTCTCCCTCGTAGAGAACTTCGCTAATTAATGAATCTGATTTTGGTTAAATTTGTGATCATTAGAATTTGCTATTTTGAGGTTGAATTGGGTGCAGGACAGTTTGCACCAAAGCTATGTATGATTAACTGGCCAAGAGAGAGAAAAAGTTCTTGTTCTTAGACCGATCAAGGTATTTCTTTCCCACGATCACTGTATTTTGTTTTTCAGGTGTTTCACTACGCCATTCTCTGCCATTGCCTTTCACAAGTAGTTGTATGTGATGTCATTTGAAAGTGTCTTAAATTGTGTTTCAAATAGTGCATGTTGTTGTTTCTTTTATTTTTTTTCTTTGACTTCCCTTTTTCTCAAAAATCTTTAGTGTAGTGTGCTTCTTGTGTATGGTTGGTTGGCTGCTTTGATGAATCGATTATGTGGATAATATGTTCTTATTTTCCATATACAGAGGCTGAACTTGAAGAGCAAAGAGATAAGGCTTATGGAGTATTCATGGGATATATTCTGTGGGGAGTCTGGTTGTTCAGACAGTGTTGGAAGGCCCTGCAGTTCTAATTTTCAGTTTTTGAGTCAGTCCTCGTCGTGCATCAATCACATATTCATAATTTGTTTGGATGTCTTGCTACTGGTCATACTTTTATTGAATATGCTTCAGAAGTCGCCATTGAAAACAGTTCACATTCCAGCTCGATTTGAAGGCTTCCCAAATTTGCATATAGTTTCTTCAATTGTCAATGGCTGTCTTGGATTTGGGTACTTGTGCTTGGGAATTTGGATTTTAGAGGAGAAGTTGAGGAAAACCAAGACTGCTTTGCCTCTGAATTGGTGGATACTAATAATGGTACAGGGGATCACATGGCTGTTGGTGAGTTTAACCGTGAGCCTTCGGGGATATAAATTTCCAAGAGGACCATTGCGGCTACTGTCCATTCTTGCCTTTTTGTTTGCTGGAATTGTTTGCTCTCTATCTCTGTCTGGTGCCATTTTAAACAAAGAAGTATCCATTAAGGTAGCGTTGGATATCCTGTCTTTTCCAGGAGCCATATTGTTGCTGTTCTGTACTTTTAAGGGGTATAAATATGAAGCAAGTGATGAGAGCATCAATGAAAGTACCTTGTATCTGCCTTTAAATGGTGAAGCTGATGGTATTAGTAAAAGCGACTCTGTTGGCTCCGTTACTCCATTTGCCAAAGCCGGATTATTCAGTAGAATTTCATTCTGGTGGTTGAATCCATTAATGAAAAGGGGCAGGGAGAAAACACTTGACGATGAAGATATTCCCAACTTGCGCGAGGCAGATCGAGCAGAAAGTTGCTATTTGGTGTTCTTGGAGCAACTGAACAAACATAAACAAAAGGAGCCGTCTTCTCAACCATCAGTCCTCAGGACAATTATCGTTTGCCATTGGAAAGAGATACTAATGTCTGGATTCTTTGCTTTGCTTAAGATAGTCACTCTGTCCATGGGTCCTCTACTTTTGAATGCATTCATTTTGGTTGCTGAGGGGAAAGAAAGTTTCAAATATGAAGGTTATGTATTGGCCATAACACTTTTTTTTTCCAAGTGCGTAGAATCCATATCACAAAGGCAGTGGTACTTCCGAAGCAGACTTATTGGTCTAAAAGTAAGGTCTTTGCTCACAGCTGCCATTTACAAGAAACAGCTGAGGTTATCAAATTCTGCAAGGTTAGTGCATTCAGGAGGGGAGATAATGAACTATGTTACCGTGGATGCTTATAGGATTGGCGAGTTCCCATTTTGGTTCCATCAAACTTGGACAACAAGCCTCCAGCTCTGTATTGCTTTAGTAATTCTGCTTCGTGCAGTGGGGCTAGCAACAATCGCAGCTTTGGTGGTGATAATCCTCACTGTGCTTTGCAATGCTCCACTTGCGAAGTTTCAGCATCGGTTTCAAAGTAAGCTTATGGTTGCACAAGATGAGAGACTGAAGGCTAGTACTGAGGCTCTTGTCAACATGAAGGTCTTGAAATTATATGCATGGGAAAACCATTTCAAGAAAGTAATTGAAAATTTGAGGAAGGAAGAGTACAAATGGTTATCAGCGGTGCAAATGCGAAGAGCATATAATGGCTTTCTTTTTTGGACATCCCCTGTTTTAGTCTCTGCTGCAACCTTCGGCGCATGTTATTTCCTCAAAGTTCCTCTACATGCAAATAATGTTTTCACTTTTGTAGCAACTTTACGCCTTGTTCAGGATCCCATTAGAGCCATCCCTGATGTTATTGGAGTAGTCATTCAAGCAAAGGTTGCATTTTCACGCATCTTAAAATTCCTTGAGGCGCCGGAGTTGCAGAGTGCAAATGTTCGGACAAAGACCAACGTGGAGACAGTAAACCATACCATCCTTATAAATTCAGCCAATTTCTCATGGGAAGAAAATTTACAAAAGGCCACACTAAGAAACATAAATCTAGAGATCAGACCTGGAGAAAAGGTGGCTGTATGTGGAGAAGTTGGCTCGGGAAAATCAACCCTTCTAGCAGCAATTCTTGGCGAGGTTCCAAATATTCATGGAACCGTAAGTTCCTACTGCCCCTTTGCTTTTCTTTCTAGTGTTACAGTAAATTTCTTCCCTTGCCAAGTTTTCTCATCTTTTGTTTCCCTGCATTACCAATTTCTATTAGAGTTAATCACCATTAACAACTTAGCTTAAATACATATGTGGTCCTATCATGACTTGCGAAATATCAACATGTACCATCCATGAGTAATATGGTTACATTTCTTGAATTTACAGATTCAAGTTTATGAGAAGATTGCCTATGTTTCCCAAACGGCATGGATCCAGACTGGAACGATACAGGAGAACATTTTGTTTGGGTCTGACATGGACAGCCAAAGGTACAAAGAAACGCTTGAAAGGTGTTCACTTGTGAAGGACCTTGAGTTGCTTCCATATGGTGATCTCACCGAGATAGGGGAGAGAGGAGTTAATCTCAGTGGTGGACAAAAGCAGCGAATTCAACTTGCTCGCGCCCTTTATCAGAATGCTGATATATATCTTTTGGATGATCCATTCAGTGCTGTTGATGCCGAGACTGCTTCAAGCTTATTCAATGTAATCACATTTTCTATCACCATGCTATGTCTTCTTAAGTCAATAACTAACTTTAGTGGAAAGTAACTTACATCTTGGCAGGAATATGTTATGGAAGCACTCTCAAGGAAGACAGTTTTACTTGTAACCCATCAAGTTGATTTCCTGCCTGCGTTTCATTCTGTTTTGGTGAGTATACTTTCAACTTAAGTTGCCATTGTCAACATTTGTCATTTATTTCATTTGAATTCTTTGTGATATTTGTAATGTTCAAACTTATTAATTGGATGGGGGCCGACTAAATATCCTAACCGATGCATTATAACTGGGTGAGATTCATAGACCTACAGTTATGCATGGTGCAGTTGGAATGCAACTGTCACTAGGTCTACATAAAATGGATCACCCCTCATATAGAACCATCTGGATGACTCTTATTGCCCAAAAGCAAGATATGTTACTATGAACTTTCTGTTCACTCTGCAGATACATTCGAATTGAATGAATCCCTGACTTTTCTAAATCATGTCATTAAGTTTCCACCAATCAGAAAAACTAGTCACTAAACATGGATAATTTATTGAATTTCACTTTTCTATTTATGCAATTTGTTGTTTATTGATATTATTTCTTGTCAAAACCCCTCAATACATCAAACTAAGTAAGTTGATACTGTTGACAGTTGATGTCAGATGGGGAAGTCCTACAAGCAGCACCTTATCATCATTTATTGGCCTCAAGCCAAGAATTTCGGGAGCTTGTCAATGCACACAAAGAGACTGCTGGTTCTGATAGGCTTGTGGATGTTCCTGCTGACCAGGGACGAGGAACAATTGCCAGAGATATCAGGAAAACTTACATAGAGCAGGAATATAAAGGATCTAAAGGTGATCAATTGATTAAGCAAGAAGAAAGAGAAATAGGAGACGCAGGATTTAAACCTTATGTTCAATATCTCAATCAGAACAAGGGGTTCTTGTACTTCTCTGTGGCCAGTCTCAGTCACCTTCTATTCGTGATTAGTCAGATATCACAGAACTCTTGGATGGCTGCTAATGTGGAAAATCCCAATGTCAGCACATTGCGGTTGATCATGGTTTACTTGCTGATTGGATTTTCCGCAACACTAATTTTGCTATGCCGATCGATTTTCACAGTTGTTTTGGGTCTTCAATCATCAAAATCTTTATTTTCAAAGCTTCTGAACTCCCTTTTTCGTGCACCCATGTCTTTTTATGACTCCACGCCTCTGGGAAGGATACTTAGTCGGGTATACATCTCAAGCAGAAAATGTGTTCATAGATTGATTAATATTTGTGAAAGTAACAAGGTGTTGTATCTTTTTGTTATTGTACAGGTCTCATCTGATCTGAGTATTGTTGATCTTGATGTCCCTTTCAGCTTTATATTTGCTGTTGGGGCAACCACTAATGCTTACGCTAATCTTGGAGTACTGGCTGTTGTCACGTGGCAAGTCCTTTTTGTCTCCATACCAATGGTTTTTCTGGCAATTCGCTTGCAGGTAACACCATACTTGTCATATATTTGTAATGGCTCAATGGTCTAAGTTTTCCTTCATGCAATATCTTTCTTACTCACATTCTAAGGAATCTTTAAACCTCAACTTATGATACATGATGCTATTAATAAAACTAGTCGTGTACCCATGCTCTGATGGGGTGGCTCAATAAAAACAAAGGAACATCAAAATTTATATAGGTAATAGATGATGAATACATGGAGTGAAGATTAGATCACCACACTCTTAAAGCGTGAATGTTTTAGATGATTTTATTGTGAGCACTTGAAAGTTGAAATCCATATAGCAATGTAATCTGCCAAAGTCAGGATGCCACCATGTAAATTGAATTTTTTTGGGGGCAAATGGTTGCATTTTTGTGTGTGGTAGGGAAAAGATTTTTTTTTTTTTTGGGGGGGGGGGGGCGCTGGAGGACATATAGAACTATCAGTGTTTCGAGTCTAAACATAATCCAAGTTAATCTTTTGATTTTTGTATTTTTTAAAGCATTTTTGTGTTACTGACTAATCCTTTCATTTCTTCTACCCTGTTTATTTTGCCGCTCTTGAAAATAGGGGATAAGTTTCTTCTGATTGGATCAATTAGTCACAGCCTGCATGCCTTGCTCTCAAAACAGGACCATCCTTCTTTTCTTGGGGAAATCTTATCTTAATTCTCTTATATATGAATACTTAGTATAACAGTCATGTCATTCTTTATCTACAGAGATATTATTTTTCCTCTGCAAAAGAGCTGATGCGTATCAATGGCACAACCAAGTCCTTGGTAGCAAATCATCTAGCGGAGTCTGTAGCAGGAGCCCTGACTATAAGAGCTTTTGAGGAAGAAGACCGGTTTTTTGCAAAAAATCTTGACCTAATAGACATAAATGCTAGTCCTTTCTTCCATAGTTTTTCTGCAAATGAGTGGCTGATCCAAAGATTAGAAACAATCAGTGCAATTGTTCTTGCATCTGCTGCACTTTGCATGGTTTTGCTTCCTCCTGGAACATTTAGCTCTGGTAAGTAGCAGTTTTCCTTGAAGAGTGTCATTATTTATTGCTTTCTTCTAGTGTGTTCTTTTTTTCATTTTTGTTTGAGCAAGCAATCTTCTACTAATTCAAGTTCCTGTATGGATGCTTCAATTTAGAAATTCACTTGAGTCATTTTCAGCCACAAAATGTTTGTATCGGATTATTTTAATACGAAGATTTTTATTAGTATAACAACTACTCCTATTGCAGGGTTTATTGGAATGGCAATTTCTTATGGTCTTTCATTAAACACGTCCCTTGTCTTCTCAATACAACACCAGTGCACTCTTGCAAATTACATCATTTCTGTAGAAAGGCTAAACCAATACATGCATATACCCAGTGAGGCCCCTGAAGTAATAGAAGGAAGTCGTCCTCCAACTAATTGGCCTTCTTTGGGTAAAGTGGAGATACTTGATTTGCAGGTAAATATGTATTTGTTTTTAATGTTAGAATTACAGAAGGTTATCATGCCAAGAGTCTGAGAAATTGAGAATATTGACCTTAAAACAGATAAGATATAGGCCCGATACACCTCTTGTTCTTCGTGGAATCAGTTGCACATTTGAAGGAGGGCAGAAAATAGGTATTGTTGGCAGAACCGGCAGTGGAAAGACTACTCTCATAGGTGCTCTATTTCGTCTAGTGGAGCCAGCAGGAGGGAAGATTATAGTAGATGGCATTGACATTTCTATGATTGGACTTCATGATCTGCGGTCACGTTTTGGAATCATACCTCAAGATCCTACTCTTTTCAATGGTACTGTGAGATATAATTTGGATCCCTTGTCTCAACATTCTGAGAAGGAAATATGGGAGGTAATTCTTCATGTCTCTTACACCTTTGGTTGTTTCGGTACCAGCAGTAATAATTAGGTCTGCCTCATTCTTGTTTTGCCTGTTTATCTCATGATTTGGGAATATTGAAGAAGGGATAATTTTCATTTGAAGGTTCTGGAGAAATGTCAGCTTCAAGAGGTTGTGAAGGAGAAAAAAAAGGGCTTAGACTCTGTTGGTAAGGCTCTGACATTTTGGTACACTGTCCGCATTTACTTTCGGTTGTGGTCACCAATGACAACTAACTTGTTTTGAAAAAAAAGGTACTAATAACCTGTTTTTCAGTTGTTGAAGATGGATCAAATTGGAGCCAGGGACAACGACAATTGTTCTGCTTGGGGCGTGCACTTTTAAGGAGAAGTCGGATATTAGTGCTTGATGAGGCAACTGCATCAATTGATAATGCAACAGACATGATTCTGCAGAAGACAATTCGGACTGAATTTGCTGATTGTACAGTGATTACAGTGGCCCACAGGATACCAACAGTGATGGATTGCGGAATGGTTCTTGCCATCAGGGATGGTGAGTTACAGTAATTACCCCAACCCTCATCCATAGAATATTTCCTAGGCAGCATCATCGTATAAGACAGTTGGACTGACCATTAATTTTTCTTTTAGGGGTGGGGGATGGGGGTGTTGTCCTTTTGATAGTGATTAGTGTATGCCAACTATGTTTCTAATGGTAAATCCTATATTTAACTTAAAGAGGGCCTAAAAAATTGGCGTGGCAGTCCTATGTGACATTGCCATGCCGCGCAAAACTAAACAACAAGAAAAAACACGGAAAAATGGGGGTGGTCAGCCACCTAACCAGACTCTTGGATGGCCTACCATCTCCTCTGGTTATAAGGGCTAGCCATCCCAAGGATTGAGTTGTCCTGGGTGGCTTGTGACCCACCCTGGTCAGTTGGCCAGATCCAATACCCTGCAAATGGGTGGCTTGTGGACCTGTGGTCACAGGGTGTGGATCTCCACCCTAGGGTGGTTAGCCTTCGCCCCAAAAGAGGTGGTCTGCCACCAGGCCGAACACCCAATTTTGTTTTAAATTATTATTTTTATTTAGTTTTTAAAAGCTAACATAGCACCCATTTCAGTTTATTAGCTGACATGCACTGCCACATAGGACTATCGTTTTAGTTTGTATGACCATTGTGGTAAAAGATTAGTATGTCTCCAATTCTCGGGTCTAACAGCTGGTGTATAGAAGGAGGCGACACTAATGTCCTTGGAACTAGACAAACGGCGTCATATAAATATGAGTAAAGTTGATTGAGATGTGGTAACCAATTACTCGTTACCTTTGCAGTGAATTATCAAGTGTTCACGAATTTTGAAAGAAATCGTTCCACTTCCATTCTATTTCAGGGAAACTAGTGGAGTTTGATGAGCCAACGAAACTAATGAAGAGAGAAGGTTCACTTTTTGGGCAGCTTGTCTCGGAATACTGGTCTCATAATCAGTCAACAGAATCGAACTGAATCTACCGGTAATTTCTTATGCATCCATTTTTCTCGGGCTTGGTAGCAATAAGGTGAAGAGTGAGTATATGTTGGAAGCAAAATGAATCATAATGCATATTGCAATATCAATGGGGGCTAGAGATCAACCAGAAGATCAGGCAGCGAGCCAACGTTCTATATATGTATCTCTAGCCATATTCAAATGCCACGCTTCCTTTAACTCAAAAGGAGCTCCACTTCCATGAACTGCATTTGTCACCATTTTGATTTAATTACTTCATCTTTTCTAAGAACAGCTATTATTTATTAACAACCCTTGCTTGCAGCCTAATATCAATCCTGCGCCACTCTTGTTCTCGATGCAATGAGATGCTATATATTAGACACTTTGCTCTTTGAAGAGAAGGACGATGCAATGCTATATGTAATATATGTGTGTGGTTTTATAAAAACGAATGTTATTTTTATTTTATTTACTAAGATGCATGGGATAATCTCTTTCGGCTTGCGCCTTGAGATCATAAGAAAAATGCAATCACGATCATCTTTTTATTATCATCCTTTATATATGTTTTCTGGTTCTTAAAATACTACCATTATTTTTAACGAAACATTTAAAATTTGACCATCTAATGCTTAGATGGTCTAGTGACTAAAATTATATGAATGCTACTTGTTAGGGACTAAATTGATTGGGTCGAGTCCTCTGAAGATCTATCACTAATAATAAGGGAAGAGATAAAGTCAAAAGATAAGACATGGAAGAAATAAGGCAATAAAGAGATAAACAAAAAGAATTTGGATTAGACTTCCAGAAGGAAAAGTCTTTATAAGGTAAGTTGGACTGTATCACTCTAAAGAAGAAAGCAAATTTCTATTAAATGAGGAGATTTCTACAAATGAATGACGAACTCTCCAGAGGCTCTGGATGACTTCTCTACACTTAAACTAAATTTCTCCTGAGTGATATGAGAGGCTATAAGAGATTATAAAATCACTAATCATAGTAGATTTTGTTCCCAAAACAACCCATGTAAGTTTCTATGCCGAACCATGTAAATGTTTATGTTTCTTTTTATTTATTTTTATTTGCTATTTATTTCATGGATGAACATGAAGAGCACCATATTGAAAAGTTCGAGTCACCATTATGGGTTGGGAATAATTCATTCTTCTGTTCTGACCCGTTGTGCAAATTTATGCATTAACATTACTCACAGTAGAATGATAAGTGATACAACTACATAGATTTTATAAAAGCAAACTAATAAATTGACTTAATTTTATGTGATACGTTAGTTCTATTTTACAATAAAAGTATACAAATAGTTTTAAAATCTGCTATATCATATTAAGTTACGTCAGTTTGTAAGTTTACTTTTATGAAATCTTTCTGTGACTAAATTATTTATCAAATCTACAACTTTTTGGTTAACCAAAACCAAAAATCTCATCTCATCTCATCTCAATTCATCATTATAACTTTTTCAAATCCCCATACAAAATATAATAAATAATTTAACTTTTTCAAATTTCAATACAAAATTAATATTAAAAAATTATATTATAACAATATCTTATTCATTACTATTTAAAACATCTTATCTCATCTATGTAACTAAGCGGGGCCTAAATTACTTGCATTTAGTATTACTCCATCAGTTAATTATCTTTTATGAGAATTTGAGGTAAAAGGAACTAATAAAATGGTATTTATTTAGGAGAATTTAGCGCCAAAAATGGTGGACATATTTATTTTTCTGATTTAATAATATGGTATATAGAATTTTCTATTATTTGGGATGGGAGAAGTGAACTTCTAGTTAGGCCTGTTTATCCGGGTATACCCAAATCGGAACCCGGATTTCAAATCCGGGCCGAAACCCGGACCGGGTTAAACCGGGTCATAAACGGGCCGAAACCCGGATGAATCCGGGTTTTTCTAAACCCGGATTCCGGGTTCCGGATTGAACCCGGTTTTTTTTTTTTAAACCCATGTAAAAGCCTAAATTTATATCCAATATTTTCATCTCTGAATTTTTTTTATAAAAAACAAAAAAATAAATTTAATTGTGCACTTTAAAGATTAAAAAATTTTAACTCCTATATTAAAGTTCCACTTAATTTGCCTCGCAATAAAAATGCATGTAAAACACAAAAAAAATTCCAATATTCATCTATGCAAGTATGCATGCATTACAATACAATCCACTACATATTATATTATTTGTTATTTATACATTACATTACGAAATACTAAATTAAAATATATGAATTACAAACTAAGTGATTTAATTTCCACACCAAATAGCAACTTCAAAGTGATTGGCCTCAAAGTGATCCTGCAAAATACAAAATAGAATAAAATGAGCAATTTACACAAATATGATGTTTGAGGAATATTTCCTGGTAAAAGAGTTGCAGCCATACGCTGTTAGAGCAAAAACTCCACTTCAATCATGCAACAGCTGCATCAAGATATCTTTGCACCCACTTGAAAGAAGCCCAATAATTTAAAGACAATAATTGATTCTTTTATTCTTTTATCCACCAACTTCAAAAAATGTGATTTTTTTTGTTTTTTTGTTTTTGGTGTTTGGGGGTTCCCCGGGGGGTGGTGGGAGGGGGTTTGGGGAATCAGTTTACTGAAAGTTACAGAGATACTGAAAGCAGGTAAATCCTTAACACATAAAGAGGTAGAATACCAATCATCCAACTTATACAGAGTGGAGAATTTATTACCATTTCTTAAATATTCGGGAGGTGTGTAGGTAGAAATGCAATTATTAACATTCATCAAACAATAACTATCCCACCTTATAAAGTAAATCAAATGTCAACTTTCAAGTCAATGCCAGTTATATCCAAGATTCAAAGAAACTCTTAAAACACAAAGGACAAGCTTAAGAGACCATCTGAATCAGAGCAACCTCCTACAAATTTAAATCTAGTTTTTGCTGCAACCTGAAAACAACTCTAGTCAAATAGCATTGAAATAACCTCCCTCTGTGCTATTTCAACTACCCATTCCCACCCTAAAAAAGCTTATATTATTATGTTCTTAAACTATGTGATCTCCACGAAATAATGCAAAACAGATTTTCCAAGAACATCAAAGTCGTATACCAGATCTCCACGAGTCCAAAAATATCAAATAACATGCTCCTTGAGATCGAAGGGAAAAGAAAAAAAACTTGTCCCCATTTCGCTCCATGAGGAAAAACAGGATAAAATCAACAAAAAATAGGAAATTTCATAGTACATAGACCATTTTTCCTAACCCCCAAACCAATTGGTCACTTTGCAAGAAACACACACCACATTAACTTAATATTCCATCCTTGCAAAGAAACATCCGAAAGTGCAACAACTCGAGCATCAAATGGAAGAATATTACAAGCAGTTTGCACTTTTCTCTTAGGGGAATGAGGCAATCAATTATCATCCCAAACTTGAATTTGATTTTCATTTCCTATCTGCCATAAACATCTTGTAGTGATAGTCCTATTTGCATAAAAAATACTTCTCCAGACAAAGCACAACCCAGAGATAATGATGAAGTACTTCACCTTAAAGACTTTATAAAACAAAGAATCTAGATAATGAAGAAGTCGCCAACTTTGTTTTGCCAAAAGAGCTAGATTAAAGGCCTCAAGATTTCTAAAGCCCATCCCACCTCTAAATTTNTCTTGAATTGAAACAAAATATGCTTTATCCCATTAAGGATGGAATCTAGTATCTTAATATATCAATGCCTGCAACCTGTACCTCTGAAGTGACATGGTTCAGCCTTGTCAATTGTTTTGTGTTTCGCTTGCATGGTTATGGTTAGAAAATGTGGTTAGATATAGAATGATATGGACATAATGATTTAGGGTAAGGTAAATTAAATATTAATTAGATGATGAGAGCCATACAATTCTGCTATTTTTGTGTGATGATACACATACTCATATAAATGGAAAACAAAGAATATAAATAAATTAAAGTGGATTATCATTTCAGGAAATGACAACTAAAATGTTTGAATCATGAACGAAATGGGAGATAGAAAATATAAAGTTGACTTTCAATGGCCACATCAATTGCCACACAAGAAATTAACAGGATAATTATGAACTTTATAAAATCAAGCTCAGAAAAAGGACTTGACTGCAATTTTCAAAATTTTTAACTTGATTGCATCTTTTTTAACACCAGGGACCAAATTAGAGCCTCAAATTTTTTTTCGGGATTAAAAGAGGCAAGCCCAATTTTTTATTAATGAAACAAACATAAGCCATAATCTGTAAGATTGTTTTTTTTTTTTTTTTTTTTGAAATTTAGAGGTGGGATGGGCTTTAGAAATCTTGAGGCCTTTAATCTAGCTCTTTTGGCAAAACAAAGTTGGCGACTTCTTCATTATCTAGATTCTTTGTTTTATAAAGTCTTTAAGGTGAAGTACTTCATCATTATCTCTGGGTTGTGCTTTGTCTGGAGAAGTATTTTTTATGCAAATAGGACTATCACTACAAGATGTTTATGGCAGATAGGAAATGAAAATCAAATTCAAGTTTGGGATGATAATTGATTGCCTCATTCCCCTAAGAGAAAAGTGCAAACTGCTTGTAATATTCTTCCATTTGATGCTCGAGTTGTTGCACTTTCGGATGTTTCTTTGCAAGGATGGAATATTAAGTTAATGTGGTGTGTGTTTCTTGCAAAGTGACCAATTGGTTTGGGGGTTAGGAAAAATGGTCTATGTACTATGAAATTTCCTATTTTTTGTTGATTTTATCCTGTTTTTCCTCATGGAGCGAAATGGGGACAAGTTTTTTTTCTTTTCCCTTCGATCTCAAGGAGCATGTTATTTGATATTTTTGGACTCGTGGAGATCTGGTATACGACTTTGATGTTCTTGGAAAATCTGTTTTGCATTATTTCGTGGAGATCACATAGTTTAAGAACATAATAATATAAGCTTTTTTAGGGTGGGAATGGGTAGTTGAAATAGCACAGAGGGAGGTTATTTCAATGCTATTTGACTAGAGTTGTTTTCAGGTTGCAGCAAAAACTAGATTTAAATTTGTAGGAGGTTGCTCTGATTCAGATGGTCTCTTAAGCTTGTCCTTTGTGTTTTAAGAGTTTCTTTGAATCTTGGATATAACTGGCATTGACTTGAAAGTTGACATTTGATTTACTTTATAAGGTGGGATAGTTATTGTTTGATGAATGTTAATAATTGCATTTCTACCTACACACCTCCCGAATATTTAAGAAATGGTAATAAATTCTCCACTCTGTATAAGTTGGATGATTGGTATTCTACCTCTTTATGTGTTAAGGATTTACCTGCTTTCAGTATCTCTGTAACTTTCAGTAAACTGATTCCCCAAACCCCCTCCCACCACCCCCCGGGGAACCCCCAAACACCAAAAACAAAAAAACAAAAAAAATCACATTTTTTGAAGTTGGTGGATAAAAGAATAAAAGAATCAATTATTGTCTTTAAATTATTGGGCTTCTTTCAAGTGGGTGCAAAGATATCTTGATGCAGCTGTTGCATGATTGAAGTGGAGTTTTTGCTCTAACAGCGTATGGCTGCAACTCTTTTACCAGGAAATATTCCTCAAACATCATATTTGTGTAAATTGCTCATTTTATTCTATTTTGTATTTTGCAGGATCACTTTGAGGCCAATCACTTTGAAGTTGCTATTTGGTGTGGAAATTAAATCACTTAGTTTGTAATTCATATATTTTAATTTAGTATTTCGTAATGTAATGTATAAATAACAAATAATATAATATGTAGTGGATTGTATTGTAATGCATGCATACTTGCATAGATGAATATTGGAATTTTTTTTTTGTTTTACATGCATTTTTATTGCGAGGCAAATTAAGTGGAACTTTAATATAGGAGTTGATATTTTTTAATCTTTAAAGTGCACAATTAAATTTATTTTTTTGTTTTTTATAAAAAAAATTCAGAGTGAAAATATTGGATATAAATTTAGGCTTTTACATGGGTTAAAAAAAAAAAACCGGGTTCAATCCGGAACCCGGAATCCGGGTTTAGAAAAACCCGGATTCATCCGGGTTTCGGCCCGTTTATGACCCGGTTTAACCCGGTCCGGGTTTCGGCCCGGATTTGAAATCCGGGTTCCGATTTGGGTATACCCGGATAAACAGGCCTAACTAGAAGTTCACTTCTCCCATCCCAAATAATAGAAAATTCTATATACCATATTATTAAATCAGAAAAATAAATATGTCCACCATTTTTGGCGCTAAATTCTCCTAAATAAATACCATTTTATTAGTTCCTTTTACCTCAAATTCTCATAAAAGATAATTAACTGATGGAGTAATACTAAATGCAAGTAATTTAGGCCCCGCTTAGTTACATAGATGAGATAAGATGTTTTAAATAGTAATGAATAAGATATTGTTATAATATAATTTTTTAATATTAATTTTGTATTGAAATTTGAAAAAGTTAAATTATTTATTATATTTTGTATGGGAATTTGAAAAAGTTGTAATGATGAATTGAGATGAGATGAGATGAGATTTTTGGTTTTGGTTAACCAAAAAATTGTAGATTTGATAAATAATTTAGTCAAAGAAAGATTTTATAAAAGTAAACTTACAAACTGACGTAACTTAATATGATATAGCAGATTTTAAAACTATTTGTATACTTTTATTGTAAAATAGAACTAACGTATCACATAAAATTAAGTCAATTTATTAGTTTACTTTTATAAAATCTATGTAGTTGTATCACTTATCATTCTACTGTGAGTAATGTTAATGCATAAATTTGCACAACGGGTCAGAACAGAAGAATGAATTATTCCCAACCCATAATGGTGACTCGAACTTTTCAATATGGTGCTCTTCATGTTCATCCATGAAATAAATAGCAAATAAAAATAAATAAAAAGAAACATAAACATTTACATGGTTCGGCATAGAAACTTACATGGGTTGTTTTGGGAACAAAATTTACTATGATTAGTGATTTTATAATCTCTTATAGCCTCTCATATCACTCAGGAGAAATTTAGTTTAAGTGTAGAGAAGTCATCCAGAGCCTCTGGAGAGTTCGTCATTCATTTATAGAAATCTCCTCATTTAATAGAAATTTGCTTTCTTCTTTAGAGTGATACAGTCCAACTTACCTTATAAAGACTTTTCCTTCTGGAAGTCTAATCCAAATTCTTTTTGTTTATCTCTTTATTGCCTTATTTCTTCCATGTCTTATCTTTTGACTTTATCTCTTCCCTTATTATTAGTGATAGATCTTCAGAGGACTCGACCCAATCAATTTAGTCCCTAACAAGTAGCATTCATATAATTTTAGTCACTAGACCATCTAAGCATTAGATGGTCAAATTTTAAATGTTTCGTTAAAAATAATGGTAGTATTTTAAGAACCAGAAAACATATATAAAGGATGATAATAAAAAGATGATCGTGATTGCATTTTTCTTATGATCTCAAGGCGCAAGCCGAAAGAGATTATCCCATGCATCTTAGTAAATAAAATAAAAATAACATTCGTTTTTATAAAACCACACACATATATTACATATAGCATTGCATCGTCCTTCTCTTCAAAGAGCAAAGTGTCTAATATATAGCATCTCATTGCATCGAGAACAAGAGTGGCGCAGGATTGATATTAGGCTGCAAGCAAGGGTTGTTAATAAATAATAGCTGTTCTTAGAAAAGTATGAAGTAATTAAATCAAAATGGTGACAAATGCAGTTCATGGAAGTGGAGCTCCTTTTGAGTTAAAGGAAGCGTGGCATTTGAATATGGCTAGAGATACATATATCATATTTTGTTTCAATTCAAGACTTACAGCCATTTTAATTCCACCAACTTTCACATTAGTAAGATACCAAAGAACGAAATGCATTTCCAAAGGGAAAAGAGGCATACCCAGATCATTCTGCTGATTACTTTCATCAAAATCCTGCAATTAACCAACGATAAGGTTAGATTAAGAAAAGCAAAAAGCAGGTTAAAAAACTTCATTGAAAAGTATTCATGTATGAAGAAACAATTTGTTTAAAAAAATCGTCAATCTTTATTAACCAAGTAAAAGAGCCAGATGTAAAGCAGGATTCATACGTTGCTCAGGTAACTCATAATAATCAGGTGGCAGTCTTCCATAAACAAAAAGAAGAAGAAGGCCTCAGATCAACAGCTCTAAAATACTCCTCAGATCTTTTACCGCTGTATACTCGTTTAAAAGAAAAAAAACTAAAATCATAAGCAAGGTGTCAAACGATGCAAACTGTTCATCTAAATATATGCCTTCCAAGTTCATAATGCTACTTTGTCGAATCAATTTCTAGTTCCTACGACATCTTTGATTACGAGAAATCTCAGAAACCATAAAAACACGACATATCTTTCATCTAATTAAACCCTGAATTCGTTTAGTGTATCTACATCACATGAATTAGATAAATAATCAGTTTCTCAAAATGATACATCAAGGGTCATGAAGACCAAGACCCTTACCCTTACCACTTTAGCCAACGAGGTCCTACAACTTAAGCAAATAAAATAAAAATGGAGCTAAATCATGCACCAGATGGCACTGCGACGATAAAGAACACATTACATTTAAGAAAGGTAGCGTTGCCTGAAATCAATGGTACCTTCATATTCCATCACCACCCTCCTCTCCCTCTCAAAAAACCTAGAGAACAGACACTTAAAAAGGTTATTACAAGAGAAGAAGCGAGGAGAAGAATAGGTTCCCATGTTGTTTCCAACAAATCAAAAACCATAGTGGAACTCCCATATGTTTAAAGTTCCACATGCTGCCAGAAAAAATTGAATCTATGCCAAGGAATGGAATAAGGCTACTAGATGGCAGAGCTAGCACCAGCCCAGCTTCTTACTTGAGTTTTATTGGTTATCCCACCAATAAAAATCATATAAACTAATTCAAATATCTACTAATTCAAATATTTAAAACGAACTTACATAAACATATTAAAAAAAAAAAAATCTTCTTGGATTCGATACCCACGGCTCTTGCATTTTGCAACTAAACAGATCTAAACATGTCCATAACAACAAACCCAATCTTCTAGTGCTTAGAAAAATGTTTATTTTTCCTTTTTTGTACTAAACAGATCTAACCCATAAATATACTCCTCAAACCTTCAAAAATTTCTCATCGAAACAAACCAAAAATCAACAAAGAGAAAAGAAATAAGACATACCCAAACGTTCGGCATCGCAGATGGCAGATCTAGCCAAGAACTTCCAGCGTTCGGCATCGCAGCTGGTAGATCTAGCGAAGAACTTCCACCGTTCGGCATCGCAGATGGCAGAGAGGGAGATAGAGCAAATGAGAGACAGATTTCGATAGGGAATAGGGCATAACAGAGCGGGAGAGAGAGAGAGAGAGAGAGCAGATGAGGCGTAGGGCATCGCCTCAACACAGACCAGAGAGAGAGAGAGAGTAGAGTAGAGAGAGGAGATAGAGCAATCTGAGAGTGAACCTAGGGCGTCGGGGGGGGGGAATGGGCGAGTGGCTAGGGCATCATGCATAAGTTTGCTTTTATATTAAACCCGGGTACCAGTTTTAAATCTGGTACCTGAGTTTTTAAACCGTATCCAGGCTGGATAGACCCGGATTTAAAGATGTGGGTATAGGCCCAGATTTATTCCGGGCCGGAACCCATAACCAGAATCCGGTTTTTCCGGGTTCCGGATTGGGCTGGGTAAAACCCGACCCAGATGAACAGCCCTACTTCTAGTTCTAGGGAGAGTGTGGAATCTGAACTGGAAAGCTTCCAACTTTGAAGGTAGAGTTTGGAACACACAAACAAACTTGTGGGGATTTTTTGTTTTGTTTTGTTAGGCTTTGGAGTTGGCCTTGGACGTTTGAAGTATATACTGTAGGGAGATGGGCTGGGCCTAGGGTGAGGAGCGCAGCAAGTGGTCCATTACCCAAAAAAAAAACAATTATCCAAAGACAAAAAACATATTCACAGCCGTCAATTTTCCTTTCCCGCCCAAACATCGTTTTGCCTACCTCCTCTATCCTTCCCGTCTTTTCCTTCCTTGCTCTTGTTCCTTGCTAATGCTCCCGAGTCCCCAACTCACTCCCTTGACCCTCGGCGCATGTTAGCACTCTGTCTCTCGCCGGTTTTCTCCGCCTCGCTTTACCCAATTCCTCCATAGATTTGTCTGTCCGTGTCTCTCTGCTTCTTAAATGGCACCACAACCTAAAGATCCCATCACAGACTACTCCCAAACCCAGCGTATACTCCTCCTTATTGACCTAAACCCACTTCTTCACATCTCTAACCCAACCCCATTTCTCGACTCCCTCCTCAGCTCCGCCAAAACCCTCCTCTCTTTTCCCCCTCTCTCTTCCTCCCTTTTCTCCTTCAAAACCTTCTTCTCCTCTCTCTCCCCCCTCCTCTCCTCTTCCAAACTACACCCTTTCCTTCCCAGCTCCTCCCTCTCTCTATCCTTCAATCACTCATCCTTTACTCTCATTTCTCTTTCCGAGACCCTCCAGTCATTTCACAACCAACAGGCGTTCGATTCTTCGCCCATGTCGCCGTCGCGGGCCTCGTGCCTCGCCGCGTCCATGCGCCAACTCGTGCACGACTACGCGTGGGACCCGGTGGTAGATGACTCGATTACGGGTACACTTTTTAATTGCAGTCAGAATGATTCTGTTGTTGTCGGGTCGAATTTGGTTATTTTGCTTTCGCCGGCTTGTAGATCTAAGAAGGGTCTCTCTGAGTTCTTGAACGTGGAAATTGATGATGAGTGTTTGCAAAATGTGGATGTGTTTTGTGAAAAATTTCGTGGGATTTTTGACAATGTGAACAGTGCGTTTGTTAAGAGGGGTATTCAGTTTAGTTGGATCGATGTTCGATATGAATTGGAAGATGGTGATTGCAAGGTTCAATTTTATGATTTTCAATTGAAGTCGGGGTTTTTTTTAAGTGCGATTAGGAGTTTAGGTTGGGGATTTTGCACGACGGATTCGATCATTCTTGGTTCTGCTCTCGTTCCCTTTGGGTTGATTTATCCAAAGATTGCCATTTCTTCCAAGTTTTTCAATTATAATGATTGTCGTAGGAAACTTCAAGCTCAGCTGATTCTTGAGATATTAGATGCAAGTACGAAGCCATTGGAATGCAAGTGCAGTGATCTTGAAATGGTCCATTTGAAGATGCTGGCTAGAAATAAATGTAATGATTTTCTGTTTGCTCCAGAATCACAACCGCAAGGTTGTGAACGGAAGAACCTGTTTTTCGGACTTTTTGGTGATGGGATAGTAAAACTCCATATTAAGGCTGTACAAAGGCACAAAGAGTGTGCAAATTTTGTGGGTCATTTATCTGATCCGATTCTCGTGCATGAATCTTTGGGGCACTCTAAGAGAAACCTGAAAGAATGTTCTGGTGGATTTTTTGCAAATAGGGTTCTTGACATGCTGGCAATGGAATTGGGTGAGTTTGTGCAGAGCAAATCCATACCCATTTGGCAGATTCTCTTGAGTTTTCTTTATAGAGAAGACTGCTGGGCAGTAGTGTCTCTTTCAAATGGAAATGGTGATTCTCATCTGGGAGTTCTCAAACCTTTCACATTTTCTTCAGCTCTCCTGTCTATTATAGAAGATGGAGTTTATCCTCCAAACATGGTACACGATTTTGGTGGAGCAGAAGTGGCTCGATTTATTACCAAGATGAACAGTGAGATCCACAAATCATATGTAGACAAAAGTATAAATTGTCAGGATGGGCCTTCACCATCTAATAAGGAGACAACCCTTGGAGACGGGAAAAAGAAAAAGAAGAAGTTACGCATGCTTCAAGACCTCACGTGGATTGCCTTCTGCAAGAAAGCAGTTGAACCACTTGAGCTAGACTTGGGAGAAGTTTACTTTGCGAGGGAATGTAATAACTCAAAGAAGTTGAAATTTCTAAAATGTTGGATGAAGCAGATTAAGAAACCTCGTTGTTGTAGTCTAACCCTACAACCAAAGGTCATGTCCCAACAGGAGATTCAAAAGGAAAATGATGATAGATTGACTAAATTGCACCAAGAAATTGAGCAGCCAGTCTCTTCATCTGCCTCAGCTGGAGAAAACTTTTTGACCGAGGCTTCCAAGATACAGGATGAAGCCACTCTTGACTTTCGGTTAGAAACTTGTGAAGCCTTCTTCAGTAATCTTTCCAGTAAGATCCAACAAGGACTTGAGTCTGAAGGAGTAGATTTGGGGGCTTTGGCAGAGCGGCTTGTGAACTCATCCATATATTGGTTATATCAAAAGCGTGGAATGAAATCTCCCTCTGAGAGTCAAAATCTTGAGGTAAAATCTGATGATGCTTGTGGTAGCATAGCTCTTGAACTGACAAAAGTGTTACTCAGGGAACCCAAGGAGTTGGCTGCAAAGCACAAAGATAACATTCCATCCTTTCAGGCATCTGATCCAGGATGTACTGGATTTGCTTCAAAAGATGTAGTTCGAGAGTATCCTTTTTCATTTTTGCTAATCTTGCATCTTCATACGCTTGTTTATTTTCTTGATCTATCAATTGGACTCCTTTTTGCAGAACTTTTGTTTTCCTTAATAAGCACAAGATATGAGATGCAGATATTATTTCGGATGGAGATACTGCAATCAGAGCTTGGAGCGAGTATTGGGGAGTCCATGAAGCAAAAGTTTGTGAAACAAATTTGCTTGCTTTTAGAGAGCATTCAGTGCCATCTGGAGGGAGGCTTTTTTGGTGATTGGAGCCTTGACAATTATGTTGGAAAGATTATAAGAAGCAGGTACATACAATTGATAAATAAACTTGTTTTCAAACAATTATGTTGACATTCTATGCTATATTGTATTATAAAAGGTTCTTTGAGGAGCCCAGAACATGTTACACGTGTTTATTATGTGGAGCTATACCAAATACATATTTCTGGTGCTGGTTCTTCCATCTTTCTCTGGAATATTATTATTCGTTTAAGAGATATATTCTTATGCCATCTGACCTTTTACAAAATACTGAACAAAGGACAAAATGGTTTCAAAATTCCAATAGTGAGTCCAGCTTCCTCACTTTGTACAGGATGCTCTTTGCAAGAGATGGGCCATGTATGTATATTACCATTTTTTTATAGGTAAGAATTTGTGTATATTAACATTAATAAGGACGTGTTTAGATTATTAATATGATCCTTGGACATGGTGGATCTCAGATACTTGCCTAATTGTATAGTTTTCTAAGCTCACTTTTAGCATCTTGCTTTCCTTCTACAATGTACAAACACAAACATTTAATTATCACTGAGATGACAGAATATGAAGAGGGATATAGTAATATTTGAATAACAAAATTTCAGGTATTGTCACACCCTGGGAGATATTGTTCATAAAATCTACACAAAAATGGATCTGTTGCTGTTTGCTGATGGGGATGAATCCCCCAATGCTTTACTCAACAGTGAGGACAGCAATCAATCCTGGAGGGAGAAATCAGAGAGAGATGAATTTGGTGAAAATAAAAGAAACAATGAACCGGTGTCAGTAGAAGCCAAGTCCCTTCAAGTGCCAGAGAACGATGATGGAAGCCCTCAAGGGATCATTAAACAGACGGAGCATGCTTGCAGATTGATGAAAGCTCAGGAGAGGAGGGAGAGGGCTCGGAGGTTTGCATCTTTCACAAGTTGGATGCCAGATTTGCAGAGAGTTTGGGCCCCAAAGCAGCCGAAGTTGACGAAACAGAAGTCATTTCCTCTTCGAAAGCTGTCGAAAAGGAAGCAGCGCCGAAGGGTAAGCAATGACATGGTATGTGAGACACCTATGACAGGGAATAAACGTTCATGCCCACGAGGAAACAGCTTTGACGATGAAGACCACCAGGATTCTGGAAGTCAATCTGGGGGTTCTGTTTCTAAGGCTTTGTTCCAGGATGATTCATGATGAGCCAGTAACTTCGAGCTGACCTGATATTGTGCTGTTCTGACATGGGAACTCTGGGAAACTAGCATAGACTTGATTAAACTAGCTACCATGCATTTGCGACATGAGTAAACAAACCTATTTGGAAAGTTCAACCTAAAGTGGTTGAGGTCAATATTATCTTCTAGGCACGTTTTTTTTTTTTTGAGTTGCTAACATAAAGTTGTAATATTGCATTTGATATCTTCCATGTATTTTAAGCACTGGAATATAAAATATCTCGAAATATGAAAAGTGAAAACTATTATATTATTTTTTTTGCCTTTGTATGTGCACTAGTTGGTGGCCGGNGTTGGGTTGCGTGGTGAAAGCAACTCCATTGATACTATTTAAAAACAATGTCGTGGTTACTAAATTTCTGTCTTTTTAGCACATTCCCCAATCTCTTTAAGTTTAATTTGATGATTATTGTCACACCACATTTAGCTTCACGAATCCCACAATCAATCTTGGGATTATTACATAATCGGCTAAAAATCAATTTAAAAAAAAAACCATAACTATTTAAATTAATACGTTACAACTTACAACATGTCCACTCCAACCCTCCCTTGGCATCCAACTCATGAGAACTTGTGCAGCTCGCAGGGAACCCGGCCTTGCATACCTAGTATTTGATAAAATTCTTGCCAAGAACTTTGTTTTCGAGAATATCATGATTCGAAGCTCCCTATACAACCATTTCCATTGTGATGCTCTTCTTGTTTACACAACCATGGCTAGCCACTGATTTGGGCCGGATAATTGTACATATTCAGCTTGTTTGTTGAAAGCATGTTTCGGGTTCGATGATTCGAGGGTTGGCTTGCAAATTCATGGTGCCGTTGTGAGGTCAAACTTTAAATTTGCCTTGTAAATTAAAAGCTAATGTGCGGACCATGTGAGTGATTACCTCAGTCATATAGTCTTTTATTGTTTCGATTGCCACCAATTTGTCCATGTATGCTAAAAGTGTGAAGCACATACAGTTTAGAATTTCTTCGCTTCTTACTAATCACTATTCTGCTATTCATTCTTATTAGGCTAGTGAGATATCTTTGAGAACGCGGAGCTCTTGCTGACAAGAAAATGGTTGCAGCCTAATATTCTTCTCCTGGATGCTAAGTCCTTGCATTGATCCAGAAGACTGCTGCTACACGTGATTTTTTTCTTGTTTCACCGAGGTTCTTTACAACTGACTGACTTAACTGTAATGCCTTAGCAACAAAGAATCGATTGTCCTTGCATTCTATTTGAATTCAAAGACGATAGCTAACTAAAGAAGTCTGTAAGCACAAATATGTGAAGAGCTGACTGGTAGGAACTTCTCTTAAGGCTTTTAAAGGACATATACCATTCTGCTGACGTGTAAGCTAATACTAATCGTTTCAGAAAATGCTGGAGAAAATGAGAAGTTTAATCTACAGAGGATGGTTTGGGGAAAACATCAAAGCTTACTGTAACCTGTGGTCTAAAAATGGCTTGAAATTTATACCTGGAACTAGATATTTATCATTGTGTACAGGAGAGTCATAAATAAGTGCTGATTGCAGAGAAAGCGAACAGAATGCCAAATGTTAAACTCAGAAGGTGATCAGTATGTGTTACAGCAGCTGGGGATGCCTAGCCTCCCTGTAAAGGCACCGAGGGTACTGTGCTTAAAGTGGAGAAAACAAAAGTAGGGTTATGTGATATTGAACATAGAGGGAAGCTGCTTGGGCAACCCAAATACCTGTGGTGGTGGAGTAAGGGATGCAGAAGGTAGACCTGGCGGCATTCTCAGATTTATATGGCAGTGGCAGTACTAACACTATTGCACAGATTAGCGCCTTGTTAGAAAATATAATGAGATTAGACAGATTAGGCTTACCAGTTGTACGATGTAAATGGTTTTGTGTTCTTTAGATAGTATAATACAGTTTTTTAGCGGATTATGCAGGCTGTTTGGACTCTGGTTTTGATCACCATGGTGTTCTAATTTTATAACCATGGTATTCCTCCACCACAAGTGACTGTTATCAATAAAATTAGGAGTATCATCTTCTTTCGAGAAAAAAATAAAGAAAGAAAAAGAGTCCTAATGAAAATAAGGCTAAGCTACATAAGTGTATCCCTTCTCTTTTGTTATTGGTGGGTGTCAACCAATAATTACTCCCATACGCATTAGCTGAATTAATAAAGTCTCTATCCAGTACTTATCAGTTGATTACAATACAAAAAATGAACTGGGATTACTTTGTTTTCTGCTTTTTGCTTCTTGAAGAAAGGAAAAGGTTTTTGAGGACACAGTTTGTTGGGTCTCTCATACAGAGGAAATGTTGACTATTTTGCCAAAAGCCAAAGATCTCTTGGATTAACCTCTTAAAGCTTGAAGCACATTACCTGTGAGTGCAAATATGAGCTTACCGATTTTGATCTTATATTGAAGTGGCTGCAATAGACAAACATCATCCCGAAACCCTATTCTTACAACTTAAAGAAAAGAATTTCTATGCAATCATACTACTTTCTAAAACCAAACATTGGTAAATTTATATGGAGATCAAGAAGAAATTTGCAGGATTTTGGACTCTAAAGTTCTATGTTGGTCATGCAGAAGATGATTTCCGACTGGAAGCTTGAATTCCACATTTAAAAGAAGAATAAGCTTTGCAGCAGTGCAAAGAAGAATACCAGAGTGATATTGGTTCGGCTCATCTCAGAGGATTGGAAGTGAAGGAAGAAGATGAGAAGAGCCGGACCAATACCACACCTAGTCTACTTCCCCAGGAATATTGACTTCTTGCAGCTTTGAACTCCAGTACCTATGTCAATGCAGCCTCCTTCCTACATATTTATAGGACCTGAAAAGTTTTTACGCGAATGGTTCGTATGTCTTAATGACATGCATGATATTCCGGGCATATGGGTCGACATATTTTGTCATTATCAAGGTTTAGGAATCCCCTTTTACAAAAGCTGCATAATGGAGATCATCGAAGCAGAAGCATTGAGTTATATATCCTATTGTCTTGACAAAGAAAAAAAGGAAAATAATTTTAGATTGCACGTAATTAGATCTTGGGAAAGAATTAAGCACGAGACATATATTTTGGAATCTAAAGGAGTGACCAAATCTAAGTTGAGATTTCGTTTTCTAGGCTGGAAGAAGAAAATTAAGTTCGATCGATGCATGTATATATGGGACATATTCTAATCACTTGAAATTGTAATTTCATTTGGAGATGATCTTATTGCATGCATGCATGCATGCAGCATGGTTAGATATATGCAAGAAGAGCTAAAGGTCGCCTATATATAATTTACATATTAATCTAATTGCTTCGAAAAGGTACGTAATTATTTGGAGATATGGTTTGCTGGAAAAGCTCAAGGTTCTCCCATTAGACATGGAAAATTAAGCACATTTATCTTGTTTCATATATAGCCATATATAGCTAGAACCCATGCACCTGAGAGGTTAAAATTCCCATCTCAATATATATATATATATTATATCCTCAAAAAATCCTATTGGTGCGGATTCTTCTCCTAACTAAAAAAGAGATCTTGGCAGAATTATTGTCACATATATATAAAATTGAGCACAATTTTGCAAATAAATAGCTCACTTGTTTTTCAAGAAGAAATGAGAATGAGAAACATGCTGATTAATATCATTTGATTGAATAATTGATTCAACTACTTCTTGTTTGAAAAAACCCTTCACTTCAATTGGTACTTTTTTATAAAAAGCAAACATGAAATAATAAATCCAGTCATTTACTAAGATTTCATATAGTTGTCTCGAATTCAAGTTGATTATATTTCGCCACATATATATATATACACACACACACACCCATTGTATGATCGGGGTGATCTCTTAATTTGTTTATTTTTTTAAACTTAATTCACGAGTCAAGTGCAATATCATGGCTTTTTAGTTGTGAGAAAGATCGAATGCTTTTTATAATAACTCTTACTACAAACCACATTTAAAATTATTATATATAGGAGAGATTTATAAATTCCCATTTTAGTAGTACTGTTTTTTTATACATTTTATTTTTACTTTTTTTAGATTTATAAAACTTATATTTTAGTTGTTTTAATTTCTTTAAGAAATTAGCGAATTTATATGTTTACCTTTCAGATTTTTTTTTAAACTTTTAGGGGCAATATATTAATAGATATGTCGATTAATTAATATATAATTAATTGACAAGATCGTAATTGTGGATAAGCTTAGGAGCGATATTCACTGATCAATATTCCTGATCTCGGACATGTTCGAGTAGTGGACATTATTTGTAAACTGATTCCTTATCTACAAACTTATTGGTACTGATGATGAGGTCGACTGTTGCATTGATCCATCAGCGGTATATATTCCGACTCGATAACAACATTCTCGTCAACTTTACTTACATATCAACCTTACTTTTTTATCCTTTTTTTTTTTTTTTGATAAAGGTGTAGGAGATCGATTTGAAATTCAGATTTTTCATTTAGAAAATTGGGCTTGTGAAATTTCTATGATCTTAAATATTACTTTCCATGCATGAATATATAATTATATAATAAGGATACCGATACTTTTAATTAATTAATTAGAACTTCTTCTACCGATCAAGTACTATATATAGATCAAGAGTACTGTGCTACAGGGACTGAGACTTTAATAGAAGATTTCGCTAAATGCAAATGTATTTTTTTTCTTCTTTTTCTTTAATCATTTTTAAATTTTTATATATCTTTAAATATTTTAAAAAAATAAAAAAAATCAATTTACTAATATTCACTTGCTTAACCATTAAGTAGAATAAAAAAACATAAAAAAAATTAATCAGTCACTTTTATTGGTACAACTATCATTTTCTATAGATATATATGGACAGGTTCTGTAGATATAACCTGTAGAACCACGAATTAAGATATTATGTTCTGCATGCACATTGTGAGGAGTCCCATCCGTTCTATTTGTATAAATTAAATTGGATCTGATTATTATATGTCTAGATAACATTATTGTTGCGGATGGCGGATGCAAATTTTATCTTTTATGGAAAATTCTATAAAGTACATTCTCATTTTACCATGATGAGGTGATATTACTCGTCAACTTGTAAATATATCTTAAAAACAAAATAATAAATGATCTAATAGTAATAAAAATGTGACGCTGGATTATATAGTGCTTATTCTACATGTTAGTCTCAACAGATATTAATTCACAGGGAAGAACGCAAGAGAATCGCTAAAAAATACAGAGAAACACCTCTGATGTTCAATTTAAAATGACCTAATAAAAAAATGTCTAAAATTAGCCCACAAGTCGGACTGTATAGCTGAAAATCGTCATTATTAGAATTTTAACAAAAATAACAAAATTTCAATAATCATGCCAAAATTAAATACGTAATAAAAGAAATAATCTGCAAAAAATCTAACTTAAATCGGGTTCAAAATCACTTCCTAAATGAGAAATGAAATATTTCCATAAAAAGAAAAAAATAATTAAAAATGGGGATTCGGAAGGGAAAACAATAGATTTTGACCTCGAAAAAGATGCGGACCGAGCATTGCTGGGTGGCCACGACGTGCACGCTAAAAAGAACTTTCCGAATTGGGGTTATATGTGCGATTCTATAGTTAAAGTTATAGCCAAAATATAGAAACGCATCTAAAACTGTCCAAATTAAGAAAAGATTACGAATACTTGCCATTTTTTAGCTGATCTGCCAACTCAAGGTATCTCTATGTCATCAACATGCCATTTAACAACTTAGCATCATT
This sequence comes from Carya cathayensis, assembly GCA_011037825.1. Classification (NCBI taxonomy): domain Eukaryota; kingdom Viridiplantae; phylum Streptophyta; class Magnoliopsida; order Fagales; family Juglandaceae; genus Carya; species Carya cathayensis. Next base: position 1,620,806 of record QGSO01000155.1, read on the forward strand.
TGACTCGAATCCACTTGCATCAATATGCCACATTTTGTCTAATGATATGGAAGTGTGATAATAAAAATCACGTTCTAATTTGTAGCATTATTCCTTTGTTCTTGTAATCAATTGGTACCTTTTTCCCTAGTTATCAATAGATATATATATATATATATATGATGTGTTGGATTGAAATTAAACCATGGAAATAAAGTAGAACTTGGAGGGAGAAAAATTCCCGTCCATATAATGTGGTGATTCAAAAACAAGACGACATAAATAATAAATTAATATACTAATTAGCATCTTTCTACAAGAGATTGGAAATTCATGATCATTTTGTTGAGTTATTCTACATCAATTGTTGAAGGGGCTAGTGTAAGTGTAAGAGATTGCTTCACCTTTAAATTAACTAATTTTTAAGATTGAGAGAGGCTCGTAATCACTCAATACTGGTATGATTAGAGTTAGATTTACCAACAATCTAAGTTTAATAGTCTGCGGGAGAAACATGTTATCTTTGCTCCGACCTAAGACCTAATATGTAAAGAATAGGCTGTTGATATTATTGTACATCAATTATGAAAGGGATTGACAATTAGTTTAGAAGAAGGAAAAATCTCACCCGCAAACTAGCTTTTGAAATTAAGTGATGGACACGCGACAGTACCTTTCATAAAATGTCATATAAGAAGAATCGAGCGTCCAACTGGTCAGATGTGTCGGCGGTGTTTGTTTGCTACGTAGGAGGTCTAGATGAGTATTAATGGGTCATGTATCACTTGATAATGAGGAGGGATCATTAGGTAGCTCTTCGATCGGTCAAGACAGCTGGCGGTTAACCATTTACGTACACCTGTATATTGTTTGTCAATTTTTCCAGCAATAATTATCAAGAATTTGTTACCTGCACGACACGACGGTCGTACTTTTCTAAGCATTTGGACTAAAATGAGCTAGCCCCGCACCTATAAATTTGTACTAATTCCTTCACCCAGAGCAGAACCTGGCTAACAAGACCATGGCAGCCCAGAAACAAGCATCAATCTGCCTACTATTCTCCCTCTTAATCATCTCCTTGTACAAGTCCTCACAAGCCGCTGGTATTGCCATTTATTGGGGCCAATACACCGATGAAGGCACTTTGGCTGACACTTGTGCCACGGGAAACTACCAATACGTGAATATAGCCTTCCTATCCACATTCGGTAATGGCCAAACCCCAGTACTAAACCTAGCCGGGCACTGTAATCCCAGTGCCAATGGTTGCGCCGGTCAAAGCACAGATATCAAAGCTTGCCAAGCGAGAGGCATCAAAGTCCTCCTTTCCATTGGCGGCAGTGACGGAAGCTACTCCCTATCTTCAGCCGACGATGCAAAGTAAGTGGCCAACTACCTTTGGAATAACTTCCTTGGTGGTCAGTCCAATTCACGACCCTTAGGCGATGCAGTTCTGGATGGCATTGATTTCGACATCGAGGCCGGTTCAGGCCAACCGTGGGATGAGCTTGCTCGGTCTCTAAACGGATTCAGCCAACAGAAAAAAGTGTACTTGGCCGCAGCTCCGCAGTGTCCGTTCCCGGATGCTCATCTCGATACGGCCATCAAAACCGGTCTGTTTGATTATGTTTGGGTTCAATTCTACAATAACGCTCAATGCCAATACGCAGACAATGCTAACAATCTTTTAAGTACTTGGAATCAATGGACCACGGTTCAAGCTAGCCAAGTGTTCTTGGGGCTTCCAGCTGCTCCCGAGGCTGCTCCAAGCGGCGGATTTGTTACGGCGGACGTGCTCAAGTCTCAGGTTCTTCCATCTATTAAGAGTTCAGCCAAGTATGGAGGAATTATGCTATGGAACAAAAGGTTTGATACTGGCTATAGTTCAGCCATAAAGGACAGTGTCTAGGTCACGCTCATAATTAACGCTTTGCTGAACAACTAGTATATGGGTTTTTCCCCGTCTATCCTATGGGGTTTGACATTTACTTTTATGCAACTAGTCTCTAAATAAATAAAGTCATTCTTACTCGATAGTACTTTGCCCACCATGTTTTACGTGTATATATAAATTCATGAGAGCTCGATGTAATTCTAAGGGGTGTGATCACTAACGGTGTTTCCCTTGGAATGACACCCTCTCTACAGTGATGGTTCTCATAAGGGGTGATGTTTAAGGAAGTGTTAAGAGGCACAACCCTTTGGGTTATGTAACTAATGAAGTGTTAAAAGACACAACCTTTTAATTTAGTCAAAAGGTTGTGTCATTTACTAACCATTGAGTTATCAATGGTTGTGCTATTTGCCAACCGGTACATGATGGCCTATAAATATGGGTTATTGGTACACAATTTTATTTACTCAATTCCCTTTCTCTATCACCAACTTGTGGGACAAATACCTTAACGGGAGTGTCACCATTTTGTCAATTTTACATTCAATTTCGTCTATTTTATTTCTCTATTTTTCTACACTCGATAGCTTAGCTTCTTCGTACGTACATTTATATATTCAACCCTAGCTAGCAGTACGTTTTGTCTTATCAATTCAAGTGATCAGAACCATATATATCTTCTATATATAAAAAGTGTATATGAAATGAAAAATCTTGTTTTAACGGTTTTTCTTATTTTTTCGTTAAAGTTAACACCGTTTGTTTAAATACGTGTGAATGTAATCGGTATATAGAATGAATACATAAATGTTGAGAGAGATAACATTCAATGTTGTTATATGATTTATTAATCACAATAATTACAATACTTAATAGTTTATATAATAATAAGTAATTAAAGATTAATTATTATATTTTTCTCTTTCTCCTTAACATATACACGTGTATTAGGTGCATAAGACGTGAAACCCTAAGTATAATACATGTATATTAGACGTTTCATTAACTCAGATTATTGAGTATTCCAAATTTAAAAATCTCATATAATATATAATACAAGTGTGTTTAATCAAAGTGTTTTTTTTCCCTTGGTAGTAGGACGTAGCTTCCGCTAAATCATATTCCACACGTGGGTTTGTTATGATGGGCACGTGACAAAGACCGTGATCCTTGAGCTAATCAAGATAGAGTAAATTCGGCCAACAACTTCAAAATATATTTTAGGATTTATATATATGCTATATATAGAAAATATTATACCACAAATTTTATAAAAAGATTATGTTTTAACTTTATGTTGACCCTGATTGACTCAACCAACAGCAAAATAGTACCTATTCAATGTTGTCTCTATTGATCGTCTACAGGATGACATAAATTGATGAATTATAATACAAACATCAAACGACACATATTTTGAACTACCGTTTGTGTTGGACTTTTATTAAATTTTTCGTATGCATCTTTGCTAAAATTATGGATGTTATAAACATGTATTGGATTATATATATTTTGAACTTATTTTTTTATCTTCTCCAATATGCCTTAAATTATTAAGTGACATCAATAATTTTTATAAAATATATATTATTTTTTACAAATAATCATTTTATAAAATTAGACAAATGTGCTTTGCACATTGCTCCCACCTAGTATATATATATGTATAAACGTTTCATCTTTAACAAAATTAAAATAAAAAAAAAAAGAAGGAAGAAAATTTAATAAGGACTTCTATTAGCCAAAAAAGGAACGACGTTTGGCGACGAGAAAATTTGTAGTGTCTACGTTGTACATATTTTTCATCGATACACCAAAATCCACATGGTCATCAAATTGGCTATATATCTAATTCCCTGCAGAGAGCTAGCTAGCTTTAATTTCGTTTATAATTTATTCTCGTTCAAACCAGCTAGCTAGCTTATCCCTTCATGACTTTGTACCATCGGGCCTGGATTTTTTGTTGCTTGACTATATATATGTCGATGGTTCTCGTGTAAAAATTGAACGATAATATTTGATGTAACATTAATACAGAAAATTATTAAAATCTTCCAAAACAGTGTGACATCGGAGGGATCGATCTAGAATCTATATATATATATATATCTCAAGATAAGTCACTCTGACAAGGCAGCTCTTTCCAAACCAAAAAAAAAAAAAAAAAAACAAAAACCAGGTTAACGTGGCATGATCAAGAAGTTCAAGAAATATATTCCTTCTCCTAGCTTTGCTTGAGCAACTAGATTTTGTTTTTCCTTTTTGTCCTTGAACAAGCCTCAAATTAAATGAAGGTTTTATTTGTTTATATATAAATGATTTTCACGGGTTTTTTTTTTGGGGGGGGGGGGGGGGGGGGGGGGGGGTGTTGGTTTGTGTTTTTCTTGTTTTGTTAAGGCCCAGTTGGAAAAAGATCATGTGATCACTTCAATGGACAAAATGGCTGATAACAGAGATGATCAACTAATGCCCGATCCAACTTTGTTAACCCAATGCCGCATTAATTAGCCCGTCAGCAGCCTAGACTTCCTCAATCATGTATAAGTATTTGATGTTCGGACTCTGAAAAAGTTGATCTTAAACTGATCAGTTTTTAGCTGCATGCGTGCGGGCATGCCTACTTCTTGAAGTCATTTTAGAGGATAAGATAAGAGTAAGAGTAGAGAGTCCAGGATTAGACTTTTCTTAATTAGTTAGTCGCCATTAATGTAAGTCATCATTTCCCGGCCCCAAAATGTTGTTGCAAGCAAATGATATGGTTGCATTATTATTCAGTATATATTATCATGCTAGCTAATTAGACGGTCGAGTAATATCTGGGTGAGGATCAAGAGCCATCTGGTATTGGTTATATATATCTTGTATATTAAGTCAAGATTATATATATATATATATGGAAAAATAGTACGAAGAACGTTCACCGTTCAAGAGCAAAGTGATAAGGATGCATGCAATTACTTAATTGGTTTTGATTGATATGAGATTATATATGGCGCGCGTTAAGCAAGCAATAACTTATTTTAATGCTGTTATTAGCCAGGTGCATTAATATTGGTCAATAGTGAAGAAGCCTAGCTAGCTTTGATAAAATTTTGAGCCAGCGCGCAGCATGGAGTATGGCGCAAACATTGCATGTGAACTTCTACGCCTTATGTTCATTATACATGATTCCTTATATTTATCACATAATTTCGTCTCGTGAGCTACGATTGCTAGTCATGTTCTGTCAATGGTAATATTTAAGCAAAAGTACGTAACACTCCAAAACTGCAGTACCACTAGTACTATGCAGCATCTATCTATTTATATAATACATGATGTCGATCCGAGCCTTGACATTTTCCCTGATTACACTTATTTTTTCTAGATTAATGTGATATATATAAACAAAAGGAATTGTTAAATTGATATTAAGGTTATTTGGCTCGAGAAGGGCATGCATGTGTTTGCACGTTCTTAAGAATAATTGGTCAAATTGATCTACTTCTCCATTTGCACCCTGAACCCTATAAAAGGACCCGCCTCTCAACGTTATGAAAGCACGAAACACCAAAGAGGTTGGCAGAAAAAATGGCAGCTTCCAACGTCCTTCGAGTTACACCTCTACTCCTCTTTGCCATCTTATTCCTAACACTTATCGAAACCTCTCATGCTGGTGGCATCGCCATCTACTGGGGTCAGAATGGCAACGAGGGAACCTTAACCCAAACCTGTGCCACCGGAAGATACAAATATGTAAACATAGCCTTCCTCATCAAATTCGGCAATGGCCGAAAACCAGTGATCAACCTTGCAGGTCATTGCAACCCAGCATCCAACGGATGCAAGATAGTCAGCAATGGCATTAGAAACTGCCAAAAGCGAGGAGTGAAGGTAATGCTCTCCCTTGGAGGTGGTGTTGGAAGCTACTCCCTAGCTTCTGCTGCAGACGCAAGAAATGTAGCACGCTACCTGTGGAATAATTTCTTGGGTGGAAAGTCATCCTCACGTCCATTAGGGGATGCCATTTTGGATGGCATAGACTTTGACATAGAGCTTGGATCCACAAAGTATTGGAACGACCTTGCACGGTACCTAAAGTCCTACAGCACGCCACGAAGAAAGGTGTACTTAAGCGCAGCTCCCCAATGTCCATTTCCTGATAAATTCCTTGGTAAAGCTCTAAACACAGGCCTTTTTGACTATGTCTGGGTTCAATTCTACAACAATCCACAATGCCAATATAGTTCAGGTAACATCAACAAATTATTAAGTTCGTGGAACCGATGGACTAGTTCAATAAAGGCTGGGAAGATATTTTTGGGTTTGCCTGCAGCTCCTAATGCAGCCGGAAGTGGATATATTCCACCCAATGTGCTGATTTCTCGAATTCTTCCTGTCATTAAGAAGTCACCAAAGTATGGAGGTGTGATGCTGTGGTATAAGTATTTTGATGATAGGACTGGATATAGTTCCAAAATTGTGAAAAAGGTGTGAAATTGTGCTTCTAGTAATTTGAATAATGAGGAGCTGGATATCCTCGTATGCTTCTAATTATTAGAATTATCAATAAATAAAATTAGTTGATATCCAGCTTGCATGTACGGCTTTAAGCTGAATGAAAATGAATGAATAATCTTTAATATGCGTTGTTGGAAAAGCACTTTACATGAATAATCTTTAGTATCTCTCGATCTCCACTTTCCTAGTCTATATAAGTTTTTAGATATCAATATGAATGTGAACGCCTCCCTTCTAGTTGGCTGTAGCCTTTGGCTAGCTATTGATCGTCGTGCTTGAAAACGCTGAATGGAAAAGTATAATCTCTTTACCCAAAGGCTGAGTTTTGTCAGATAATTATCTGGATAATTCTTTTGTGACGTTGGATTGTTACATAAATAAAACAAGAATCTAAATTATTGTATGAGAAATTAATATATAAATGAACAAGAATCCAACTAAAAGTTTTGTCAAAATTAAAATTAAAATTACTTCTAAACTTGAAACCAAATGTTTCCTAGCAAGGTAAGATCAATGAGTATAAATATAGAGAAATACTTTAGACACAAATGAATTACATAAAAATAAACCCACAAACTGATGTGGCATGATGTTATACGTCATATTAATGTAAAGTTATTTTTATTGTAAAGTAAATCAAATGAATCCCATGAAACCACATCAGTTTGTGGGTTTACTTTGTATAATTTCTTTATGTATGTAGCAGTTCTTATAAATATATGATTTGAAAGAAAATAACTAATATTATTCTGAATGATTTTGGAGAAAGTAACTGATATCCCATATCAATTTAGATTTACACTAGTTTTGGAGAGTTTGTGGATCGTTAATATTGAAGAGTTCCCAGAGGCAAGCCTATTTCCAGTACTTGGAGACAGAGTACTCTACGTAACAGTAGCTATCAACATAACTAAATTGCTAAGGAACTTCAGTACCAAGCGAAGATAAGGTAAACAATTTGTGGAGGTTCACATGTTCCTTTCAATGATTTCTCTCCTCTCAAATAATTCATGTTTTTAAAATTAATCATTGTCTATTGTAATTGTAGCTGGTTTTTGTCATACTATTTACTTCGAGGACTGCTAAAGACATAAAAAAATTACATAAAGTAAATTCACAAACTGATGTGAATTTATAGAATCTGTTAGATATATTTTATAATAAAAATAATTTTACAATCTGACGAATCACATCAAATCACGTCATTTTATAGGTTTAATTTTGTATATTTCTTTGGGGCCAAAGTATTTTCCATTTATTTCTGCCTCTATCAACATCACTAAAGTCAGTATACGTTCTCTCTTTGGGAGTGATCATAAAGCCCCCACTCATTGCAGCATATTCGGATTGAGCCTTAAGTACTACTGTTCTTGAGAGAGGCAGCCCATCACTGCAACCCGGCCAGCAAAGTGCCAGCATGTAAAGGTTCTAAGTTTGATTCACAAGTTTTACTAAAACAAGCTATTTCAAACCTATAATCCCTAACAAAGAAATGAAGAAATCGTAAATAAAGAACGATTTCTTGAAATGAGAGTTGACCTCTTTCCTTGGCTTTGTACGTACTCGACCATCCCATTTAACAACAACTGTTATGCATGATTTTGGAATATGCTGGCAGTGGCAGGCATACAGCGACCTTTCATTAGAACAGACAGATGATACGTACTCCTTGTATTATTCATGAATGAGTTGCATGTTGATTTCCTTGCGGTTCCGGTGGTAAGAGCCAAGAGAATTTTAAATTCTTTATGATAACGTAGATGAAGTTTTAGGACTGAAGTTAAGTCAGATCTTGGCCCCCATCAACCTTGAAATCTTTGAAAATGCTGCATGTATCGCCGGCAGAGAAACTGGACGGAGAATTTGTGCAGTATTACATGGACAAATTTTAAAATGGCCTTTTCCCTTCCTTTATGATATATATAACTTCATTTTTAGAATGGGTTATTGTGTAGAAGGGGCACATGATCAGGGGGGACCAGTTCACTCAAGTCACTCTCTAGCTCTGGTTTTTGTCCCAAAAGCCTTGTTCTGTGTTCATTTCTTTCTCCGACAACCCCGGGACCAGTGTCTGCAATATTTTTTATTTTTATTAACCTTTGTAAATATACCATACTACTTGGTTCATTTGGTTTGAAATAAGGACATGCATGATAATCTTTTTAATATTTGATTACTCATATAAGATGAGATAAAAGTTAAAAATTTGAATAAAATATTATTAGAATATATTTTTTTAATATTAGTTTTATTTTGAAATTTGAAAAAGTTGAATTATTTATTATATTTTATGTGAGAGCTTAAGAAAATTATAATGATTAAGTGATATGAGATGACATGAGATTAGATAGTTTGTGTTGTGTAACCAAGCGAGGCCTTAAGCTTGAGGAGGTTTGAACCGAACGCCACTACCATCTATGTTTGGTTGTTGAATCAAACTCAATTTATTTTAAACCAATTATTGATGGGACTCACTACATTTTCAACTTAAAAAATAAAGCTTATTTTAACCTACTTCATACATTTCAACTTAAAAAATTAAATTCATCTAAACTTAAAAAAGTTAAACCCTTCTTAATAGGATTTACAAAGAAATTACTATTTACAACTTAAAAAGCATCTCAAACACGTAATCTAATCTCTCGGGATCAGAATCGATGTGTTATTTATTTATTTTACTATACATGTGTGAGCTAGTGGTCTCTTATTCATAATTTAAAAGAAAAAAGGTGGTCTCTTATTCATTACCTTAGTTCGTAATATGTTTTCTTTTAAAACAAACGAATGTACTTTCGAATATAATATAAAAAAATTGCTATATTTTGTTCCAAGAAAAAATATGTTACAAAGGTCTAATTAAGAAGGTCTAATTACAGTTGGACTCGCCACATCTGGATCCTTTTGACCCCAAACTCCAGGCTCCATCCGCACCGGTGAGTGTAGCACAAACACCAGCTCCGCCACACGTCCCTCTGAAAGACTGCTAGCAATCCGAACTGTCCAATTCTAACTATCTGGCTATGTTACTGCTTTCCCTAATCGAGAATCTAGGGAGAAAGGATGTGAAAACCTTAGTCAATGAATCCGGATCAAATGGTAGCAATACTGCTTTCACATATGCGGATCACAATAGTATTCGACAAATCTACTAGTTGGATTTTAAAACCGCTATTGCAGCGTTCCCTTGTGGTTGGACCCAATTTATTAGTTCCATCGCTCGTTTTTACTTTTAGTTTTCTATTGTAAGCACTGCAATTTTTATGAAGGAATTTTTGTCAAGTCCCCCGCCCTCTCCTCTTGTATTGTCTTTTTTAATTCAATGCAAGTTTGATGAAAAAAAAAAAGAGAGTAGGTCATTCATTGGCAACTAATTGCCAACTTTGTACAATCAAATTAATATCATATCATTGAGGTTGTGCCTTGTCCTGAAGTCGCTAGGATGTAAGCATCATTTTGGTGAAATCGTCCTTTCAAAATGGTCATACCCACTCCAAATTTGGCACAAAAATAACATGAAAAGATGAGGAGAATAGAGAGCAAGCTAAGATAGCCTCATCCAATGGTCGAGAATGAATACAATACTAGGATTACTAGAGAAAAAGAATTTAAATTAATAAACTGATTGTGCTCTGTTTATTTTCTATTTTAGAGCAGTATGGACAATTCCTGCAACAAACATGCATGCATGAACCTGCATGCTTCCAATGAACACTGATTTCCTTCTAATTACTTTACTCCTATGAATTATAGGTTTATAAGAATTTAAAAGCATGACACTCGATCAATCTCTTCATATTTTAATTTCTAAAGATGGCTTGGAAAAAACAATGATATATTGCAAGGAAAAAAAAAAAAACAGTGGGGTCAACTATTGATGCAACAGTACATTGATGAGGGGTCTTGCTGGGGCTCACATTTCTGTTTCTTTTCTCTCTTCTCTTTTTCAATTATTAAAATCCCTTGTCTCTAAGCAAGACAACCACACAATCAATTTCGTGGAGAAATAGGAGATGAAATTATTCATACACACACATAGTAAAGATATGTTACATTTATATACAGTAGGAGGGGCCTTTGCTTGCTATAAATTAAACCTGGTTCATTTTTCCCTTGCTTGTAGTAGTGTTTATATTTGTTCTTGTTCTTCCTTCCTTGTATTCCTTACATACCTTAATAGGCCGACATTCATGGAAGCCTCACATCCTCTTTCAGTTGAAAGCTTTTCGTACAGTTGGTTGGTGAACCTGAAACCATCTCTAGATTTAAGCCTAGATAACTCCTTCAGATCCTCACTGGACACCTCCGATGAAGCTTCTTTCATCGAGATGGACCCAACAATGACAGCCTCCAAGAGATTCTTCAGAAACTCTCAAGATTTTAAGTTTGACTTCCCTATTTCGCAGTCTCCTCTCGCTGTTGTTCATGCAGATGAGCTCTTCTCCGATGGCTATCTTATGCCTCTTTTTGTGGACACCGGGAAGATGGAGGCATATTATGACGCCTCAGATCATTCCACTTCTGCTCTGCCATCGGCCTATTCCCATGCACCAAAACTCCTTGTTCCTGCAGCTGAAAATAATCCTTACTGCTCTTCCCTTAGAAGGTCATGTCGAAGAATGTCAAAGCACATCTTTCAAAAGTACTTGGATTTTCTTAGGCCATTGCTTCGAAGACTCGGAGGAAACAAATCAAGAAGTTCTAAAGCTGAAGTTGTTGATAAGAGACTTAAGAACTGGGCATACTCGTCCAGAACATCTCCTCGAATTAGTGTAGCTTATCCATCGGATCATCGGCGCAGATCTTGTGACCCTGACAGCTCAATTTACGAGGCAGTTCTCCATTGCAAAAGATCCATAGGTATATATAATATATATGTTTTTCTTTCCTAATAAGAGGTTATTGGTTTCATTCCATAATCATTCAGCAAACATTTTGGGGCACCATTTTAAGATATTTCAAAACATTTTCTTTTCAGGAAAATGAATGGTGGGTGTTGTACAAAACAAAGAAATGAAGACCACAAAAGGAAAGAAGGAAGAGGAGGAAGTGGGAAGAATTAATTATGGGAGCAATTCAAGATACACATGGAAAGAGAATGTTGGGGTGACCAGAAAATCATCGGCCACGTGCTGTTTTGTCACTTTCCACCATATTTTTGGGATGATAATGCAATGGTTTTGTCCTCCAAGGGAGTAGAGAAGCTGTGTGATGGTCGGCAATGGAAATTCTGGCCTTGAGGTAGATCAGGAACCAGGCCGGGAGATCAGGGGGCCGGTGGTGGTTATGATCAGGGAGTGAAAGTTGAAAACATTTTGTACGTATTTATAATTATGGGATGTAGCTTAATTACTACTGCAAAGTCTCTGCCACCATTATTCCTGATTAGTTTTTACTTGACATATAAAAACTAAAGTTCATCAATGTTTTATACATTTGTGCAGCCTGGTTTAATCGATTTTAATTGAGGCTAGACATTTTGACACGATGCTTATTTCTACAAGCCCTCACGCATCGGAACCTGCATGAACTTTAATTTCTTGTGAGCAAAAGGTTGCCCATTTTGCAATGCAACAATAATGCATGCTAGCCTAGCTAATAAAAGTTGGAAAAATTAGCTTGGTAATTATATATTTAAACAATTAGGTATGACAACCGGCCTGCAGCTTTGTGGTCCATGCATATATATAACAATAATAATAGTACGTTGTTCGTACTGAGAAAGCCATGATTTTAATTGATCAAACCAAGTGGATGGACTCATGTGAGCAGCTGACCTACTCTCGGAAAAGAAATAAAAAGTACATGAATAATCACTACTCTTGTAGTCATAGAGAAATCATACTTTTAAGTCGGGACTGTAATTATTAAAAAAAAAAGAAGTAAATAAATATAGAATTTATATAAAAAAAATTAATTTTTAATAATAGATTACATTCTTTTTTTAAATAATTGTATAGTATTTATATATTTTACGACTATACGTACTCATAATTACATATATAGTATGCCTGCTTCGATCTATATCTATCTTATAAATTAGATCAATTAAGCTGCTAGCTAGATCGATCACTTCCTGTCATTCCTGGCTAATTTGATCAATTATTTTGATACATCATTTCCTTATACATAGATCAATCTTTATATATATATATAATATACTTATTTATTAGAGTTGTCAACTCTTTTTGTTCGTCACACATTTATTTTCATAAATTAATTAAATCAAGAATTATGTAATATCATAGACCGTCATCCTATTATCACCTTATGATCATTGTGTTGATCATGTGATTAATTCTTGCTTTAAAAAATTAATTCAAATTGATGGATAGTATCACTTTAATACAATGAGTTATGAGATCATGTGATAAAATAGGCCAAGATAAAACTATAATTTCAGCATTACTCTTATATAAAATGGAAAACTGAAGTACTCTCGTCGTTCCAGAAAATCCCAATTGAGGTTCCTTGTTCGTAAGAAAATTGTACCTTATTAATTACATTTTCCTATTTTTTAATTTTTAACTATGTACAAGAATCATGTGATTTTTTTCCCTCCTTTTAAAAAAATGGCTGTACAAAGTTGAACTAGGTCCCCTCCCACGTCCCTCAGAAAGATGTTTGATTCTTTGAATATATTATCATGTTTAGCGACAGCTATCGTGTATATATATTGGCGTCGTCCTAAGTAACAGCTAATCTGGTACTATAAATTCCAATCTCATCATATCGTTGTACCACAATCGACGTTGTTCTATGCTCGATCTAGTTGTGTTCATGCCTCATGATATATATATCTACAACATTATTTATACTTCACCGATATATAATTAATGCCTTTTGAAATCGGAGATCATCACAGATGGATAATATTGGCATACTCTTACCCCAAAAGATCATAGGCAACGAGTACAGCCACATCATGCAACGACATCCCCAACTTTCTATAATATTTCAAATACATATATAATATAGCAAGCTAATTTCCCCAGAATTTACTGCATTCTTCACATAATTTTTGTTATACTTGGGGGGCCAGGAACTATAGAATAGTGACATATCCTTCCTGCAATAGTATGGTGGTGTCATTTTCAACTAGCTGTTTTTACAAGATAAACAGAACTTTTAGGACCATTCTGTTTTGATAAGGGTGGATAACCATAGATGTTCTGCTCTGGGTTCCCTTAGTCATGGGTCTAGTATGTGACAAGACTTGCTCTTCTAAACATTCATGTTGATGTTCTTCTTGAATTTGCATTGCAATTCATTCCCATCTAGATTCAAGTTTAGGTGGCCCAATTTCATCCAAGTGGGACTGGGAAAGAGAGGTGGCTGAGAGTAAGAAGTTTGTCGCGTGACCAAGTAGGATAGGGAGACATGGAAAAAAAGTGTTGGAAGAAATAAAGTTTGAAAACACTGCTTTTGCATTTCCTTCTACATCTTTTTTTGTCTTTCCTGTTGGATTTTCTGCTTCAGTTTGAAAGAAAGTAGAACCAAGGGTTATAAATGTTGCTACATCAATTAGCCTTGTTGGAGGGGACCATGGTACCTCAAACATGCTACTTGTCGCTGCTATTGAACCTTGAGTCACTTTAGCTTGTAACAAGACCATAGCGGCCAAGTGATAACTCTGTCCGTCCTTATTACATTGCATAAACTTGCAAGCAGAGGATGTGTGCATTTCCAAGATAAGTCCTTCAAATGTTGACATCGGAATTAGTGTGGAAAGACATTCTTGCGGTCCCCTTTCATCTTGAATACACAACAAATAATTAACAAACGAATGTGAACACAAAAATTCGACATGGTTTTTGTCACATTGAGAAGGTCTGCCATGGCCAGTGATATATATACTTTTACAAACGTATAACAACCACAAACCATATTAGAAAATGCTGCACAACTTTTCCACACTATACTAAGCAGGAATCAAAATTCATTTACATCGTATATGAGGTAGTCCCCCTCTTTCCATTGCCATCAAACTTGTCACCTCCTTAGGGACACTCCTCCGATCTATGTAGACCCTTGAAAGCAAGAGATATAACCGTTTCATTCTTACTGTTGTAAATGACAGTGTTCCTGATGTACTTGAGTTGTAACATTTGAATTTTTCTTATTATCCAACACAAAATGACTAGATTTTTGTTGTCTTGTACATATGGAAGCAACCAATTCCACTGCAGAGATCAGAGATCGAGCCACAGATAATGATGGGTCTAAATTAAGAACATTTGGCACAAAAATGAGAGAATCAAACTATGTGCCATACATATGCGCCAAGGATCTCAGCTTCCATCAACTGCTACGTCCTTTTAATCCCTAGGAAGTTAAATGTCACATAGATTGATCTTGGAAGAAAAAAATGAATTAATAAACTGATTATGACAAAGATGTTGAGTTAACTTCCTTCTCAAGAGACTTTAGAAGGCTTCTTGAGAATTAGAACAACTTGTAGACAGGTTTTCCCGAACAAACCAGTGGACCACAACCTTGTTACATGTCCTATGTCGAAAACAATCCTGCGTAAGACCTTTCTTTCAAGTTCAAGGACAATGAATGGTACATGATATGGCTTTTGTGCAGAACTTATGTTGCACTTAATATCATTGCACTAGGACAAGGTCCATATTACAGTTGCTTGGCTTCTGCCATGAATCTTTTGTCATGGCAGCCTTGTAACATCTATAGCATTAGAAACACGTACTAAACTCAGGCAATTTGGGTTTTTTTAAAACCCAACATTTGTTTTGCACTCGCGGGCTCTTAAGGATGGCAATTTGCTTCAGGTCATTGGAGTTTGTGTCGAATTTGGGTCATAAATGTATGTGTTGGGTTCAGGTCATTCAAATTCGTGTCAGTTTGTACACAGATCGTAGTACATGCAGAAAATGACATGATTTCGCCTCCTAAACTACCAAAAGTTTTCTAATAGGCATCTAGTATATTATCTCAGTTAGTTCCCACCCCCATCATGGTTTAAAGTGAAGAGTGTGATCAGTATGCATGCTTAAATCTAATGTTTGCGGTTATAAATCCCAGCAATTGAAATTGCTTTCGTGAACCAATTGAAAAGGCAAATGTAATAGACACTTCATTTCATTTACATACTCTGGTTAAAGATTAAAGCTCCCCATATGAGCAAGCAAGATTCCTTACTAGCACAAGAAAGTTAAGAGCAAATAGAACTACTCAGGATCCATCGTTCTTTTATTCTTTTGAGCTATAATTGAACATTGTTGCACAAGATATACACTAATAGTGTATTCCCAGCGAACCTTCTCCTACAATTTACAACTAAGCTTCTGTTTGAGCATTACTCTCCTCTTACTACTGAATCTTCGATCACTCTGTTAAATGTTCCCTGGAACTGCCAAAATCATCGTTTTTGTTCCTTCCATGTATCAGAGCAAACGACTCGTTGAATAATATCACAAATCTCTTAACGTCTAAGGCAGTTGAATCACGGGCATAATAGTGGAAGCTTAAGATTCTCTACATTGAGAGCTTGAAGATTTTAGAGACGCTTCTAAATCGTTGCTATCTGAGCCTGAAAATTTTAAGAAATTCTCTACATCTCTGGAATCTGAGCTATTATGTCTTAGATGGAACCACTTTCTCATTGTTTTTGGCCTTTTGTCACTAATGGCGATGGCAATATCATTAGGGAAAAGGTCTCGGAGAACAAAGGCATGCAAGATGGTTGTTATAAGCAGGGCCGTCACTGTAAGCATAGCAGCGGAAGAGAGTATGACAGATAGAGCTTGGGTCAAGACACTTTTGACTTCATTTGAGTACCTGATGGTTGCAATGGCAGCACCAGTCATTGGGAAAGTGTAGGCCCACCATGCTATTGAGAACCTGTGGATTCAAATAAAATAAAATATCAGAAGGTCTAACAAAATTAGGTGCACCGATATTACTATCTCAGGTGACAAATACAAGTCAACATCATACTTGAACCCTCTGAAGAAATTGAGCCGAACTGCCTGCAAAAGCATAGAAATATCAAATAGTTTTGAAAACCCATCATGACAAAACAAGTGATCATCAGTGTTCTGTGTTAGAGGGGCAACTGCAACAACCCCAAAGCAAAGAATCAAGTATTCCATGATCATCAGTGTTCTGTGTTAGAGGGCATCTTTCTTGCTTGGCTTTATGCTTTGTTAATGTTTTACCAGACTTCTTCCTCATTGTTCTGCTAAACCTTTAGACCAGATCTATATTCTTCTTTCTATGGAAAAAAACTATAAAAGATGGCATGCTTACCTGTACGTGCATGGCAAGGACTTGAAGTGAAAATTTATGCTCATTTGCATTAGCGAGGATAGAGACTTACCAATGAGAAATAAAGGAACAGGGCGATGAAGTAAGCAATCCGTGAACCATAATCAAAAGTGCCTTGAATCTTTGCCCATGCCATTGAAGCAACGCTCGGTGCTGCCACAAATAGAAAGAATACCGGATGGAGCTCTTTTGGGAGTGTATCATTTGTTGGAAGTCTCTGGTAGAGAGTTACAAATAGGACTGTGTAATGAGCCAAACCAATAGCAAAGAAGAAGATAGGACCTTCTTTTAGCCCCATTGATGCCCCCAGTAATGCACCAACAAAATTTCCAACTACAGAAAGATGGTTTGAAGGATTTGCGACCTTCGATAGCCTCCTTTGGCCTCCTGACATCCACTGTCCATAGATCTTAAGCTCAAGACAGAAAATTGGTGCCATGAGAACATACCAAAGAGATGAAGGCAGGTTGTTAGCAACTAGAGGTGGCACTCCAAGAGCTAAGAACAATAGGGATATCCATGGGGCAAAGAAGAAGTTGTTACGGATAGGGTGGTAGTACTCACGCCGAACTGCTTCAAAGTAGAGAATTACTTTTAAAAGATAGATGGAAGTAACAGTGGCTATAAGAGCAATAGAAATGCACCATAAAACGAGATTTACTGTCAGGCTTATGTGAAGAAATTTTGTTGAGGAAGAGGTGGCCAGGGCTTTCCACATGATTGCCTGGCTGCTAACACCAAGACAGATACCAAATGAAGAGATAGGATAACGTAGAAGAAATGGCCATATCTTGTCATGAGGAAGCACCATTTCCTCTGAAGCCTGTTAAAAAGGACTGATACTATGATGAAGAAGCACAGAGCACAATTATATACAATATCTGACTATGTGAAATATATAGTTGCATGGTGACCACAATTATAGTAGCATCTAAGGTTAATTTGTTATTCTTTATGTACACAACAGTCCCTTAATCATTAGGCAATGGAAGACAGCAGTATAACTTGATTACACTGCATCTGACCAAGAGAATTTCCTCGTAATTAATCATGTTATAGGGATATTACTTTCAAATTTCTTAGTTGCTCCAACACTAGTGTCCATGGTTAAGCAAACAAGAAACTAGGTAAGACACGAGCAGGAGCAGTAGCATATGATTGGTTTGTTAGATTAGACGCACATTGTTTTGATAATTCATGAGGTAAGGTTGGCCTTTTTCAATACAAAATCAAACCTATAATCTTCATAAAACAAACCTCTTATCAGAATCAAAATTCATTTTAGGATAGCCTCACATCATGAACCATGTTGTTCCCAAATTTGGCCACCCCAAAATGTTGAGAGAATATCACAAGAATTAAAATGTGACTAAATTCTGGGAAGGAAAACACATACCTTCAGGGTTTCCAGCTCTGGCCCTTCCAAGGCATCGAAGTAGCGATCCACAGGTAAATTTCTCTCAACTCCCCTACTCTGCAGTGTATCATCCTCGGGTCTAGAATCAAGTGTTGACTTTCCACGCAGTAGTGTGATCTGCCTTTCAAGTCTCCCAGACCATGTTTTGAAAGAATCATATCTCTTGTCCTTCAACTTTCTAATATTTTGGTGATGGGCAAATTGTCCATCATTGATTGACTTATCATATGCAGCGCCTCTTAGCATTGGGTGAAAAAGATGTTTTGGCGGTTTTAGTGGTTCAGTCTTGGATACACGAGAATCATCTGGAACACCACGCTTCAAAATGGTTTCGCCACTGAAGATAACTCTTCTTGGAGTCTGTAATTGAACTGCCACTGGAGATGAAGGCATGCTGATAGAAATAGCCTCCACCCTTTTTTTGTGGTAGATGGGTTCAGTTTCATCGCCCTAGTTAATCAAAAGCTATTTCAATTCCCTAGTAATATGCAAAATACAAATATAGAACAAGGGTAAAGATTGTCTGAGTAACAACAGCATGACATGTTGATGTTTATTAAATTTTCAGGCATTCTAGTCCTGTGGAAATTGTCCGACAACTTACAGTGGCAGATGGACTGAGAGATTGAGATTCAGTTGACTGATCACTGATGAAGATTGCCGAGCTAGCGTCATCAAAGCCGGCCATTTCATTTGATGATATATACTTGATGAGAGATGGAACTTCAGAGGAATTCTCCTGTGCAGAACCATGATGTATGTCGTTTTCCATAATACGAACAAAACCTGATCGAGGATTCTTATAAAGTTGTAAAATTGTATACTCGGGAAAAACAGAGTATTTTGAATAAGCAAACTGTATTGATTCTTTTATTTACTGAACTTGATACAATCTCTATACAAAGGTCCTATATTTATACACTCACATGACTAATTAATTATTGACATCTGTACTTGTAGAATAACTAACTTAACTGCCAGCTAACAGCTTTAACTAATAGATGAATTTATTCAGATGAAGCCTTCTGTTTGGCTTCCTGAGATTTTAGTTGTAATTCATCTATATAACTTTGAATACTCCAACACCCCCCCTCAAGATGAGAATGAATGTTTATCATTCCCATCTTGCCAATCAGATAATGAAAATTTAATGAACCAAGGGGTTTAGTTAAGAGGTCTGCTAGTTGGTGTTTTGAAGGAAGATGAATGATCTTGATCAAACCCTCTTGTAGCTTTTCTCGAACCAGATGGCAATCTAATTGTATGTGCTTTGTTCGTTCATGATGGACTGGGTTTGAAGCTATGTCAGAGGCAGGTTTGCTGTCAGTATACAACAATGCAGCTTGAGAATGGTTTATATTCAAATCAGCTAGTAGATAGACCAGCCATTGCAATTCACAAGTTGTGGTGGCTAATGCTCTATATTCTGATTCAGCCGAGGATCTGCTTACTGTTGGTTGCTTCTTGGATTTCCATGAGACAAGGGAGTCTCCAATGAAGATTGTAAATCCAGTAACACTTCTTCTAGTATCCAAACAACCGCCCCAATCACTGTCAGAGTAAGCCTTTAGGTGCAAAGTAGATGATGCAGATAAGAAGATGCCTTGACCTGGTGTAGCCTTTAAGTATCGAAGGACTCTCTCTGCTGCTTGGAGATGCATTGTATGAGGGCTAGACATAAATTGGCTGAGAGCTTGTACTGCATATGCTATGTCTGGTCTTGTTATTGTAAGGTATAAAAGTCTGCCAATGAGTCTTCGATATGAGGCTGGATCAGGTAGTAATGGACTTGAATCATTTGCTGTGAGTTTAAGATTGGATTCCATGGGAAAGGCAATTGGTTTGGAGCCAGAAAAACCACTGCTTTCTAAGATATCCAGAGCATATTTTCTTTGGCATATAGTGATACCCTTGGCTGATCTAGCAACCTCAATGCCTAAGAAATATTTTAACTCACCCAAATCTTTTATGGTAAATCTGTCATGGAGAAACTTCTTCACAATAGCTATTTCTTCAAGATTATCAGAAGCTATTATAACATCATCAACATAAATCAATAGGGCCATGAAGCTAGTTGAAGTCTGTTTGACAAAAAGACTTGAATCTGATTTTCCTTGGTGGAAACCAAGACTGAGTAGAGATGAAGACAGTTTTGAAAACCACTGTCTTGAGGCTTGTTTTAAGCCATATAAACTCTTCTTGAGTTTACAAACCCGAGGATCATTTGGAGTAGAGAATCCTGGTGGTAAGTGCATATAAACTTCTTCATTTAGATCTCCATGCAAGAATGCATTATTTACATCAAGTTGATGTAAATGCCATTGTTTAATGGCAGCAACAGCAAGTAAAACTCGGACTGTTGTCATCTTGGCAACAGGAGAATATGTATCAAAGAAATCAAGCCCCTCTTGTTGAGTATAGCCCTTGGCTACTAACCTTGCCTTATACCTCTCTACATCACCATTTGCTTTAAATTTCACTCGATATACCCACTTACATCCTATGGCAGTTTTGTTTGGAGGCAAAATTGCAAGATCCCAAGTTTTATTATGCTCAAGAGCTTTAATCTCTTCTGCCATGGCATTTTTCCAGTGTGGAATGGAACTAGCTTGTTTATGGGTTTTGGGTTCAAAGGTAGATGAAATGGCAGAAACAAAGGCTTTATGGTTTGCTGATAATTTTGAATTGGATAAGAAAGATGAGATGCAGTAAGGCTTACCAGCAGAATGAGAGCTTGAAGGTGCTTGAGATGCTGAAGTGATCTTGGTCAAGTTACCACAATAATAGTTCTGCAAATATGTAGGAAAATGCTTAACTCTTTCAGATTTTCTAAGAATATTGTTGTTGGTATTTATCTGGTCTTCTGAAGTATTAGGGATTGAAGTATTAGGAACTGAAGCATGAGAAATTGAGATATTAGGTACTGAAAGATCAGGTATGGAGTCATAGATTTGAGGAAAATCTGGAAATACAAATGGTGTATGAACTGTATTTGGAATTGAAGGAAAAATGGACTCATGGAAAATCACATTTCTAGATACAAAGGTTTTAAGAGTAAGGAGGTTGAGTAGTTTGTATCCTTTGATGTGAGGTGGATAACCAAGAAAGAGACATTTAGTGGCTCTAGGTTGAAATTTTCCTCGGTTATTTGTGATTGTGCTAGCAAAACATAAACAACCAAAAACTTTCAAGTAGTTATAATTTGTTGGTTTCTGGAATAGGAGAGAATATGGTGTTTGGTTGTTTAGTATAACAGATGGAGTTCGATTTATCAGATGAGTAGCAGTTAACACACAATCTGTCCAATAGGATAAAGGCAATTTAGATTGAAACAGAAGGGATCTGGCCACATTCAACAAGTGTTGGTGTTTTCTTTCAACCCTTCCATTTTGTTCAGGTGTTTCAATACATGATAGTTGATGTATAATGCCATGCTCTTGATAAAAAATTGGCATATTAAACTCTTGACCATTATCTGATCTAAGAGTTTGCACAGTAGTATTGAAATGAGTCTGAACATAAGACAAGAAGTTCTTAATGATGAATCGAGTTTCTGCTTTGGTTTTCATCAGGAATAACCAAGTGAATCGTGTATAGTCATCAACAATTGTTAAAAAATATTGATAACCAGAATAAGATGGAATGGAAAAAGGACCCCAAATATCAACATGAACTAATTGGAATGCTTTATTCGATTGACTGCTTGAGACATGAAAAGGTAATTTCTTCTGTTTTGCTAGTGGACAGATCTCACAGACATTATTGTGAACAGCTTTTACAGAAGAATCTGAATTGCTTATGAATTGTATTTTTGCAGAAGGAAGATGGCCTAAACGAAAATGCCATATATCAGAATTGACATTACATGTTTCAACAACAGAAGTAGAAGATGAAAGAGCTAAAGAATGCATTTCCTTATTAGCTTGAGCAGAAATGTCTTGAAGATGGTATAGACCAGATTGAACTTCAGCAAGCCCAATCATCCTCCATTTGCTGAGATCCTGTAGAATACATTTGGATTGAAGAAAAAATAATCCAATTGAATTGTCATTAGTTAATCTTGATGCTGATACAAGATTAATATTGAAGGATGGAACATACAAAGCATTATGCAGAATTATATCAGGTGAAAACTTGACAGAACCAGTAAAAATAATGGGAACTGTTTGACCATTTGGTAAATGAACATTAGAAGGGGTTTTGGGCAAAATAATAGAATCAAAAAGGAGAGGAGAACAAATCATATGATCTGTTGCTCCAGTATCAAGAATCCAAGTAAATTGATTCTTTGATATTGAGGCTATGTTGCAGGAGGAGAATTTACCTGAGGTAGAAACAGCATTAGCAGATGCATTGGTATTTGTGGTCGAGTTTGAGATACTGTTTGCAAGGGTTAGCAGATTTTGAATTTGCTCTTGAGAGAAAAAAATATTGGAATTACTTGAATGTTGCTCCAAAACTGAAGTATTATTTGCAGTGGGCAATCTTGGGAAATTTGGAGCTACATTTGGTGCAGATATAGATCTTTTTCCTTTCGGTCCCTTCCATCCAGGTGGATAGCCAATCAACTGGAAGCATTTGTCAGCAAGATGACCAGAGTAGCCACAGTGAGAACAAATTAGATCTGATCTTCCCTTCTGTTTTGTCAGTCGATTGTTGTTTGGTGCTGGTTTTGATGATTGTGTAGCAAACATTGCATGTGAATCAGTTGGAATGCCAATTGCATTAGTTAAGGATCGTTGGCTTTCTTCTTGGAGAAGTAAAGAGAATACTCTACTCATGGATGGTAAAGGAGATTGCAACAACAACTGACTTCTAATTGCTGAGTAAGAATCATGAAGACCAACCAGAAACTTCATCACATAATCTGATTGTTGTCGATCAGTGAGATTCTTTAGGATATCACACGAGCATTTGTCAAGATTTCCACATTTGCAATTAGGAATTGGACGATAACTGATATATTCGTCCCATAGAGTCTTGAATTCACTGAAGTATTCAGTGACAGATTTCGAGCCCTGAGAAATAGAGCTGAGAGACTTTTCCAAAATAAACACCCTTGGACCATCACTCCTAAGATATCTGGTTTTAAGTTCTTCCCAGATATCAAGGGCATTTGTGAAATATAGAAGGCTTCCACGGATTTCCTTGGCAATAGAATTCATTAGCCAGGATAGAACAAGATTGTTGGCTCTTAGCCATGCAACAGAGAGACGAGCATCACCATCAGTGGGTTGCATCAAAGATCCATCAACAAAAGCAATTTTATTTTTCACTGTGAGAGCAATTGACATTGATCGGCTCCATGCAATGTAATTCTCACCAGTAAAAATTTCAGATACAAGAAGTGCACCAGGATTATCAGAAGGGTGTAGATAATAACAGCTTGATGAATCATCAGAGAAATTCATCCTAGAATTAGCTGCCGCCATAGAAGCACTATCAGAATTATTGGAAGAATTGGAAGAATTTTCAGAAGAACTATCAGAATGATCTGCCATAGAAGCAGAACAAAAATCAAGAATGATCAAGAATGATCAAGAGAGTATGCGGAAGATGATTCATTTTCTACTGATACCATGTAAAATTGTATACTCGGGAAAAACAGAGTATTTTGAATAAGCAAACTGTATTGATTCTTTTATTTACTGAACTTGATACAATCTCTATACAAAGGTCCTATATTTATACACTCACATGACTAATTAATTATTGACATCTGTACTTGTAGAATAACTAACTTAACTGCCAGCTAACAGCTTTAACTAATAGATGAATTTATTCAGACGAAGCCTTCTGTTTGGCTTCCTGAGATTTTAGTTGTAATTCATCTATATAACTTTGAATACTCCAACAAAAGTACTGCAAAAATAAAAAAATTATAGATGAACTGATGTAGCTCATGTGGCGCTTGAACAAGAAATATCATTAAATGTAACAACGATATATCCTTCTTGTCACTAATTACTATCACAGGCCAATTGATTTACATAACAGATCGAGGCCAGCCAACCAATTGCTTCAACCAGAAATGTAGATGCTGGGTTCGTTGAACGCTAGCTAGCTAGCTAGTTAGTGTGACTCTCGTTATATTGGGGTTGATATGATATACATCAGTAAATCTTTTGACTGCCATCCATGCATACATCATGATCCTCCGATCGTTGAAATACTATATCATGTATATATGGGCAAAAATGATAATAAAAGATGCATGTAATGGGTTCAAGGATATTGGACTAAAAGACTGAAAAATATTATTCATAAGCTTTTTTAATTATCATTTTCTGATCATGTGACATCATAGGATTGGCAGTAATAAATACTAAATAGAATAGTAAATTTATCAAAATGAAGGAGATAATAAAAAAGGAAAATTATTAAAAGGCTTTTGCATGGATACCATTCATCGATCTAAGAAATTAGATTTATCAAATTGCAAGCATTAATACTGCCATGCATCCATGATTTCAGTCTCAATATCCCTCGAATTCTTATTAAATGAAGTAATCAACTACTGCTCACTCAGGTGACTGTCCTGCTAGGATGTTAAACATAACTGACATCTAAATAGGAATGCAGAAAGAGGAATATTTCTGGAATAAAATATTGAGAATCCTAACCTCAAAGCTACTGCTATCGCAAATTAAACTGATATCTACAAAAGCATTTCTTGCTACTCAGGCGGCAGAAACTCCAAGTTGCATTCAATTAGAAGCAAAGATACGGTCACGGCCTTTTCTCTTATCTGGAGCAGATCATGATCATAAGTCACAAGAGAAGTTAGAAGAAGAACATATTTAGGTGTAAAGAAATAATTAAGGGAACTCGGAAAACAAATAAGCGCATGCAGCTGCACTGATCTTCCAAAGTATACTTATGATCCAAACAGGATCTATGTTGGATAAGTATGGCTAAGATGGGAGAGCTAGAAAAATTAAACTATTCCTGCAGCCTTGTCAGAATATGGAAAATGAACAGATCGAAAAGCAAAGACAGGCTTGCATGATTTGTCTCGACTTCATGATCAACATCATGCTTGCAATATGTATCCTATTGATCTTTGATAACAAGATAGATAGCCTGACTACAGTAGTACTGCAAACAAGAGCTACTACTTGTTTTGACTCCGCACCTTATATATGCAAGAGATCTTAATGGATGCATACCACTGCTGTAAAGAAAAATCGATCTGTATATTAAAATTGTATTAGATGGAGCAAAACATAATCTGTTTATATATTTTTTTGGCCTTTGATCATAAGTCTAGCAATTTTATCACTTATTTATTACTTTTTGTTGTCACTTTCATGTATATTGGACAGCCACTATTTTCATAGAATTTCTTAACTATGCATATGGATGTCGACCTAATCTTCATGAAGTACTGCATGCATCAATGCATGGAAAATTGAAATTCAGGAAAAGTTTTCTAAATCTGAGATCCATAACCACGGCAAAATATATAATGACCAAGCATATAATTAGAAGTTAATTTGGGCTTATACACCATTGAAAATAAATATTTTAACTGCCTATCATGACCTAGTTAAATGGTAAGACGATCGAACTCATCAAATCATGCAATGGGTTTTTGAATCTTAATTTGGTGATGAAAGACCTAATTAATTTGTCACACTTGGAAATTAAATAATATATAGTAGTAGTAGTATATATATATATAGTAGTATGGAATAGGGAAAATTAAGTGGGGGTGACCGAGAGTCCCCAATAGGATAGAAAGATTGGACATTAGAGGCACAAACTGAAAAGCTCACGATCGTGGCTGTCGCTTTTAAAAACCCTTTTATCTTGGATGCTTGGAATGAGATGAAATTTAATTTCATTGCATTAATGACATCTAACCCAAATTCAGAAGCAAATCAATTGAAATCATCATGTGTAGATCATCATCTATCTAATTCCCCTGATCGATCCTAATAATCATTTTTAATTATGGATCACAAATATCATAGTGAAACTGAACTCATGATTTATTAATTAATAACCAACATTTGTATGATTGAAAGCATGATTATGAGTGAATAATGAACCAGTATTAATTTTGCCTAATACTTGAAAACAAAACAAAAAGAGTATTCTCATGATATCATATATAATATGCTTTGGGGATGTTTGGAAACATATCTTATTCCATTCCATTCCATCTCATCTCATCTAATTTCTTTATCAAATATTATTCAAATACAAATAATTTCAAACTAATTATTACAAGTACTTTCCCAAATTTTCAAACAAAAAACAATATAACATTTTCAAATCTTAAAATAAAAATAATATTAAAAAATTATATCTAACAATATTTTAACTTTATAATATTTTTTATTCAACTTTTTTATTTCATTTCTTAAAACCCAATAAATACTTAACTCAAATTATTTTATTACTATTCATAAATTGTTTTATTACTATTCACAAAATTCTCATCTCATCTAATTTCCCAAAACATCACCTAAGTTTGTGTTTAGTTAACTCAACTAATCTTAAACCAATCATTGAATCGACCCACTACTTTTTCAATTTTTCATAAAAAAGTTAAAATAATCTTCACTTGCTTCATATATTTCAACTTAAAAAGTTAAATCTATCTCAACCAAAAAAGTTAAACTTATTTCAATATAATTTACAAAATATCACTATTCACAATTCAATTCAACTTATCTCAATGTCAAACGTACCCTTATCTCGTCCAAAATCCAAATCCCTTATCCTTCTGCCTCGCCATAATCCAACTATGACAGAAAGTCGGTGATACGAAAAGTAAGCATAGCTAGTGTGTCTTTTTCAAGCATGCAATATATATATATATATATGGATTCTAGCTAGTTTCTAAGAGAATAACTTATAACCGGTGTCTCCTACCAGGGGTGAAAATCAAAGACCAATGGCAACGTGCCACGTAAGGCATTGGTGAAGACCTTACATCTCTGCGGCGCACTGGATCCATTGCCCCCTCTTTCTCTGCTCCATCACTCTCTCTCTCATTCCCGAGTCTTTCTTTTCTCCTTCACGAAAACCTTAACCTTGAACCCCCATGAAAATGAACCCGAAATCATCCCGATCACGAAAATGAACCTCTCTCCTTCGATCTCTCTCTCCTTCCCTCTCACGAAAACAAACCCGAAATCATACTTGTTTAATTTCACCTAAACGAATTGTCGAGAATGAGGGCCTGTACCTGGCTAGTTCATGTCAAGGGGTTCTAATTTCATAATCCCTAATTTTTCTAATCCTAGATTTAATGGCATTATTTAGGAGATCTTTTAACCCAATGTTTCTAACTCCACTAATCGTTGCTTGGGATTATGAACTACTTGGAATGCTTCCACAGTGTAAGAACCTTTTTTTCCCATTTGAGTTTATTGTTTTCATTTGAACTGGAGGTTCTAATTTTGGCGTTTCAGAAATTGTTTCTTTCCATATAACCATCATTGTTGGAGAATCCAGTTTTAGGTTCTTCCTTGTGTGCTCTTCAAATGTCGTTTCTCCCTCTCTAGTGATCTCTCTCTCTCTGTGGGCAAACACATGCTTTTCCCGTTTTGTGGATTTTTTAGTTTAAAGAATGCAATGATTAAATCAGTTAGAAAACCATTTCAATAGGCAATCTAGAGCACTCCCAATGGATTCTCTATCTTATTTTTTAAAATACATCATTAAAACCTATTTTTTCTATTTTACATACTCATTTTTACAATATACTATACTTTAGCTTACCTATTTTTTTCTTCATATCATTTAAATAATATATTTTTTTTATTTTTATAAACGTTTCCTTTCTATCAATAATTTTGTAATATCCATATATTTTTTTTATATTTACAATATAATATAATTCAGTCCTACACACACAAAATAAAATTATATAAATTAAATAAAAATTTAAAATAAAATCAAATATGAAAAAATAGATAAATAATATTTCCAAGATATTTTTTAGAAAAAAAATAAAATTGAGGTGTTTTAAATGATAAACAAAAGAACTTGTATTGAAATGTTAAAAAAGTAAAAGGAAGTGATGGAATAAATGAAGTATAAATAATTTAAAAATTATTTGAAGGATGAATAGTACCCGTTACATGTAGCGGGTTATTGTATCAATTTGTATTTTACAAACTCTTATACATAATCTAATGAAGCTCATTTTATGAACAATTCTCTAAATATTTTACATTTTTGTATTATACATGAGCTATTGCGAGTGCTCTAAGAAATTTCATATATTGGGGATGAGCGTACGTACAAAAGAAGGCGTTATGTGTGGGATGATTTCGAGTTCGTTTTTGTGAGTTTGGATTAGAGTTTACATGAAAGAGGAATGAGAGACTTGGGAATGAGAGTTATGGAAGGGAAGAGAGAGAGAGAGAGAGAGAGAGATTTTTGCAAACCAAACTCATCGAGAGAGAGAGAGAGAGAGAGAGAGAGAGAGAGAGAGAGATTAGCAAAAGGGGGAGTTGGGGGAAGGATCCCCGCAGCGCAGTCTCTGTATGTGTCTTTCTCAACTCCTAACGTGGCAATTTTTTATTGATCTCTGATTTTCATCTCTTACAGGTGACACTGGCTCAAAGCGGTTTTGTTTCTAATTCATCCTGTCATCGCATTGGTTGCCAATGCAAGAACGTCAAAAGAATTAAGGAAGATGTCCATGTCAGAGAACTAAAGAGATCGATCATCTAGTACCCAAAGATATCCCTTTTTCTTAATCAAGCATTCACATCAGTCATTGACTAATTAAGAGATACATAGCTACAACAACTGTCGTCCCCTGTTTCTTCTTTTTTCTTCTTCCGGAATTTATTTTATATCTGATTTTCCACAGAATACTACATTATCTAAATAATGAGCTCAAATGTATGAAAAAGCTACAGCATTAGCTATCGCATGCAAGTACTGGTACTCATGCATTAGGTTAACTGCATGTTTAGAAATTTGGAGTATTTTAAAATTTTATTAATAGTAATAAAATAGTTTGAGTGAATATATTTTATTTTAATTTTAAAAAATGAAAGAGAAAAAAAAATTAAATAAAAATAATATATATCACAAAGGCTGGAAGAGTGAGTGTGAAATTAAAATTCAGAAAAGAGAAAAGAATTTAGGATTGTAATAACAAATATAGGAGAAAGGTAATAGAAAATATATACCTAGCTGCATGGACTGATTGTCTCTCCTTGGGGTCCTTTCTTTCTATGTTTCCTTGTTTGGAATTGGAGTAGTGAAAGCCAGAGATCGAGACGTGATCTATTAATGGAGGCAGGCATGGGAAAGCTAGAAAAAAGGTACAGTATTTAAAGAGATGGAAGTTAGTGTTGCATTTGATGGGTGGAAGAGAATCGGAGAGAGAAAAAGATTGGGGGAGAAAATTATGAATCGTTTTAACTACTTTTCTAAATTTTCTTAGACAGGTTTGAAACACCCCTTAACGTGTAGCTTTTGCACAGAATTTCATTAAGTTAAACTCGGCAGGTCCGAAATTTTATGCGTACGTGATAGATACGTACGTTAATGACCGGTTCGATTGGAGACAATTACTTTGGAAAATTAAGTTAAAACTAACTTAAGGAAAATCCTAGCAAGTTGCCTGCCCCCAAAAAAAGAATTAGGTCGGTGTAAAAATCTAAAAATTCAACTCCTAATATATGTATGGATGGTATGGAATTTTTTGCAAAGTTTTAAATATCGTACCGTAATAGTTGGAATTGACCGTGCTGGAACAGTAATCAGCATGAGGGAGGTCTGTATTTTGTTTTGGGTCAAATACTGAACATTTTGAAATGTTTTGATCCATACCGACCAGTTTTCAGTGTCTTGGCCGGTATGTAAATTTCGGTCCAAAGTGTAAAAACAAGAGGCATGATGATTTTGTAATTAAAGTGAAAGGCAAGGGCTTTTTCTGTATATTGCAACTCAAACTTAAGGCCATTTTCAGTTTCTCATTTTTTTGTTTTAAGAGATGAGAAAGGGATGAGCCAACATTGTGATGAGATCATGAGAGAGTCCTCAGGGTTCTCAAAACTGTCTTGGAGAGATAGTTTCTATATATATAATTAATTTATTTATATATAAACTCTTTTAAAAAAATATTGGTATCAAAATATTTCATTCCAATATTTCAACCGAAATGGCCACAGAAATGATATTCAAGATTTTGATTCTTTGTTACAAATTAAATTTATATTTTAGTTATATGATTGATTAATGATTGAGATATTTCCTTTCCTTTTGAGCATGCTTTTTTTTTTTTTTAAATTTAAATTTTATTTATTTATTATATTTTTCTTTTGTTTTTTTTTTTTTTTGATGGGATATTTTTCTTTTGTTGATTTGGATATGACCCCTATTGAGACCCAATAAACCTCTGGCCCAAACTCAATTGGTCCCTTTGATTATTTTAAATGGATTAAAGTTTTTAAAACATTATACCTTGATCTATTATTATGGAATAGTAATTTTATATACGATCATAAAGTACGTAAATGCTACGTAATTATTTTAAAAAAAGATAGATTTACTATTAAAAAAAATTAATTTTTTTAATGTGGATCTCATGTTTTATTAATTTTTTTTAAATCGATTACACAGCAGTTACACAATTTACAATTATAAATATATTTTCTCATTATGAAATAGTACTACTCTTTCGTTACAACAATATATTTTCACTTCTTTTTATTGTTTTTTTTAATAATAGTCATATTTTTTGAAAGTTTATCTTTTCAAATAGTCATATTTTTTTAATATATATTTATCTCTTTCCAATGGTCATAAAGTTGCGTACGTGTGGTGCTTAAAGAACTAATATAGCATTTTTTTTAAATGTGAAACTGAAATTTAGGAAATTTAGTTACGAAATTTTGAAGAAATTAATTAAATATCTCGTGAATAAAATTTCGAAATTTAAGCTTCATAATGGCCGACCATGCATGTTGCAGGCTAGGTCATGAAATACTTAAGTTGACTCATAACTTTTTTTGTTATAATTTTCCCCACTAAATTCCAAATTAAAATGTCTATGCGTGTGCTAGCAGCTCCATGATCATGTGTTAAATAATTAATATCGGTCGGGGGATAGAGAATTGTAGTATCAGCCACATGATCATGATTCTTGTGATCAAATAAATACAAAAGAGTTGTACAGTATCCCTATTAATATATATATATATATATAATTTTATGTGCATATATAAGATTTTCTTTGTGGGATTCAAAGTCTAGCTAATACCACATCATCATCATTTTGATCGATGCAGATGATCATCATATAGACTTTGACTTTAATTTGAGGCAACATTTTGTTTGGAAAGATCAAGTTGGAGGCAATTGGAAGAGAAATTCTCGATGATTAGTTTGAACTCAATATATATTTTCCATGGGATCGATCGATGGGAACGCGTCGACGCACTTGCATTTTCATGTTGCCTTGTCAATTTCTCTTTACTGTCTATATATATTGCTTTTAAACGTCCATCAATCTTGCAACTTGTCAAAGTTGATAATTTGCATGCGCGCCGATCAAAATTTCCAATGCCTTTGATATAAGAGTAATGATATCCACACGACACATTTCACAATATATTTTATAATACATATTTTAAAATGAGGTTATTTTTATAAAGTAATTTTATTTTTATAAATTATTTTATAAAAATACTCTTTATTTTAAAATATGGTTGTGTAAAATATTATAAAAAATGATGTGATTTTTCATTTTTCTAGAGACAAGTATGAGCTACCAGCATCGATCTTCTTTGAGAAAATGACAAGAAGAAAAATTGGAAAACGTAATCAATTATATATGTTAAGTAATTTGACTATAAGTACTACTTGATCATGAGCACTATATAATATATAGGTACATGAAAGAGAAATCATGCAAAACTTATATGATCAAATTGATATATATATATATCTCACGGTCCGAGTAGTATTTAAGGATCGAACGAATGATATTCATAGTCTAATTATATGTATAGAAAAAATATATATATATATGTGTGTGTGTGTGTGTGTGTGTGTGTATAAATTGTCCAAATTTAGAGCCATCGTGTGGCAAGAAATGATGAATTAATGTAAAAAAGCAACAACTTTCCTGCCATGATTATAATTATAATTATGATAATGACGAGTCTTTTGTATGAATATGTGGCTAATTAAACTGAGCGCACGCTAGTTTAGCACAACAATTTATAAATTGGAGTAATGCTATATTCTATTTTTTTTTTTTTATCTTACTCTCATTTCTTTATATTATATAAGATGTGGTTATATTTATCATCATTAAATAATAAAAAATTATATGATAAAAGATTATTTAAATTTTATATAATAAGATGAGAGTGTGATGCTGATATGATTTATAGAATATTTTATAATGAATTAGCGGGGTGTTCTTAATTAATTTGTATGAAATTGATTTCCTAGCTATAAAAGCTGAAAAGTTGTTCACATGATGCATGACACTTTGAAGAAACGTGAGAGGCTCTGCATCCACCACATTTACTTTATAAAAAATTACTGCATGCCCAAAAAGTGAACCATGTAGCTACTAACTAGTTATAGGTAGCTAGCTAGGGCACTTGCATGCCTCTCATTTTATATATATAATTGGATGAAACTACGAACATACGTCAATAATATATAGCAGTCAATAATTTACTGCATGCACAAGCAAGTTTATTTATTTTTTAATTGATATTAATTCTTTTTTTTTTAATGAGATAGTTGCTTTTGTTAGTGGAAAGCATGTTTGGACTAGCTAGCAAGAAGCATAAATATTATTATATGTGCGTACACCATATGTTTTGTATTTTGTACGTATTCTTTTGATAATTATGAATCTATGACTCTGAGGTAGAACATGAATAATTAGATGGACTATCCACTAGAATGGTTCGTAATTGGCAAACAGAAAAATTATGAGTAGTACTAGTAGTACTATATATCTTTATATATATAAAGTGGTTATCTAATAGAATTTTGTTAGTTTAATAATTTTTGTTGTTTTACTGTTAAAATTAACGTTATTAGTTGCATGAATCATAATAAATTAATTGTTTTCCTACGTGATTTTGGTAATCACAGACCCATCCCTCTCTCACTCTTCTTAAAAGTTCTTATTTTTTTAATCTTTTTTTTCCAATCACTTATAAATAAATTCATAGTTATTAAAGTTCATGCAGCATGCATCAATCAGAAAATGTGCTCTGCACGTTACTTTACTGTTAACGGTTTGTTTTCTGCTCTGCACAATTTTAGTTCAAGGTTTTTTTTTTTTTTTTT